>CM037852.1:190228465-190457105 GCA_021234595.1 Delia radicum
TTTCTTGAATAACATAGCCAAAATTCAGAGTGTGTTCTCCATGAGGTCGGCAATATTAGATTTATAGTAAGAAATTCTCATAATATTTTCTTAAAAATGTTAAATTTTTAATTTTTCTTAATACATATGATTTCAATTTCGCAAAACTCACTAAGATACACACAGTCCAAAGTATTATTTTAAATTGTCGTTAGCGCTTTGAATCCGAATCTTTATTCATAATTCCTCCTTACAAACCTAAAAATGTAAAAATCAAGTTTTTTCGACATATTCGAAACTTTACCACACCGCGAATATTTTCTCTTACTTTAACACTTAACTGCGTAGTCAAGATTAAAAAAAACTTCGCTTGTTGCACGAAAAAAAAAAATAAACAATGCAACTCATATGTGAGCATTACGTATAAATACATCAACAATATATAGTTTTGAAAATAACGTATATATGTGTCTTAAGGCTTAATTATTCGACAGTATACGTTTCCATACAATGTGTAAAATAGTAGCTACATACAATGTGTTGTCTCTGTTTTACATACTAAACAAATGGTGACGGATTAGCTGAAAGTAAATTCTGTGAACATAATTAATACAAAAATACCAGTTTTGTATTTATATACAACATAAATTTATTTTTAAGATTGTTCATATAATATTGTGAATATTGTAATTTCGATAACAAAACTTATATTTGCATAAACTTTTAATATGTACTATGAGAAAATATAATTATAATATAGTTAAAGATTGTGTTTTTTTTTACAAATTTGTAAAATAATTGTTCGCATAATTTAATATGCCAACATTTAGTTCCCAGATCTAAATCCAATCAAGAATTTATTTATTTCATTCATTTGCAATACAATAAGCCTTAAAGGCCAAAGACGTATTGCTAGTGTGCTACATAAATTCAAGAATATATTTACAAATAGCTTAGATTAAATTCAATAACAGTATATATATATATAAAAAAAAATACGAAAATATCCTTAGAACAGGATAGCAATAGCTATAAAATTGTACACTTTATTTTGGATATGGTTCAGCTGTTTCAACATAACTAGGAAAATGTAAAAAGTCCATACTGGAGAAAGCCTGACCTAAAACAATTTAAAAAACACTCATTCATACAGTGTCCCGGAAATGTGACAAAAGTCTGTTTCCTAAAAACATTATACGATAATGTAAAAGTACGTAAATTCAAAGGCAAAAAATTCCAGCTTCTAGCAGTTCTAATAAGTAAAGATCGTTCAAAAGATTGTATAGTTTATAAGAGGTTCAACTATCTGAGGGTTTCTCTCAGACCTAGAAAATATAAATTCAGAACGTAAGTAATTGGGTACACCAGATCTAATGACCTTATAAAAGAACAATAAATTGCGAAGTTCTATATACTGTGTTAGGGGGCAACCGAGAAAGTTAATAACTGCACTAGATACGTGATCACGAAATCTAATTCCATATACAAACCGCACAATTCTTTTCACAATTAGCTCAAGCCGCACTATATTATACCCAAAAGTACCAGAATCAACCTCAAGGCAGTAATTAACATGCGACATCAACAAGGTGTGAGCAAGAATATATTTCACCCTTACAGGCAAATACAAGCCACAATTGTAAAGTTTTCTGAGTCCCAAAGTTACCCTAGATGAAACAACATCAATTTGTTCACTAAAATTTAGATATTGGTCAATTACAACACACCAAAACATTTAAGCGATTCAACATATTCTATATCGGTTCCATAAATTCCTATCCGAGGGTAAGCAATTCTGCGATAACCCGTTCGAAACATTATTGCCTTTGTCTTAGTAGCATTTATCGAAAAATCGTTTAATATTATCCAATCATGCAATCTATCCAGTGTAAAATTCACAACCGTCTCCAAAACAGCAGGGAAATCCCTGCAATTGCCAAATAAAAGCTGAATGTCATCAGCAAAAATGAACGGTTTTACCAAGTGCAAATCCAAAGAATCAGCACAATCATTTAAATACAGCAAAAACAAACTATTTGTTCTTTTAATTTTTTAATATTTTATAAAATTTAATCAAAAAAAGCTCTACAAAACTTCACTAGGAAAAACGCGTTGAATTTTCGTATTTTTGATTAAAAAAAATCAAGAATAAATTCATAGTTTCTTTGCTTGGTCAAAAAATCGGTTTGGGCACAACGAATGCTCTTATGACAATTTTAGTCTTCGACTCGAGCACGAATCAAAAATATCGAAATCACATCGCTGGTTCTGATAACTTTATTTCAATTGAAGGGGCTTAGTGTAAAAACTTGATAAGCCACATTGTTTTATGAATTTTCACCGTTTTCTAGACTTATTTTGATTAATATTTGATATAAGTCTTGCTTAAACACTTATTGCAAGTATTTCCGTATAAACGGTCCCTGCAAAAGTCATTTTTTTTTGCAATTTTTTAAGCTTTAAAAGGCAAAAACATAGTGGAAATAAAATGTGGTTTATCAAGTTTTTACAATAAGCCCTGCAATTAACAAAATTCTAAATTTCTAAAATGTTGACAGCTTTTAAAACATTTTATTATTGTTTATGAAAAATATTTAAGAAGTTCTCAAATGTAAAAAGCGGTATTTTGGTTTAGAAAGCGTAAAGAAATCAAAGGCGGGATCGGCATTTAAATAGCTGGATAGTCCCGCCAAAATCGGGATGGTTGGTCGGGTTAGATATGTTATACAAGATATAGCATGATCGCCACAAATTGTTTAAGACAAATCGAAGATGAAGTTTTTGAAATATGTAATCGCAAAAAGAAGAGCATTTTGCAAACTTTCTGTAAAAAGACTGTATAATTTTCTAACAAATATCCTCAAGTAGATAATCCAATCTTTCATATGAGATAAGATTTGTAAAAATCAAATAATTACTTAAAAAGTTAATGTAGTTTAAACAGTAGGTCTTCTCCTTAGATTTGCTAAAAATGTCGATGTTTGAGCCGCGATACAACGTGAACTACACCGAATATCGAAAAACTTAATACAGCACAATATGTATGATGGGAACGTTGAATATTATTGGGTTCAATCCAACACATCCAATCCAAAAACGACTAAAACCGAACCGAAATTTTTTGGAATGATTCGAATACTACATCATTTTACCAAACGGACGGACGACTTCTTTATGAATATTTACGAAAGACCAATAAAGTTATGTAGTTGTTGTTGTCGTCGTCGTCGTTTGTAAACAATATCATCAAAATTTCAACTATCACCAAAACCACTACTACCACCTCAACCACAACCAACACCACCAAATACATCTCTACAATTGTAGTAGATTCCCG
This sequence comes from Delia radicum, assembly GCA_021234595.1. Classification (NCBI taxonomy): domain Eukaryota; kingdom Metazoa; phylum Arthropoda; class Insecta; order Diptera; family Anthomyiidae; genus Delia; species Delia radicum. The sequence continues at coordinate 190,231,782 of CM037852.1, forward strand.
CAACTTTACCGTTGTAAAACTTCAACAAAATCTGCAACTTCAACGTTGACAATTTTGTATTCTCCTTCATCAACTTCAAATGCTTCTTCTACTTCAGTCGTCATTGTTAGCACCACAACTACTTCTTGCTACTACTACTACTAGTACTAAAAACATCACAACAATCACAACAACAATCTCAACTATCACCACAACTGCCAATATAATAATTGGTCCCCTCTTAACAGTAGTAAAAAAAAAAAATATATATTAACAACAACACCAATTCCACCACCACCACCACCACAACCTTTTTGAATCAACTTGAACTTTTATTCGTACTTCAAATGCTGCAACTCATCGCAGTTTATTATTGGTCGTCTACAGCTGCATCATTTGGGTTTTTGCCTTGTTTATCATTACTGAACAACATCTCAACAACTCAATTCGCAGCCGTCTTCTTCCAACTACAATTACTACTACCAACCACAATCACCATTATTAGCTTTAAAAAAAATCATCATTTTCACCAAAAAAAATGTCCAACAAGAACACTTCTTTTCAACCAAAAATATCAATCAACTACTACAACAAGAACACCATCATCATCAATTTGACTTGAAACGAACTTGACATAATGACAGTGAATGTTTATTTTAACTTCAGAAGTTTGCACTGACTGAATATTTTTGATACAGCCACCCACGTCTTTTCTTAGTCAGAGCTTAAATTCAATTCTGCATTCGAGTTTTTTTTTGAAGCGGAATATGAAGCTTATTGACCAAAAGATTTTTGAGATTATTTGAGATTGGGTCGCTGAAATGGAATTTGTGTAAAAAACAAACAATTATTTTTTTTTTTTTCTTGTTCTTAGTTTTCACAAAACCAGACGACAAATCGCCACTCAAAAATTCTGTCCTACTAACAAAATTATTCGAGGTACAAACTATTAGTTTAAGGGTCACTCTGATGATCTTAAAAATAAAAATTCAAAATTTTCCAATAACTTCAGAAAAAGGCATCGATCGTATTGGTGTGAAATAAAATCTATTGGATAAGTATTTTGAAATACATTTTTTTTGATATCAGATTTGTTAATAAGTTTAGGTTTTGTGAAATCAAAGAACAATAGAAAAAATAATTTTTTTTTGTTTTATATTAATTTTTTTTAGTTTTACTAACTACCCTTCTTTAAAAAAATTTGAAAAAATCTTTTGATCAATAATTTTTGGTAAAAAATCCAAAAAAGTGGAAATGCTGAAACGACGTATTGAATATGAAATGCTTGAATTCTGAAATTTCGATTTTATTTTAAGAGACTTCAAAAAATTTTTTTCATTTAATCGTTTGGGAGGGAATTCAATATATTTTTACTAAAGCGATTTACAACTGTGGATTTCAATCATAATTCGACTTCATTTCATTAATTTGGTATTGACATTCGATTTTCTTCATTCAATTTTAAAATTTGTATTTTTGCAAATACATATACTAAAAAATATATAAATTAAAAAAAAAAAACACCGAAATTGAAAAAAAATCTTAACCCTCTAACTGGCAAACAATGTTTTGCAACGAAATTCGTACCATGTGCTCCACTCGAAAAACAAATAATAAGTTCTTTAACAAAATTGTTTATCGTTGCCTAATTTAGGCAATACAATATTTTAGTGGGAATTTTGAAAACTAAAGCATATAAAAGAGAAGTTTTGGACAAAAAATATTTCTCTTACCAAGATATAACCACGCTCGAAAAACTTTTTTTTTTCGAGATTTTCGCTTTTTGGAAAAAGCGAAATTGGTCGAAAAAGTATATAAACTTCAATTTATATTGTTCAAACTTCAACTCTTTGCTAGTAATATTTAATGTCTTCTTTCTGCAAAATTTCATAAAAATCCGTCTATTAGTTTATAAGTTGAGACGATGTCCTTTAAAGAAATCCTGATAAAATCCTGTGATTCCTTGGACTAAAGTAAGGACTTATTATTAAAGATAAAGCTTCAATCAACTTAAATTGGTTTTTTTAGATTTTTTAAACTATATTTTTTTTTTTAAATAATTAATTTTTGAAATTTTACGAAATTTTGATTTTGAAGCTTTCTTGCTTCCAAACCATGAACGGCACACGAAAAATTTCTTCGCAAAATATTTAGCAAATTTAGTTTTCTATCGGAATATTTTAATTTCTAAGTATAAAACGCTCATTTGCCGCATTTGTGGTAAGTTTTATGAAGGCTACCCTGAGACAGCCTTACCTGTTAGAGGGTTAAAAATTGGAAAAAAAAAATTAAAAAATCCCAACTTGAAAAATTTGCCAAAATCAAAAAAACACCAAATTAAGAAAAACGCTAAATTTAAAAAATATTAACATTTTAAAAAATTGCAATACATAATGTTTAATTTGGAAAAATTCACAAAAAATTTAATCGCCAAAATTGAAAAAACTCGCCAAATATAAAAATATCACAAAAAAAAAAAAATCGGCAAAATGAAAAAAAAAATCGGCAAAATGAAAAATAAAAAAATCGGCAAAATGAAAAATAAAAAAATCGGCAAAATGGAAAATAAAAAAAATCGGCAAAATGAAAAAAAAAAATAAAAAAATAGGCAAAATGAAAAAAAAAAAATAAAAAAATCGGCAAAAAAAATATAAAAATCCGCAAAATGTAAAAAATAAAAAATCGACAAAATGAAAAAAATAAAAAAATCGGCAAAATGAAAAAATAAAAAAATCGGCAAAATGAAAAAAATAAAAAAATCGGCAAAATGAAAAAATAAAAAAAACGGCAAAATGAAAAAAATAAAAAAAATCGGCAAAATGAAAAAAAATAAAAAAATCGGCAAAATGAAAAGAAAAAAATAAAAAAAATCGGCAAAATGAAAAGAAAAAAATAAAAAAATCGGCAAAATGAAAAGAAAAAAATAAAAAAAAATCGGCAAAATGAAAAAAAAGTGTCAAATTTGGAAATCATACCGAACAAACTTAAAAAAATCAGAAAACAATTTTAAAATCCCCAAATAAAAAAAACTAAGTTAAGGCAATGCACTTAAATACCTTTGTCGTTTCAAAATACCGTTACCGATATAATTGAAAAACCGTTATATTTTACCGTTACTGTTACCGATGTAACTGATTTACCGATATCGTTACCAAATAAATAATTAAAAAAATACAAAAAAAAAATAATCGCTGTAAATTGATATATTTTTCCAAAGCTAGATCATAAACAAGCCAACCATTGTAATTCGGGCATGATGGGGTTAAAACTATCGGCGTGTGAAATTACCGTTATCCTTTAAATACCGAAATGACTAAAATAACGGTACCCTTCAAATAGCGTTATAAAAATAACTAAAACCCCGTTAGATATAAAATGCCGTTACCGAAATAACTAAAATAACGTTGCCGTTAAAATACCATTACATATCGCTAAAAACCCGTTACCATATCGGTATCAAAAATCTTCAAAAATTAAAAAGAAAAAATCGCCAAAAACTAAAGAAAAAATAATTAGATCAAAGCAATTAAAAAGTTGGCAAAATTTTAAAAATTATGAGTTGAATTTTTTTTTTTTAAATTACAGCAATTTTTTTCCTTTGGACTTTTCTTTTTAATATTTAATATTTTAATTTACCAATTTTTTCTATTTTATAGATTTTTTTTTGGAGATTTTAAATTTTTTTTTTATTTTGATCGATTTTTTAGTTTTTATTGCTTGCGCACACCAAGTTTTTGTACATGTGCCTAAATTACGAACCCTGCATACTTGGTAAATTTTTAATCGAATTATAAAAATCAAATGTCATTCCCAAATTGCTCAATCGATTGACTCACTAAATCGTTAATTGTAAATCGAATGAATAAAAAATTGTTTTAATTCAAATTGATAGAATTCCCACTGATCGAATTCCCAATGATTGATACAGTCGAATAAGCGAAATTTATTGAATTCAAGCGACCGAGTTCCAAAGAATGATTTTACAACGATTTATTAAAAAAGAATTCATAAGATTTAAATAAAAATCATATTCGATTTTTAGGAAATTCAATGAAAGTAGAATTCAATCTTTGAAGATCTGATCTCAGTTCTAAAACTTTTTGATTAGAGTGGATTTGCTAAATATCAATAAACTAAAAACCTTACCAGATTGGCTATGACCAATATTTAAGGTTGAATAAATACTGAATAGTAAACAAAATGTGTATTATAACATTTTAAAATTAAAAGTTAAAAAGTTTTTTTGATACAAAAGAAGTACACATTTCTGTACAAAAAAAAAAAAAAAAATTACTCTACTTGTATTAAGGGCAACCGTTTAAAAATGAAAAAAAAATCGATTTCCTTCAAAGATTTCTTGTTTTTAAAACTAAATTAACTGTGTAAAATCGAAAGACTATAGACCGGACTGATAAATTAGTTGCGAAAATTGTGGCTTTATTACGATTTATATTTTTAAAGATTCTGTTAAACTTTTGAAGAAAGTTAGCATTATTAAAGAGAGCTAGCATCATATAAACGTCCTGGTTTCAACTGCTACCTACATTAAAAAACAATCTTCCTCCCAGACCCAGCCTTAGAGCAACGAAAATTCAATCAGCACTTCAAATCTTCAAACTGTCAGCTCCTCGCCCACGAATTCAACAAACAAAAATTCAACGTGTTTCATTCATAATGAACGGTATAGTATGAATAATTTTTTCACATGTTTGAAGAATATTTGTTTTATTTTTTACAAATAAAAAAAAAATTCACTTATAAATTTTCAACTCTTGTTTTAACAACATGAGTTTTATTTTTGTACTTTACTCTATCTAGTATAGAAGTAGTAAAGACTTAATAATGTTCTTTATGTAAAATTTTGTGTAACAAGATAATGACAATAATGTTTTTTTTATATTTTTTATTTTTTTGTTCTATTAAAACAAATTCAAATGAGTGTTTTCAAAACAGCAAGAAAAGAAATTCTCATCATGCTTAATCATGTCATCGTTTTGGGGTACATCATCAACAACAAAGTATAGAAACAAAAAAACAACAGCCATTGACGACAATGTTACAAATCAGCAACACTTTAGAAAATGTCATCATAAAGCAAACATTATATCAGCAAAAATATATTTTCAAGTATATACTCTCCATCTGTAACCAACCCAACTTCAAGTAGTAATACTTTTTTTTTAATGGTTTCAAAAACTTCTTATCTTCAAAATTTTGACAACAGCATAAAATCAAACCATAAATCTACAAGGAGAGCACATTTTAAAGGGAATTTTTTTATTATAGCTCTAGAATTAACATGGGTCGGTCGTCTCGTCTCGTCTCCTCTACTCTGCATCCTTTTGTCCTTGTATCCTACAACAACATTTAGCAAAAATTATATATAATAGCAACAAAAAAAAAAAAAAATCAAAATCAACCACCACCAAATCCTATCAAATATTAAATCAACCAATCAACAATCGTTTCAACAAGCAAATCGTAATTTAGCAAATGAAAATCTCAGCATTTATCTTCTCACTGCCACAAGTATTTCAAAAAATCAACAACCATATACAACCATACCAAAAAATCAACAATTAATCAACCAACCAACCAATCAATCAAACAACTTCTCAAAAACAAAGACAACAAGTATTGTGGTTTGTTTTCTTTATTAAAATCATTGCCCTGTTGGGATGTTTCACAAATATTATGAACATAATTTAGAAATTTAGTGGCTGATCGGATTGCCATGATATGTAACACAGCCATAATCAACATAATTTCAAGCTTAAGTTTCGAAGAAGGACCGACTAGATCCATCAGTAGCTGATAAATTAGACTCCAAAGTAGAACACCACTGGTATTAAAATTTTTTGAAAGATTACCAATTTTATATTTATCAAGTGATTTTTAAAAATAAAACATTTCTTTAATCTGCTTGTAATGTCCAACAATAAATACGCTTACTCATGTGTGTTTTCTCTGAAAGTGCATAAGTTATCAACATTTGAAAATATAAATTTTGCATTTTTGCAATGAAATGAAAATGGCAAATCAATTCCGATTGCTTTGAAAAGTTTTATTTATATTGACAAGTCATTTATTTAAATAAATAAAATACCTCAGATTAAAATTTTCTTTAGAAACACATATATTGTTTATATTTTTCTGAAAGACTACTCCATATAGTTGCGTTTTATGAAAATATTGTTCATCCCAGATGCTTATAATTCTTTCCACAGACCCCTCAAAAATCGACAATTTTTTACTCCCAATATCAGAGTGCACCATCGAAAATGAAAAACGGATGCGGTTGCTCCAATTTAAACCAAATAGTACCTTTTTTTAACATCGCTTCATATCTGGACAAGAATTCAATAAATGTAAAAAATCAAATTTTTGAAAATTTTTACAGGTTTTTGAAAAATGTGGGACTTCCTTTAGTCTTATATACATTTTTTCCGTTTTAGTACAAACAATAGCAAGGCACAGATTAATTATAAATTTCATGACAATCAGTTCATTAAAAAATATGCTATTTTAAAATAAAAGTTTAACATTTTCACAAAAATTGAAATATTTTTTTTTTTTTTTTGACGGATATCCGAAAACTTTATCCAATTCCGTTGAAACTTGGCACATGATATTTAGATCTGATTCCATTAAGATGTGACAGATTTGGAGACAATCGGTTAATATTTTGACTAGAATAAATATTATGTGCAAAGTTTCAACCGAATTGTATAAAACGTTCGGATATCCGTAATTTTTTTTTTTATCAATTTTTGCGATAATGTTAAAATTTTTTAATTACTTGTTAATATCACTAACACTTTTCAAAGCAATCGGACTTGATTTGACATTGTCATTGGAAAAAAAATGGACCAAGTTGTTAAAAAATTGAAAAATTTGATTTTTAAATGCGGATAACATGCACTTTAAGAGATAACCAACATGAGTAAGCGTATTTACTGAACATTACAAGCAGATTACAGAAATGTTTCCTTTTTTAAAATCATTGGATAAATATAAAATTGGCAAGCTCTCAAAATTTTTCAATACCAGAGGTGTCTTACTTTGGAGTCTAATTGATCAGCTCCTGATGGATCTATTGGGCCCTTCTTTAAAACTTAAACTTGAAATTACTTTGATTATAGCTGTGTGAAATTTCATCGGAATCCAAACAGGCATTAATCAATGGCTGAATTATTTCCAAAATATTTGTGAAACACCCCACTGTGCAGTGAAGGTTCTCTTCTTTTTTGTAATATTTTTCTACAACTGATACTGTTTTATGTAATTTTTTTTTTTAGTTGTATTAATTTACAGGAATAATACCTTAATTTAGCAAGTTATTATAACAGCTTTTTAATTTAATATTTATTTTTAAGCTTTTTTTTAGTTTGAAATTTTAACATTTTCCTTTTTAAAATTTGTCGTTATTATCACTATATTATTTCTTGTCTTAATGATTCTTTTTACAGATCCCGTTCCCCCAGACGCAGTCCCCGTTCCCGTTCACGCAGTTTCTCACGTGACAGACGCAGCCGATCAGATTCACGTGATCGTCATTAAAATAACAGATATTTTATTAAAACTACTTGGTTTTTCTTTCTTTAACAAAACATCCATAATGTTTAAAAACAATGATTTAAGTTTTCAAAATCTTTTCTCGCTCATAAAAAACTAACAAGAGAAAATTTGTTTTAACTTAATTTGGAAAAAGAGATTACTTCAAAATTTTTTCCCTTAAAAAGCAATTTTTTAATCTAATTTTTTTTATTTTTTAATTTGTATAAAACAGTTTTTCGTTTATTTTCAATAAGAAAATATTCAAATTTTTTACTTATTTTCTTCTTCTTCCTAATATTAAGTTGAGTATATACATGATGTATAAGTAGTTTTTTTTTTTTCTTAGCTTATTCTTCATTTAATCTTAAACGTTTGTACGTTTTGTATATTACGCGTACAATCCCAACAATGTTTGTTAATAATGCCAACATATTTTTTAAAAATAATATATTTCATCATTTTAATGAATCAACCAACCAACCAACCAACACATTCATCATTTTGTTTAAATCCTTCAAAAAAAAAAAAAAACAACAACAACAAAAAACACATCAACTCAGTTCACAAATTATAAATGAGGTAAATTCTATTTTTTTGAATTTTCTTTTCTCTTTGAAATTAGTAGTACGTATTTAAAAACAGTAATTAAAATTACTTTTAAAAAATTAGTGGTTTAGAAATAAATCTAAAAAACAAAAATAAATAAAAAAATTAATAAATTAAAAATTAATATTCTCTTTAAAAATTCTTGAAGGTAAAATGGAATAAAAAGAAAAAAGATAAATAAAAATCACCGGAAAATTTTCGATAAATCCAAATGTGAGCGAACAATAAATGTGCCACACACGATTTTAAACAAAGAGCATGTAGTGATGGAGAATACAATAGAATCAATTAAAAGTTTTTTTTTTTATTTATTAATTTTTTACTTGGGTTCTTTATTTTTAAAGCACAATAAATTATAAATCAGGGTATTACTGGGGGGTTATTATGTAATTCGATTCGAAAATTTTCAAACTTTTGTACAATGATATTCGTACTCAGAAGTCCAACTTTTTTCGCATTTACTAGATAATTGTCTACACGTTTTCAATATGTTTACCCCTTGAAAAGTGCTATTAATTACTTTATTTTCAATGAGAAAATTCTCTTCGAATAGAATTTCCTTTCGAATCGGATTACGTAATAACCCCCTGATTTGGGGGTTTTCCTCGAAATTCGAATAAAAAAAATTTCGAATTCGTAAATCTAGCAGCTAGAGTTTGCTGTTCAGTTTTAACCGAAACTGAAACCACTGTTTTTCAAGCCTCAAAACCGAAAACTGACAAAATAAGTTGGTTTTTAATAAAGACTAACCATTTTAAAAAATTTGGAAGAATAATGTAGCTCTGAGTTCTTTACACATGTTTTTGTCCAAATTATAATCTTTTCATAATAGTTAAAGCCCGATATAACAAATACTCGGTATAACGAAATGAACTAACAAATTTTATAATCGATATAACGAATAGTTGGTAAAAACTATGTAAAACTTAAAAAAATTTTAAGAGAAAAACAAAATTGTTGAAGAAATTTTTTTATTTAGGTGTGTACCTTAGACATGCCCTTATTTTGCAAAATGGCGGCGCTTAGGAGAGTAGGTTCCAAAAAGTTTCCATTTTGTGCCACAATGCTCCATGTAAAATTTAGTATCGATCCGAAGACTCTAAGTGGACCCAAAATTGTGTTGAATAATAAGACAAGGTTCTATTATAAGAAATTAGGAACTTTATTCTGCATTTTTGGAAAAAACTCAATTTTGGTAACAGTTTTGTCAATATTTTGTAATTTTCCTATTTTTATGTTATTCTCCAATAAATTACACGTGAAACACGCGTGACGCGGAAAAATCACGTCATTTCCTCAGTAGAAACGCTTCAAACCGTTCAATCGCTCTACAACATAGACTTAGTGGGCAGAACAGCGCATCAGATAACCGGTGTCAAACTGCCGTCCAATAGGCAAGTCCTACAGGTCTTCTTTCATAACATGCGTTTTGTGAAACTCGACGCAAAGAAAGTGCAAAATTAACGCTCGATGCATTGTATATTTTCTGGAAACAAGCACGAATTCCAATACGATACGGAACAAGATGCGCGGAGAAATTGTTGAAATTGTACAATACGTGGAAAGATGTACAAAAAATGCCCGCTAGCAAGAGATCTGTGGCTTGGAAACAAAAGGAGCTTGCATTTACCAACGATCTGGAAAATTTGTTTGATATTGCGACTGCAGATGCCCTAAAAACCATTCGAATTGAAGAAGATAAGAAGTTTCTTATTCGACAACGATAACCAGGACGCCCGAGATGCATTATTGGCTGCGATATGGTTTTATTTCTGCGAGAAAAAAGAGCATCGGAACGAAAGGAGAAAGAGAAGCAGAGAAAGCGGGAATTTGAAGAAATGTCCAAGTCGAAAGATAGTGGTTCGTATTTGGCTTTATGTCATTTTCTATCTTATTGATTTATGTAATACATTACACATTTTAAACTTTTTGCAGCCTGCCAATATACAGAATAGAGTGATGAAGGTGAGGTTGAGGTTATGGAAGGAATGGATGAAAAAGCTGAGGACGTGGGTGAAGCGATTGAGGAGAGCACTGCCGATGCCGAAACTGGTGACATCGTTGAACCGCACAAAAGTATATAGAAGAGAGGGCGTAGAAATTTTATAACGCAACGACTTGCTTCTGCGCTTGACCACGCCAAGCTAACCGATCCAATGGCAGCTCATTAGACCTGCCCTTATTTCTATGAAGATTTTTCAACATGGGGGCGCATAGGAGAGTAGGGTCCAAAAAGTTTCCATTTTATGTCGCAATGCTCCATGTAAAATTTGGGCTCGATCCGACGACTGTAAGTGGACCCAAAATTTACTTGAATTATAAGACAAGGTTTTATTATAAGAAATTAGGAACTTTATTCGGCATTTTTGAAAAAAACTCAATTTTGGTAACAGTTTTGTCAATATTTTGTAATTTTCTTATTTTTATGTTATTCTCCAATAAATTACCTTTTCACTAAGCTATTACTCAGAAAAATCTGATAAAAAATAATAAAGTTACAATATCTTAAACATTAACTAAAGATGTTTTTTTGAACGATGGATATTTTTTGCGATAAGCTTCAACAACTAGCAATAAGAATTGCTTTTCGTCTTCTTTGTTGGTCAATATCCGATTATAGTCCGTCATGAACTTCACTCCTCTTTCAGCGGTGTCATTAACGACGACTAAAGTTTTGCAGAAAACGCGGCCTTCTTTAAAACTCTCGTTGGTTTCCCATGTTGATGGGTCAAATTCCAAAAACTCCGGCGACAAACCGAACCGCACAAGGAAATTGTTAGTCTTGTTTGAAATGAAGTCGCTCAAGCTATGGTTCGCGAATGTTTGCGGTTTTGAAACGGCCCGATTTTGATCCACTTCAATAATAGGCTCATCGTATGCAAGGCGCTAAACCAATTTACACAGATACATTGTATCTGTATAACTGAAGGGCTTATTGTAAAAACTTGATAAGCCACATTAATGTGTTATGGATTTTCGCCGTTTTCTAGATATCTATTGATAAAAGTCTTGCTTAAACACTTATTACAAGTAACAAGAGTATAAACGTGCTGTAAAATTCATATCTTTTTTGCCTTTATTTAAAAGGCGAAAACAATCCAAAAATAAAATGTGGCTTTTCAAGTTTTTACAATAAGCACTTCGATATTTCCCCATTTTTTTTTGCGTGTAGGGAATTATACAAAAAAATTAAGCGAATTAAACGAAATTAATTGCCTGACTTAATTTTAAATTATGTGGAATTAAATGAATTCCTTAATTTTAATGTTTTAGTAAGGGAATTCATTCCGTAACTTTGAATACATTCACAGGAATTAATTCTTAAGCCTGTAACATAATTGGCTTAAGTCAGGTATAGGTGTGAAACGAAAACATTTTTTTTTGCTCTCTCTTCATTCTGGTGTCCCCCAGGGGTCTGTTTTAGGGCCGTTATTGTTTATTATGTATATTAATGACCTCCCAGAGTCTGTGAACTCAAGAATTTGTAGATCTTTCTTGTTCGCTGATGATGTTTTTCTATTGTTTAGTGGTAAGCGTACGTTTACTCAGGTGTTTGAGAATTAGATTAATTTGCGCCTTGATCGTGTTTTGGACTGGACATCGTTTAACTCTTTAGCTATTAATTCGTCTAAGACGAAAGCTATTATGTTTGGTCCAACTAACCGTTTTTTTCCAGACTTGAACATTTTTTTGGGTGAGAATGTAATTGAGTTTGTGAACCAATATAAGTGTTTGGGTGTTTTACTGGATAGTAAACTGTCATTTAAATCTCACATTGATGTGTTGTCTAGTAGAGTTTGGGGGGCTTTACGTAGACTGTATTCCACTAATATTATTTTCCCTTTTCGTGTTAAGAAAGCATTGGCTCATGCGCTCTTAATGTCACAGGTGCTATATGGCCTAGAGGTTTTTTCAGGTACTATTGGTATTAACTTTACTAGATTGAAACGAATTGTTAATGCTATTGTACGATTTGTGTATAACGTTAGGCGCCGTAATCACATTTCTGGTTATGTTTACCGTTTTCTGGGGTGTTCATTTGAAAACTTTGTTAAGTACCGTAATTTAATTATGTTTTATGGAATCTTGAAAAGTGGTAAGCCTTTATCATTATGTAGGTCGTTCATTTTTTGACAATCAGCTAGGAATCGTCAGATCTTCATTCCTAGAATTGTTAGGTCTATGTATGAAAGGTCGATTGTGGTTAGAATTGCCCGTTGTTGGAATGTATTGCCTTGTGTATTACGTATTTTTTCTCAATCGAATAATGTCTTTCGCCTCAAACTTTTGAATCATTTTTGTGGCTTATAGTTAGCTGGTTGCGTGAGAATTTCATGGATTTATTTGTAGTTCATATTTTATTTATTTGTTGTGTTACTACTAATTGGGGACCTTACTTCTGTAACATTATGCTGTGTTTATTACTTTTACGTTTGTTTTACATTATGGCTGGGGAGCTGATGGAATTTGTGAAATGTTCTATTAATTAGTTTGTTATTGTATATATATTTAATTTTATGATTTTGAATTACTATAAGAACTCAGGTTATTATTATTACTGTGTAATATATATTTTTGGCCTGGATGGCTTTATATTACAGAACTTGAATAAATAAATAAAATAAATAAATATTTAAATAATTGTATTTCCATATTTTCGATTCTTACCAACACCTGACTTAAGCCAATTATGTTTCAGCCTTTAGTAGTTTCCTATTAAAGAAATTCATTCATTGAATTAAAAATTTAACTTAATTTTAAGAAATTAATTTCCAAAGGAATAAATTCGGGGAAAAATACGATTTTAAGTTTTTTTTTTAATTGAGCCTAGTCCATTTTTTTTATCATAATTTTGAATTGCCATATTTCTTAAATGGACATGTTTTTTTATCTTGATTTATTTAAAATGTTAAATATTGTTAAATTAAAATACTAAAGAAAAAACTACTGAGTTCCTGGGCCCACAACAATAGGTATATCATCGTTTAAATTCATTTCCTCACCAGGGGAATATAACCCCAGGGCTGAACGTTCTGGCAAACCGGTAATAGCCCGATCGTTGGTATCATCATCCTCATCATCATGGCTATCAGAGTCATCACTATCATCGTTGGCTAAAGAAAATAAATTGTAAGCATTTACGGATAAAAAAAGTGAAGCATTTTAAGAGTACTATACCATCTTCATCGTCAGTTTCTAAACCGGGCATAGTTAAAACTTTGCCCAATGGATGCAGATCAGCGGCAGCATTTTTCATGGCATCTAACTAAAATTATTAGTTTTCAATAAATCCTATTATTTGAAAATGTTAAAATATTTAACTTACCCAACTATGATGTTCCCGTTCGTACTTAAGAACCTCTGCCTCTTCATTAGTAGGAGCACTGTCAAACCATATACGATTGGCAATGGGTGGTCGTAACGATGGAAAAAATGGTAACATGGACATAATGTGGAACTAGATTTCTTACTTTTCTTTAAAAACAGTTTTATTATATATTTTTTTTTTGTTAATTTCGTGTGTTGACAAGTGAATATAAACAATTTAGGGATTTAGTACACACGGTTGTTTTAAAAGTATTAAAAATTACAGAAATGGAAGATATAAATTATTAAAAAGTACTCTAGTTAAAAAAATAGTACTTTTTAGAATTCAGCGGTACTTTTGTGAAAAAATTACCTAATTAAATAAATGTTCTGAACAACGAATCCACAAAAAGTTTATCGTTTTCACTTGAAATTATGTGTTGAACAAGAACAAACATTTTTATGTGGATTTTAATTATTTAGAAAACACGATGTAATTCTTAAGAAAACTTATGCAACTATTTTGCGTTTACCTTAGTGTCAATTTACATTATACCTCAAATCTGATATAAACCGGATTTTGGTGACAATCTGGTTATGAAACGTAATTTCAAACCAGATTTTCCATACAAACTAAACTGTTGAACTATCTGGTGTAAAATTACGTTCAAAGTTAGGTTGTAGAAAGAAATTTGCAAAATGTGGAAAAAAATGTATTTAACTTAGGATAACTAAATACAACGTTGATATAGCGACCAGAAAAACAGAAAGAAATATTGTGCTTCCAAAAACTCATCCCTAATAAAAAACACATTTTCAGTAAAATTAACATTGTTGCTTTCATAATCGGTGCAAATTTTGTCTTTCGCCAGTAAATTAATAACTTTTTGGACAAATTTTCTGTTTAATGTTACTTTATTTTGTTTACATAATATTGTTGTCAAGCAAAAATCCATTTTGCCTGCCAAATTTTATAATGTAAGCGAGGGCGATTTGTAACTGGATTTAACTAATTTTTAAACCAGATTTCGTGGAAGTGTAAATTCATTATTACGCTCTAGCTTAAACGAAGATTTCGAAATTTAGTTTGTGATCCAATATTTTCGCCATTATTTTTAGCTTCATTGTGAGCATTCTCTAAAACGTACTAAAGTAGTTCAGTGTGTTATTGTGTAGTTTTTCATCTGTACCATATTATGGTATAGCATCCCTGTTTTAATTAAATACCCTAAATAACAGCTGTTTGCAAAATTGTTTTCCTAAAACGTTTGCAAGACCATCCAACATTTTTACAAAATTTTTCTAGAAAATGATTGAAATTACTTGCAATGATCGTTTGGGTAAAAAGGTAAATACTATTTTGCGTCTATTTATTTCAACTTAGCTTATAAATGAATTTATACTCAACAGGTACGTGTAAAATGCAATCCCGATGATACTATTGGTGATCTGAAGAAATTGATTGCTGCCCAAACCGGCACAAAATATGATAAGATTGTTTTAAAGAAATGGTATACTATCTACAAGGACAGTATTAAATTATCAGATTGTAAGTATACTACCCAGGGACCAGAAGTTCAAGCAAATGTGTTAAATTGGCATTTGGGTGTTTTAGAGATGTAGTTTGTTAAAAATTTTACAAAATTTTCTTTTTGGAAGAAATAGGTTTCCTACATTTTCAACATGTAAATTGAGAGTTGAGTGTACTGATTTAAAACAAATGCAACATTGCAACTTCTTTTCAAGTAGAATAAAATAAAATAGTAACGAAAGTAGTAAATAAAAACAACTTAACTAACACATTAGTAAATTAGGCATAAATTCGGTTTACCGACACCTCACCAAAATAAATGAAATTTTGTCCTTTAATAGAAGAGACCACGCTGAGTCGAAATAAAAAAAATTTTTGCGTCGCTCACGCCCCCTTTTCAGTGGGCGGGGCTCCAAAGTTTGAAATGAAATTGCAAATAACTTCAAAACTACTTGTCCGATCTTAACAAAATTGGCGTCGTTGGAAAGGTCTCGAAAATATCTTTCCAATGAGGTATATAATGTCCCAAAATATTAACCCCTTGCTGCCCAATAAAGCATTTTTGTTTTTTTTTATGATTTTTTTTTTTTTTTAAACGCTCTTTTTGTTAAATAACGCCTATATAAGTACATAAAAAGTGTATAAAAAGGGAAAGTCTGTTTTATAAGCTTTCATAAAAGGTGCAACATGACCCCATAGGTCTTGAAATGAAGTAGTTATTAAGGGTTAAAGTTGACCATTAATAGGCAAAACTATGATTTTTGCAAGATTTTGAAAATTAGATTTTGTTGTATGGTATGGTTTAAGATTTTGTATGCAAAAGAAAACTTGTAAATATGCCAAAATTTCTGCGGCCCGGGGCGAAGCCTCAGCGAAGCCGGTGGGAGGACTGGTGGGAGGAGAAAACCCCTATGCCCGGCCGAAGGCCGGCTATGCAGAAAAACTTTATTCTACAAACATAGTTTAACATAGCCCACACATGAATAAATTACAAAAAAAAGCTTGTGTTATTTATACAAAACTTGTATAAACCGGAAATTAGAAATTAGAAAATTAGATTTTGTTGTGTGGTATGGTTTAAGATTTTGTATACAAAAGGAAACTTGTAAATATGCCAAAATTTCTGCGGCCCGGGGCGAAGCCTCAGCGAAGCCGGTGGGAGGACTGATGGGAGGAGAAAACCCCTAAGCCCGGCCGAAGGCCGGTTACGCAGAAAAACTATTTTGCAAAGACCCATATATGGTCACGTCGATATATGGTTCAAAATTTGAAAAAGGGTGTGTACAAAAAATCATTATGCTTTTTTTGGGCAGTAAAGGGTTAATATTTTAGGACATTATATACACCATTGGAAAGATATTTTTGAGATCTTTCCGCCTGAGAAATATGGTCACGTCGATATATGGCTCAAATTTTGAAAAAAGGACGTTTTAAAAAAAAAAAATATAAAAAAAACAAAAATTGTTTTATTTGGGCAGCAAAGGGTTAATATTTTAGGACATTTTATACTCCATTAGAAAGATATTTTCAAGACCTTTCCAACGACACCAGTTTTGTTAAGATCAGATAAGTAGTTTTGAAGTTATTTCGGATTTCATTTCAAACTTTGGAGCCCCGCCCACTGAAAAGGGGGCGTGAGCGACGCAAAAAAAATTTTTTTTTTGGACTCTGTGGGGTCAAATGTTCAAGGTAAAAAAATTTCAAAAAATTCTGAGAGGTGTCGGTAAACTGAATTTGTTCCGTAAATTAAATTAATTTGGGAGACTGAGTTAAAACTGTCGTGTAAAAAATTGGCATAAAATTTACATTAATTTGAATTTTTAAAGAATTAACACAAAAATAAAAAAAACTAATCTTATTTTCTTAAACCAATACAGCTTTTGCTTTAAAAAAGTTATCTAACGGTTTCAGAATCGATTTCCCTGGAATTTAAAAGATTTTGAAGTTATTTTAGAAGTATTTATTTTTTCTAATCTTTTCTTGAAATTTGTTGAGCCAAAGTTAAGAATGAAAATGAAAATTATTCAAATTCGAGGCCATACTCTATATTTCTTCATTAGGATATTGTCCTAACAAATAATCTATAGATTTTTTTGTTTTCAAATTTATTATTTGACCCTTTCAGGAATGTGTTGATAGATATATTTCGGGAATTTTCTAGGTTCCCATCATCAGAACACGTTTTGAAAGCGGTAACAATCCCATGCCAAACATCAAACATTCATATGAACTAGTTTACTCACTAGTTTGTAAACTAAACAAAATATAAAAAGGAGAGAAAAACAAAAACGTGTATTGAATATCCACTAGAGGTGGACCTTGCACAAAACAAACAAGTTTTCAATTTATTTTTTGATCAATGGTTATAATCTTTAACTTCAAGCTCATATGTATACTAGTTCTCATGTAGTGAGTAAACTAGTTCATATGAATGTTTGTTTTAGTTTACAAACTAAACAAAATATAAAAAGGAGGTGGACCTTGCACAAAACAAACAAGTTTTCAATTTATTTTTGATCAATGGTTATAATCTTTAACTTCAAGCTCATATGTATATTAGTTCTCATGTAGTGAGTAAACTAGTTCATATGTATGTTTGATGTTTGGCATGGGATTGTTACCGCTTTCAAAACGTGTTCTGATGATGGGAACCTAGAAAATTCCCGAAATAGATCTATCAACACATTCCTGAAAGGGTCAAATAATAAATTTGAAAACAAAAAACTCTATAGATTATTTGTTAGGACTCTATAGATTATTTGTTAGGAGTATGGCCTCGAACTTGAATAATTTTCATTTTCATTACACAAAATATATAAATAATCGCAACAGACAGGGCAATACAAAAAAGATTCGGCGATCATATCGCCTGGAAGATAACATTTATTGACGGCAATAATCATTTTCGTATTGCGGAAGTTTCTTACGTCGCTAGTAACTGTTACAAGATGGCGATACTCTTTGTGTGTGTCGATAACAGTCTGAACAATCAAACGATTTTTTTACAGTTATATTAGTTTTTTGTTTTCATATACATCGAGATTATTTTTATGTTATTTTCAATTTATAACGAGCTTTCAACCTCCGTATATTTACAAAAATAAAGCAAATCAAACATATTAGCTAGGTTGATACTAGTATTTCGATCTGGCTAAAGATCTCATCAGAACCCGAAGTTTTAGAAAAGTTAGAGCCTCCATAATAGGCAGAACTTTAACAAAAAACCTATTAATAATCAGTTTTGCTCCATTCTTGTTTTCTATAATACTTTTTTGACCGACAGATAATTTAATCAAATTTTTCATTATACTTGTGTGAATTAAAGTATAAATGTAAACAGGGCTTTAATAATTCTTTACTGTGTCAGAATAATAACAAGAAAATGTCCTTAGAGTCCAAAGATTTTAACTAATTATCTCAGAATTTCATAAAAATTAAATTTTAAAAATAAAACCTTCAATTGTATCATTAATTTAATTTTTTCTTATTTTTTACAGATGAAATCCACGATGGCATGAATTTGGAATTATATTATCAATAGATTTACATTACGATCAATTTTAAATATTTATAATTACAATTAAACTTTTTTACATTTGGCAGACTTGATTTTTATTAAAACATAAAATAAATAAACTCTCAATCTTAATCCAGTTCACATAATCACACAAGTGTGTTATACGTGTGATACGTGTCAGAAATGTGCTGTATAAACAAAATGCATAATTATGTGAATACAATTCGTTACACGCATGTCAAAATATCGTCACACATTTAAAATGATCGACACTTATATTTTTACAAGATTTATTTTTTGAAATATGTCAACACAAGTGTTGCGTTATAAGCAAATAAAAGAAAAAAATATTAAAATCAACAAATGGAGGAAAAAATTAATAATTAAAAGAACAAGTAGCTGTTTAAATTTATATTTTGTGTGTGTTGATAACAGTCTGAACAATTAAAAGATTTTATTATACTTTTTTTACAGACAGAGAATTTAATCACACTTTTCATTATACTTGTGTGAAGTATAATATAAACACATGTGTGATAATGTAAACAGGGCTTTAGTTGTATTTGTTTTAAACGATAAAAGATAAGATAGCGGTGTAAATTTGTATTACCAGTGCTAATTTACAAAATCAAATAGTACACTGCGTTGCAAAACTATAATTAAACATTTATTTCACAAAGCTAAAAAATAGTAGAAGAGTTTAACCGGCATAAATGTAAAACCAACGGAAAATTAATAATATTTAACGAAAACAATAAATTTATTTTTTCATAACTATAAATACACTTAATATATAAAAATTTAAGAAAAATATTTTAAAGCAGCAGTTTTAATAATGCATGAGGCATTCTTTTTTTTTTTGAATCAACTCGAAAATTCGATCAGACTTACTGTCTACCAGATTTATTCGAAGTTCTTCCGTTATAGATCTTCACACATCAATAACTGCTTTTAGATGAACATGCGGGCCATTCCAATAATCTTATATTTTTTGTTCATATCCGTCTGATTACTTACATGTATGTACTGAGGCATTGTCTTGTTGGAAATTGAATTCTTCTTCGTTGATATTTTCAATAAATTGCACAAATTTCCCTTCTTATACTGTAATGTACTCAGAAAAATTCATTCTGGTGCTTGGAAATGCCAAATTAACCATACCGTCGAAACAAAAAGCGCCCCAAACCATTAAGGATCCGACTCTTTAATTAATTTTTGAGAAATATTGTGGTTCCTTACGTAGGTCTCTCCAATAGCTGTTAAACCCATCTGGACCATCAAGATTGACATAAACATAAATTTTATGTTTAAACAGTCCCAGTTGGTTTTTAAATTAATTTTAGTGAATTCAAGTCGTTCAGTTATGTGGCTGGTTAATAACCTTGGCACAGACATCAGCTTTTGGCGAGTAATTCTTTTAGAATCCGTTAAGAGCCTTCTTATGGTTGATTTAGACAAATTTAACTTATATTCATCGATTATCTTTTTTTTCGGGACCTCTGTTCTATTTTTACCATAAGCACTCGGATTTTTTGCAAAATTTGTGAAAACCACATGTGAACGTTTTTTTTTTTTTTTTTAGCAATTTCCCGAAAACTTAAGCCACTTTTTAAATAGGCTGAAATTCGGCCTTTCTCAGTACCACTTAGATATGAACCACTCGGCATTTTATTGCAAATTTATTAAAATTGCATAATAAACAAAAATAATTCTTTAATTTATCTTTATTTGCTATTCTTCTTTGTTTACCGTTAGAAGTCATTTAAATTTGATATAATTTGTAACTGACAAGTTCGAGTTTTATTATAAAAACAAATTTATTAATCAAAGTAAAATTAAAAACTATTGTAAAACTTATATTTTTTGTTTTGATTTTCATACGAATTTGAAGTTAGCATTTTTAAAAACTGTTCGCATAAGTTTCAGACGATTGTAAATGAACATATAATGGAATAGGCTAAAAATTTATACATATTTTGTTTTAAGGATTAATGGAAATTCCAAATTCCTACTTTCTATTCAGAATATGAATTAAAAATGTAAATGATTCTATTTCTATGCCCTCTACTTTTCTCCACAATTATTAAGGCGTATTCGTTTTTTTCAGACTTGGGCGACGTCAATTACATTTCAAAATCGTTCACTTGTGAAATTTTTCTATATCATTAATAATATCAGACCTACACTCACACCTGTGAGCTTAATCGCTTCCTTGGAAAATTTGTAAAATGTTTAATACGAAACATGGGGATTATTAACAACATCTGGGTATTTAATTACAGGGCAATTACTCAATTACACCCAATTACATGTAATTGAACATAAAAAAGTAATTGTCCTGTAATTAAATACACAGATATTGGAATTATGTCCCATGTCAGGTATTGACAAAATTGAAAATTTTCCAAGGAAGTGTTTAAGCCCACAAGTGTGAGCGTATGTCTAAAATTATTAATAATATTGAAAAATTTCACAAGTGAACAATTTTGAAATGTAATTGACGTCGCCCAAGTCTGGTTTTTTTCTTCTTAAAAAACTGATTTAATCCTTTGAAAACCGAACTTAAACCGCTGAAGACTTTTTGACGAAACTTCTTGAAGACGTGGGGCTAAGGCTAAACATAAATTTAACGCTGTTTTTGGAGCATTGATGCTCCGAGAAATATAAAACTAAAGTAAATACATTAATCTACTGTCACTCCTGAATGTGCTATTTAGTCCTAAAATATGGCTAATCCAAAATAATAAAAATTGTAGGATAGATTAAAACCAATATTTTTAAAATTAAAGAAACCAAAAACCAAAACGTAAGAAAAAAAAAATCATAAATCAAGAAAAAATTAAAATTTTGAATTCTGCTTGACCTTAAAAAGTTTGTGGACTATCAGTTTTTTAGTTTATATGAAAATAGCAGAAAGTATAATCTTGATATAATTAAATTTTTTAATTACATTAATTAAAGAATTTCAAATTTTAAGTAACAAAGATTTTAATTAGTATTGAATGGTTTTATTTTTTCACTAATTTCAAATATTTTTATTTAGAATAATTTGAAAAAATCACTTAATGATGTGACAAACAAAATATCAAAAACATTTTTAGTATTTATTAGAAATTCTCTGATAATAAATAAAAAATCCCGGGAAATCCTGCACAAAGTTCCCGATATCATGGGATTGAAAAAGACCGTCGACACCAACAATATATTTTTACACTTTCTAATTATATATAACATTTGTAATTATAGTTATGCAACGCAGTGTAGTAGTTCTTAAAAACGTTTACCTACATTTTTGCTTTTCGGTTTTAACGACATACTGACTGTATTGCCACTACAGATAGCACAGCTCTATAATTTTAAAATTTGCAGTTCTTTTTAGCGGTCTCCACAATATGTAATTTCCTCTTTCAAGTAATGTAAACCAAATCAAACCAATACATACACATTTTACATTATTACCATAAACGTTTTATATTTTGGTGTTATATTTTCAAATGTCCATTTTAATTACCATTTTTATGTTTTTACAGTACTTAAAGCAGAAATCTTTTGTTCGAAAAGCTTTTTATTTGCTAGTTAACAAAAATACTGGGAAGATATGCGTTGAGCTTTAAAAAGTTTCAAATAGAAAGAGTTCAGAGAACCAGAGAACTTAAATCT
The DNA here is from genome assembly GCA_021234595.1 of Delia radicum. NCBI lineage: Eukaryota > Metazoa > Arthropoda > Insecta > Diptera > Anthomyiidae > Delia > Delia radicum. Next base: position 190,253,939 of record CM037852.1, read on the forward strand.
TTAGAGAAGGTTTCATTAGAAAGCTCACTTTTTTCGTGGTTTATTTAGCGTGACTATAAGGCAAAAATTCAACTTTCAGCAAAATTTATCTTCATCGCTAGATGGAGCTAGTGTTCGCGTGAACCAAAAGGCAAAATTATCTTCTTTTGTTTACGAAATGTATTAGAGTAGGAGAGGAAAAAAACTGGTAAGCAGGCTGCCAACTCTACTACGCAAACAATAGCTAGATTTCAAAATTAAAATCGGTAGACATCGATAAATTCTCAAAAAAAAAAAAAATCCAAAAAGTACACTCAGGGAACTTCTGCTTTAAGAATATGTAGTTGTTTGCGTTGTAATACAGTTTCTTTATTTTTAATGTAAATGTATGTCATTTGTAGAGCAAATATAATTTTTAACTAATCTTGTAGTTCATTTAAAAAAAACAACTCACATCAAATAACTGTTTTATGATTTTACATTAATTTTTTACAGTTGTTTTTTGTTATTTAAAAAAATAAAAATAAATAAATGTTTGTTTATTTTTTACTACCATGTGGTTCATTTTTACTACAATTGTTAGTCATTTTTTGAACATTAAAAAACAAATGACAATGTAAGTTGAATTTAATGAAATGTAAGTCGTCCTTTCTTTAAATGAAACTTTGTTTGTTTTTGACTACAATTGCTGTCGTCTTTACCAACATAATTTCCTTAGTGTATAGTATGTTAAATAGTCTACTCCCTTAAAACAATCCAGTTTTCGTTCTCTTATAAATCTCTTAGCTTTTTCGGTTAAAATTATAACATTTAAATATGTTGTGCTAGAATTGCTATCAAAAGTTTTTTTTTGAATTTGTTAAATTAATGGTGTTTTCTTTTCTGGAAAAAAGTGTTGCCTTCTTAATGTGCAACGTTTTTCAAATTTTGAAGCATTTTTACAATCAGAATAGAACACAATTTCATCACATATGACATTTATTTAAACAAATCTGTTTTTTTTAGTGTTGTTAAAGTTCGGGTTCGAATCCCAGCAAACTTTAAAAGGAATTTAATGTTTTTTTTTTAATAATTAATTTTTGTTTTTTTAATTATTTAAAAAATTTGGATTTAGCTCCATACATTTTTTTTTAATTACATTTTTTTTATAATATTGTTTGTAAGCGAATTTCAGATTAAAAAAATTATTAAATACTTACAAAAAGAAAAAATAAAAAAAAAATAGCAAAAACAAATTAAAAAAATCGTAAATTAAATTTAACAAAAAAAAAAAAATATAAAAAAATGTCATACCAATATGGGTTCGAACTCGGGATCTTCTGTATCAGAAGCCAGCACACTACCACTCTGCTACCAAAGTGAGAGTTTTCTCGCCAAAAACTTTGCAATATATACACATGAGATTGATAAGCAAAAAAAAAAAAACAAGGCAACATCCAACCCTGTAAATTTTTTGAGGGCAGAAATGTTGCATTTTTGCCTTTTATAAGGCAACACTTTTAGAAACAAACACGTGTTCACCTCATTTTAGAAAAGAACACGAATAAGGAAATTTAAGGCAAAGTGCAAAAAAATGTGACATTTTTGTCAGAAAAGAAAACGCTATAAGTTTTTGCAGTTTTAAATTTTATAAAACTACAGTTGCAATTAAAATATGTTTAAATAATTCCCAGTCAATACAATTCTGAGCATTTAGGAAATTATGAGTCACAATTTTCCGAGCGCTCCAATTTCACTAAGTCCAGCTGCAAAATAGCTTAATTGGGCACCTTAATAACGCATTGAAATAAAAAACACGAAATATTGAAATAATTATTAAAAAATAAATTATTTAAAAAAATTACCAAAAATAGCTACACTCAAATAAAAAAGTTAGTAAAGGCAGCAAAAAAATTTGCTGAGTCAGCAAATTTTTAGTCAGGAGGGTGCTTGCAAAAAAAATTGCTAATGTCAGCAAAATCTTTTGCTGAAAATCAGCGAGCTGATTTTTAGCAACAAAATTAGTAGATTCAGCAAAAGTCTTGCTAAAACTTAGTGGATTAGAAATTAAAAAACCCTTGCTAAACATTAATACAATGTTTGCTGAATATTAGTAGACTGAAAAAAACTCAAAAAATTTGTAGAAAATTTTTACTTTAGTTAATTAATTTTGCAGAAAATCATAAAACATATTTTTGTGATTCTTTTTAAAATAATTTACAATACGTTATAAAATATTAACATTTTCATACTCCCACATTGACGACATGAGTTAATATCTGCAATTATATAGAAATAATTATATATAACATAAACAAAATTATCTTTCAACTACTTACATCAATGGTTGTCTCAATGATGCTATCTTTTAAAGGAACACTAATGCCGCAGAGAATTATAGTAACAAAACGAAAAAATAAGAAAATGTAACATATACAACCCGTTTTTTGCAATAAGAAAAAGGAAACATAAAAATTTACCTAAGATGTATGTCTTTGTCTTTCGCTTTAGTCTGCCTACCTGCTCTATATTTGTTATCCACTTGACCACTCAATTTGACTACCTTTTTAAATTTAAATATTATATTTTGTCTTTTATTTAATTAATAGACAATTACTTTCACAAGCCGGTGAAAACGCAAAATTTAAGTTGTTTTAATAAACAATTTTGTTTTATGTATGAAAAACAGATACAAAAATCTTCCATGGTTGATTTTTTTTTATGTGTCTTACTAGAGTTGTACTTTTTAGTATAATTTTCCTCGTCACTACTACATCTTGACATCTAATTCATTCTGCTTATAACTTTTATTCTGGTTGTCGTTCACACTATTGATGTGCTAATCAGCACAATTTTTTTTAGCAAAATAAATTAGTAAAACATTAGTAAAATATTAGTAAAACATTAGTTCAAAACAGTTAAGTGCTGACTAAGTATAATTAAAATTTTAGTTTAAAATACAATTTTAGCAAAAAATTTGCTGAAAAATAGTATACCTGATTTACAAGATGTTTTACTAACTTTTCTAATAACTTATTTTTTTGAGTGTCGGAAAAAAATAGATTAAAATAGCTAAAAAAAACGGGAGATATATGCAAATGCTTGCAATTTAAGGAGCGTTAAGGACTGGATGAATTTTGTTTTTTGATATTTTTTCGCTTGTTGAAATGAGGGGGTTTTATGAATGGTTGTGTGTGCGGGGGAATTGTTTTTTAAATTTGTTCAATGAGGGGAGGATAAAAAATGTTTCTAATTTAAGGGTGGCGAGAAAGGATAGGTAATTTTTTTTTGCTGTTGTAGGAATGTGGGGACGTGATGTCGGAATTTTAATATTTGAATGGATGAGGGGATTGAAAAAGGGAGGAAGGGAAACAATTATTTGGGAGCATTGTTTTTTTAAATAATGTGAATTTGGGCTCGGTTAAAAAACTCTTTAAAAGTTACAAAAAAATCTAATTGTTACACATTGTTTTGCCACTATTAGGCCAACAGATCGTTTTTCTAATTTTAGCAATATGTGACTGTATTTTTTTTAGTAAAATTAAAATATTGGTAATAGTTACTGAAAAAAAACCAAATTTTGTACTAATATTAGTGAAATAATAAAGTAATAAATCAATTTAACTTACCTTGATTACAATTATTTTCACAATGTTTCGGAAACCTTTTTATGAAATGGTGAACAGCTATGAAGCATTTGTCTTCAATTTTTATAAACTCTTCGTAAACATGATGAAAAATTGATGAAAAATTATTTATGAAACATTTTCATCAATATAATGAGTGCAGTTAATATTTAAGTACATAAACAAAATTCAAGATTTTTCCCTTGCATCTAGATCAAATAATTTTTAGTCTTAAAAAATAAATCATTATGATTTTTCTTTTGTTGCTAATTTTAGCAAATCGGGCTTCAAAAGTTAGTAAAATTAAATTAGTTAAATTTGCAACCAAAATTAGTAAAACATTTGGTAAACTATAAAATAAAATAGCGAAAAATTTTACTAAAAAATAACTATAGTAAGTTGTCAGTTATTCAAAAATAGAAAATCATGTAAAGTTTTTAAAAATTCTCGTTTATTTGTTATTATTGATCATAATATAATTGGGATTTTTCATTAGCATTGACATTTTACTTTAATTACCATTTAATTGTAATTGATTTTTTTGGCATTAGCATTTGTCCTCTTAATGCTAATGTACACAGAATTTGTAGCAAATATTAAAATATTTGGATGTTTTATTTAAATTTGAAAGATCATTATTTGAATTTTTAAAATTATTTAAAATAAAAACATAAAGAAAAACTGTTGAAAATTAAAATTTTGTTAAAAAAAAATTATTTCGAATTCTTAAGCTAATATCTTTTCAATTTTGTTTGGCTTCAATTAAATCAATTTAAAATTTAACAATTGAAATTAAGAAATTACTACTTGAGTACACATTTTTACTAAAACTACTAAAAATTAGTTAAAAATTAAATTGAAGAATAAACTTCTAAAATTAGCAGATTTTTTGCTAAATATTCAGATAGATATAAGATATTAAGATAAGAATAGCAAAAAAAAAAAAATCTGTTAAATCTACAAATATTTAGTTATATTACAGCAAAATTTTAGTTAATTAAAAGTAACAAATTAAGCTGCTAAACTCAGCAAAAAATTTGCTAAATATTATTAGACAAAAACAAAAATCACAAAAAAATTTTATAGTTTTTTTTATATATTATTATGTTTTAATGCGAATAAAAATCTGACCTTCTGAAATCAATAATCTACAACTATTTAGCAAAAACAACTATTGGTTTTAGCAAAATATCCAGCTATGTGCACACAGAAAACTGTTTTGTAGTTGCAACCGAATTTTTTGCCAACCGAATTTTTGTGGTTCCTTGTACAATCACTATTATTAAATTTTAATACTATTGTAACAACCGACTTTTATTTAGAAATTTCGAATTTTTATTGTAACAATTGAATATTTTATGTTTATAGACTATAATATTCTTTAAATAGATTCACATGCGTTCAGCAAGAGTTATGTTATTAATAAAAAAAATTATATGCCTCGAACTGGGCGCGAACCAGCGATCTTCCTTTTGTCAAGCAAGTATTTTACCTGTAGCCTAAACCCAATTTAAATATTTCTTTTTTAAATTTCAACCTTGAATATTTTCTAGTTTCAAATTAAAATATTTGTCTAAAAATAGATTTGTATGTACAATAGAAATTCGGTTGCTAATCTCAATATTTTATTAGAGTTATCAAAACTATAAAAAAATTTATATTATTTTAAAGTTACTTTATTAAATAAAATTCTTCTCCGCGAACTGTACTCGAACCGGCGACCTTCTGCTTTTCATGCAATTACTTTACCTCTAGCCTAAAGTCCATTTAAATTTCTATTTTCAAATTTTTACCTTAAATATTTTTTTTCAATGAAAATGAAAATTATTCAAGTTCGAGGCCATAGTCTATATTTCTTCATTAGGATATTGTCCTAACAAATAATCTATAGAGTTTTTTGTTTTCAAATTTATTATTTGACCCTTTCAGGAATGTGTTGATAGATCTATTTCGGGAATTTTCTAGGTTCCCATCATCAGAACACGTTTTGAAAGCGGTAACAATCCCATGCCAAACATCAAACATACATATGAACTAGTTTACTCACTACATGAGAACTAATATACATATGAGTTTGAAGTTAACCCTCGAAGTGGCAGATGGTTCTGGCCAGACATATTTCATTTTCATGCTTCAATTTAGCATACTTCTATTTTAGGTACATGGCTGTAATTTCAGGTAATCTCCCAAAATATTGTTGGCTTTCGATGTATAAATTAATAATTGAAAAAAAGTCCTTGGAACAGGACAAAAAAGCCAAATAAAAAATCTTCACCTTACTTTTGGTACATGGTGTCTGGCCAGACCCCTATGCATTTTGTATGAACGCATAGCCATGAAACCGGAAGCAATTTTATTTTATAATTCAACTAAAGCCGGAGTCGATACGATGGATCAAATGCTAACTCATTACACAACAAAACGGTCAACCAGACGCTGGACATACGCGTTTTTCTGCAACATGATTGATGTGATGGCATTGGCAAGTTACATTATATGTAAGCTAAATGATGAAAATACAAGAAAGGAAAGAAGACGCATATTTTTATATAAACTTGCAAAGCAATTGGTACTGGCCAACGTTGAAAATCTCATCAATAATCCGCACATTGTGGCTCAACCAACAACTCGTATAGCATTTGAAGCGTTCTTTGGGAGACCTCTCAATATAGCAAACCTTAATGTGGCTTCACGCAGTGGTCCAGACACATTAGCTGCCAAAAAATATTGCAGAATTTGCCTGCAGCAAGGTGACAAAATACGCCGTAAGACACGATTTTTTTGCTGCAAATGCAACAATCCTGTTTGTCAGCAACATTCAAAAGTAGATTATTTATGTTTTTGTTGCCTTCCGCAAAATTCTGAATAAAAAAATCAATGTATTCTTCATAATAATTTTCTATTTTGTCATAAACATTTATTACTTTACCCATAATAAAGAGAAATATATATAGAACAAAAAAAATTGTTGCCCTTTTCATTCCAAAGATTTTTTCAAGTCTATTTTTTCTTCCTCAGGTAGCTAATAACATAGTAAAAAGAAATAGAAACACAAAATATAACAAATATTTTCCTATCTTAGTAAAAAATTTAACGGCAAACAGCCCTTATTTCCATACAAATGCATGTAAATGTATAGGGGTTTGGCCAGACACCATGTGCCAGAACTAAGGGCTCAAAATATGTGCCTGACGAAGGGTTAAAGATTATAACCATTGATCAAAAATAAATTCAAAACTTGTTTGATGTGCAAGATCCACCTCTGGTGGATATTCAATACACGTTTTTTTGTTTCTCTCTCCTTTTTATATTTTGTTTAGTTTGTAAGCAAAACAGGGGAAGTAAACTTGGCGGTACTCTGCCTTTTATACAAGTTTGTTATAATTTTTATTAAAAATAAAAATTATGTTTTTTTCGACCTTTAATTGTGCAATGAAAATGAAAATTATTCAAGTTCGAGGCCATACTCTATATTTCTTCATTAGGATATTGTCCTAACAAATAATCTATAGAGTTTTTTGTTTTCAAATTTATTATTTGACCCTTTCAGGAATGTGTTGATAGATCTGTTTCGGGAATTTTCTAGGTTCCCATCATCAGAACACGTTTTGAAAGCAGTAACAATCCCATGCCAAACATCAAACAAACATATGAACTAGTTTACTCACTACATGAGAACTAATATACATATGAGTTTGAAGTTAAAGATTATAACCATTGATCAAAAATAAATTGAAAACTTGTTTGATGTGCAAGATCCACCTCTGGTGCATATTCAATACACGTTTTTTTGTTTCTCTCTCCTTTTTATATTTTGTTTAGTTTATAAGCAAAACAGGGGAAGTAAACTTGGCGGTAAACTTAAAGGTCGAAAAAAACATAATTTTTATTTTTAATAAAAATTATAACAAACTTGTATAAAAGGCAGAGTTCCGCCAAGTTTACTTCCCTGTTTTGCTTACAAACTAAACAAAATATAAAAAGGAGAGAGAAACAAAAAAATGTGTATTGAATATCCACCAGAGGTGGATCTTGCACATCAAACAAGTTTTCAATTTATTTTTTGATCAATGGTTATAATCTTTAACTTCAAACTCATATGTATATTAGTTCTCATGTAGTGAGTAAACTAGTTTATATGTATGTTTGATGTTTGGCATGGGATTGTTACCGCTTTCAAAACGTGTTCTGGTGATGGGAACCTAGAAAATTCCCGAAATAGATCTATCAACACATTCCTGAAAGGGTCAAATAATAAATTTGAAAACAAAAAACTCTATAGATTATTTGTTAGGACAATATCCTAATGAAGAAATATAGAGTATGGCCTCGAACTTGAATAATTTTTATTTTCATTGCACAATTAAAGGTCGAAAAAAACATAATTTTTATTTTTAATAAAAATTATAACAAACTTCTACTTTTTTTCTTTTAAGTTTACATATTAATGTCTAAAAATAGATTTGTATGTACAATAGAGCGACTTACCAAAAAAAGTGCTCGATGTACCCTCCTAAAAATTAACTTGGACATTTAAAATATTTCGGCTCCAGCTTTGACCTCTCGTGAGCTGCACCATTTTGAAAATGGGTCTATTTTTGCATGTTTTGTTAATTTGAGAATCTATCAATCAATTTGTATCAATTTGTCCAAGGACGATCATCCATGTCCTTTTTTTAAGGATATTCTGTAAAACAAAAACAGTTTTTGAATTTTTTGTTCGGGGTTGTTTGTAATAAAAATGCCAAATTAATATATTTTAATCTTTAGTCGATTTAATTAAATACGGGCAAATATTTTATTCAAGGCATAAAATCTCCGAAAAGTGGTTGCCTGTTGGTATTAAGGGTTATGTAGAAGATAATATTTTTTCAATATTGATTAGGAAAACCAATAGTTTGAATGATGTGACTGTGTTTTGGTTAATTTTATATATATTTCTGTTAACAATATAGTTTAATAATTCTGATGATGAATTCTAAGTACTTACAATTAAAATTATTGAATAATGAATAAATTGTGTTGGTTACAATGGAATTCCAACCAATTTATTCTCGGTGTGTGTATTCTACTAAATTTAAGGTAAAAATTTTGTTGAAATTACAGTTTTTGTTTTCTGTTTTTGGTAAAAGTTTTTGCTAATGTTTTACTTTTAAATTTTAAAAAAATTAAAACCAAAAGTTTATTTTTCGACCTTTTATCATAAATTTCAGCAAACTGTGTCCACGCACATTTATTAGCGCTTATTACTTTGCTACCGCAATCAACAAATCAAATAACCTTTTTTTTATTACTTTGTTTTTTAATTCTGAGAATCATAAAAAAAGCCATCAATGTTTTTTCCAAAGAATTGTGTGCATATCTCGAGCAAATTTTTGAAATTCATACCTTCACTTAATTTTGAATAAAAGCGAAACGCGTTCGTCGATTTTCATGATTTATGTCTCATTTTGTTCATAGCTCATGTGACTTTACGTGAAAGTAATAGGACTTGACACTTTTTACCGTTTAAGATTTTTTTATGAATTAAAAAAAAAATTTTTTTAGGCAAAAATTATTTTTTTTTCTTCATACATTTATTTATAACTGCGAAACTGTTGCTTATGTAGCGAAACGTTATATGAACAGATGAAAGTAATTGTAATTCTTGATTTTTCTAAATTTGTTTCAGCAAAATCCGACTAGTAGACTAGAGCCTAAAACGTGACAAATTCCCCTATACGATACTTACTAACTTCAAAAAATTATTAAAATTTTATTTGATGTAACTTGACCAAACGAATGAAGCAGAAGTTCTTATTTTTGGGGCTACTTTGACAAAAAATTATCAGAATTGAGTCCCGAATCAATCAGCCGAAAAATGTTGTACTGTGTTATTTACAATACAATACGTATACTTTATTATAATTATGTATTAACAACACTCATACGCTCTAGTGTTTATTAAATATTTTGTCTCTAATGCTTTGTTTGGATTGAAAAGTTAACTTTTGCAAAATGGATCAACTGTACAATTTCAGTGCAAAAATAAGCAGTTAATCCTAGTTTTAATAGATTACTTTATTACGCAGCATAACAGTCTTTTTGATAACACCTTGTCTGTATTATTAACACTCATACGTTACGGTGTTAATTTAATATTTCTATATTATTTTCGAATTTATTTAGTTTTTTGAATGTTCTTATACGATTTGTTTTTAGTAAAATGGGGATATCTTATAAATTTTAGCTCATATGTTTGTTTTCAAAGTATTTATACTAAAGTTTTGATTTAGGGACTGATATAAAATCATATTTAGTTGGTAGCAATATCATTTATACGTTTGTAAGACACATGCTGTATTAAAACGTTAATAATACAATTACATTATACAGATACAAATGTAAACACTAGGGTGTCGCTTAAAAATAGTTTTTCATCACACCAACTAGTATCTAGTTTTGATCAACTGAACCAGAAAATTGATTAATTAATTGAGGTTGTAAGTAAAAATAGTTGTTCTTCTCGAACCCAGTTTAAATCATCATCCAACAACCGACAACGGCCTGCATCTAATCATACTCATTGCTACTATCATCGCCGTTTTTAAAGAGCGTGCTAATAAATGCATAGCTCCTGTAGCGTGCTGCTAAGGTCGATAGGCATGGTAAAGTTATTAAAAGATCTTTCCTGGCTAGCTACAAAATTAAGGTTCTCAACCCAATGGTTAACAGCACGACAACATATAAAATTCAAATCCATGCCAAAACGCAAATTTAAAAGAAAACTAGTATTGCTATTACTTATAGATGTTATTACAACAATTTTAACATTTTAACATTTTTCAAAAACAAAAAGAGAGAGGTGTTAACTCTTTTGGGGTATAAAATTCCCACCCACTGGTACAAAGACCGTTCGCATTGACAATCTGATACCCTTTTATTTTAAAGATTGTCCCTAAAATTTATATGGCAATTAACTACTCAAGCTTACCTTCCTCATGTCTGACATTCCCATTTAAAAACGCCTTAGAATTTCATATTTAAAAATTCACAAAATTCAAATAATAAAGATGATAATAAGTAAAAAAACTAACATAGAATATGATACTTATCGTGTAACAGTCATACCCGTACTAAAATTTAGTATTTCCTTTGCAAATTTATGTACTTTTTATAGTTATTTTTAGATAATTCGATTTGAATTTAAATTATTTAGTTTTAAATTGTTAGATATTTAAGAACGATTTTAAGGTTAATTCAAGGTTAGTGCTAAAATTAAACTATTTAAGATATATAAGAGCTGTAAGGTGATATTCCAGCGACTGGTAATATAATATAGTTGCGATATGGAAAACCAATGGTGTGTTTTAAAGTTGAAACTTTATAGGACAAACTCCAATTCTACGTATTTTTCGAGCATAGAATTCTGTGTTATAGTGATGGAAGGGTTTACGACAATATGACTTAATGGGTGTGCAAATTACAAACGTGTATAAATTTTTGTCGGAATACACATCGTCGGTCCACTGATCAACCATAAATTGATAATAAAACGGGTAACAACGGCTTCCCCTGTTGATACAGCTTAACCCGTGATTATACAATTGTACCAATATAATTTCGAATTGAGCAAAATTTGTATACTTCCATGAAGAAAACGTTGTTGGCAGGTTGATATTCACTTTCACGATTAATAATTTGGTTCTTCTTTTAATATAATTAGTTTTTTTAAAATTTAACTTTATAATTTAATTCCACATGCAAATTATGTAATTTTTCTTTTTAGTATGAATTTTTATATTTTTTTTTTTTGAGTACTTTCGACTTTACTTTTCAATGGTTAAATATTAAATGATATTCAATAACAGAGCCAAATTAATAAAAAGCCAAAGTGAAGCACCAAAAATATGATCATACGATGTACTAAATTTCTTCTTTTTTTCTGTTTAAAGGTACTCATTAAAAAAAAAATAACTGCAGAGACCGTGAGAACTAATTTGCCTATTTGTATGTGGGCGAATCTAATTGACAAAAAAAATGTAATTGCAATAGAGTAATCATTTGTTCTGGATCATACACTATTTTATATCATGACATATTTGTAATATCAATCACATAAGCCAAGAACCTTGTTACTAAATCTAATAGATTTATATCATGTAACAAATTAATGAATTATGGTATTAAGAACGTTTCAAACATAACATTTAAATGAAAATTTAAATATTATTATACCAATTTAAAGTAAAAAAAAAAATTTCATAACACTCCTTGTAGTTTTATTTTGGAAAACCGACTTCCCCAACACTAATGACGACAAGTGATTTTGGAAATCCTTTGAAAAGTCGTCGATTAATTATTCATGATCCACTTTCTAAATTTAAATTTTTAATAGACTCTGGTTCAGATGTTTCTATTCTTCCAATGCATTCAATAACAACAAAAAATTTAGATTTTGCTCCCTTATTTGGTGCAAATGGTTCTAAAATTCGAACATTTGGATCAAAATTGCTACAAATTAATCTTAACCTAAAGAAAACATTTTTATGGACATTTATTTTAGCTGATGTTGGTACTCCAATTTTGGGAAACGACTTTTTAGATCGTTTTGAATTAGTTATTGGTATTAAAAACAAATTATTGATTGAACCTGAAACTAAACTGAAGAGTAATGCTATAAACACATAGACCACAGCAGACTGCAGAGCTACACGACTGCAAATTCCGTTGACTGCAATCGTCGCCGTGTGGTCAGCTACTTATTATTTTGGAAACGACAGCAGCATAGTAAACAGCTGATCACGATTCAATTTAAAAATATCAACAGCTGTTTTTTATACAAATCAGGGATGTTAAAGTTGGTACAATTGTACTTTTTTTGGTACATTTTGACCTTCTAAAGTACCGTGGTACTACCGCGACTCATTTGGTACAATTTAAAAATTTTTAATTTTTCCCCTTTTTGAGTTTTAGTATAGCAAACAAATTGTTATTGTGTCCTTTTTCATTGCATTTATTCGTTTTATGTAATGAGCTCTTAAAATATATGCGACTATATCCGCCAGATTTTACGATTTATCATCATTTTAAGGATTTTGAAGAATAAAGTTGGCAATTTTTTTTTTTTTTAATATCGATTAAAAATTTACGATTTTTTACAAAATTTATCTGGTGGCTCTTACATATATTGACACTTGTTGCAGCCAACTTCACTTTTATTTTGAATTTATTAAAATTCTGAAGAAGTGAAAATTGATATATAGATATGGCATCACTTATAACATATGGGAAAACAGTGGACATTAGAGTGAGGGGAGTTTCTCAAAATAGAACTGTTGTGTTGTTGGAGTTGTACTTCTGAGATTATGTATGCAAGAACAAAAACACCGTGTATTGAATAAAACTAGTTTTAATCACAACAAAACTCGACCTAACTATAGCTCAGAGGGCTAAAGCGCTCTGTCTAACGTGTAGTGCGAGTGCATGTGGCATTATAAATCAGTTTATCTATACCACGGTCAGTGATTGCACAGAAAAATTTCATATAGACGCAATCGAACAAATAAAAACATAACAAATATTACATTATTCAAAAATTCAAAAAAAAAACAGGGTCACTAACGAACGTTCAATACCAGAAACTGCGCAGTCTGATTCAGAAAAATTGAATATTTGCAATGTAGTTATGATTTTTAGAAAATACACTCATTCTTCTCTACCACGCCTTTCACAATTAAATTAAATAAAATTGCATATTAATTATAGTATTAACTGCAATTGTCTGAAAAAGACGTTAAAATTCAAACTCAAACGAAAATTAAATTATTGTTAAAGAAATGAAAGAAAATTCCAAACAATCTTATATATGTTTAATTTAGAACGAGCTCTCAACCTCCGTATATTTACAAAAATAAAGCAAATCAAACATATTAGCTAGGTTAATACTAGTATTTCGATCTGGTTAAAGATCTCATCAGAACCCAATGTTTTAGAAAAGTTATAGCCTCCATAATAGGCAGAACTTTAACAAAAAACCGATTAATCATTAATTTTGCTCCATTCTTGTCTTCTTAGTAAAAATATTACTTGAGCCAGAGTAAAAACTAAAATTTTTTTAACTGAAGTCGTTAAAAAATTAAAACGTTTGTAGTTTTTGGTCGGTAGTAGCTAATTTTCAAAATGAACTGAATGTCAATATGTTTCCAGACATTTCTAGTCGTTGCTGGAATTTTATCCATTCCACACTGGTCTGCAAATGTGGAAAGAGATTTTTTCTTTTCAAAATATAATAAAAACTAAGGAAAGAAACAGACTACATTAGCCAACATTATCAAGTCTCATACAGACTAAGGATTGGTTAAGAGCGACAAATTTATGCTGCTATGATGTAGAAATTCCAAATAGTTTATTAACTAAACAAATAATTCCATGATTTGGTCTCATATATTCATAAGACTTTTGTATGCCTTATTTTATTCATACATATAATGTATGTTATTGGAAGGTTTTGTTTTTTTTTTTCTGTACAAGAGAATTTTTATGTATTTTTTTTTTGTTGTTTTAATAAATTTAAAAAAAATGGTACCGTCAACGTCCAAAAAGTACAATTTTTTTTGGATGTTGGTACAAAATTGAAAACTCCATTTAACATCCCTGATACAAATGCATTTTTGTTTCAGTAGTGCCAATTACATCTTTTTTTTCTTTATTAAAATAGAACAACATGCTTGCTTGTAGACACGTATATAAAGTTCACTTAAAAATACAATTACTTATTTATAATACATTATTATAACGTAAAAATAAATTTATATAACCCCTCTTGAATATTAATGCAATTATGCCATTTGATGTTGCGACGTTTTTTGTGTTTAACAAAATAAAATATTTTTAAGTACTAATTTGTTACATATTTTGTTTTATTGTCAACACTATTTTTGTTTTGCAGCCAACAAAAATAGAAATTAACCTAAGTTGACTACAGCGGCAAAAGTAGTCGGGTAGCCGTGTAGTTGTGTTGGTGCCAAAATAATCGTTTTCATATAAACGTGTGTATTTTATTTTTGACAGGCTGTAGTCGTGTAGCTGCAGTCGTCTATGTGTTTATAGCATAAGGGTATCATAAAATATGTTGATTCAAATTCTGTCAAAACTTTGTAATGATCCTTTTCAACAAATTTTAGCTGAATTTCTAAACACAACCAGAAATTTCAACATAAAATTTAGTCAAAAGTCTGATTTTAAACACCAAATCATAACAAATTGCCCGCCAATAAGTGGCAAAAGTTCGTAGATTAGATCCTGTTAAACTTCAACAGGCCAAACAAGAATTCGAACAACTTTTACAACTTGGCATAATACAACGATCAAAAAGTCCCTGGGCTAGCGCTTTACATATGGTGAAAAAACTAAATGGTACTTGGCGACCATGCGGTGACTACAGATTATTAAATAAACACACGGTTGCGGATAAATACCCAATTCCTAATATAAGGGACTTTCAATCAATTCTTCAGGGGAAGCAAATATTTTCAAAAATTGATCTCGTTAAAGCTTTCCATCAGATCGCAGTTGCTCCCGAAGACGTAGAGAAAACAGCAATAATAATACCATTTGGACTTTTTGAATACCTTCAAATGCCATTTGGTCTCAAAAATGCTGCTCAAACATGTCAGCGGTTTGTTCATCAGATTGTTGAAGGTCTGGATTTTGTATTTCCCTATATTGATGACTTTTTGATTGCCTCGGCAAATATTGAAGAGCACAAACAACATCTTAAACAACTTTTTACTCGTTTAAATAAACATGGAGTTGGAATTAATCCAGAGAAATGCGAATTTGGTAAAACAGAAATTTGCTTTCTTGGATACATTATTAATGAAAATGGCATTAAACTTTCCCCTGAAAAGGTAGATGCTACTATCAACTTTCCTCTACCCAAAAATATTGAAGAATTAAGAAGATTTCTTGGTATGTTCAATCAATACCTTATGCAGCCAAACATCAATCTCCTTTGAATGATTTTCAAAAAGGAAATCCTAAAAAGAAAGAAGTTTGGTCTGGTCAGAGGAACAATCTAATGCTTTTGAAAATTTGAAAAATGTTTTATCAAATGCTACACTTTTATGTCATCCATCTCTCGAAGCTGAATTGTACTTATATGTGGATGCATCTAACACCGCAGTTGGTGCTGTTTTGCAACAGCGTCATCATCTTAAAAGCTCTGAAGAACCCCTTGCCTTTTTCTTTAAGAAGCTATCTACTCCTCAATGTAAATTCAGTGCATATGATAGAGAACTGCTGGCAATATATGAAAGCATTAAACATTTCCGCTTTATGCTCGAAGGAAGACTATAAAAACCAGTATCTGGAACAAATCATGCAGTTAATAAACCTTTCATATATAAGACTTTGCACGATACAACACACGTTTTTGTCCGAACGGATTCCATTCACCCTACATTTGAACCTCCTTACCAAGGTCCCTTCAAGATACTTGAGAGAAATAGTAAATACTATACCATTCAAATACACAACAAGCCCAAAAATATTTCGATTGATCGGCTTAAACCGGCTTTTATTGAAAATATTAATCAAAATATTAATAGAGTTACATTTTCAGTTATATAACATTACTAGGAAGGAGGGTAATGTGGAGACTTCCCCAATATTTTATTTGTCTTTTGAAAAATTTAAAAAAATATATTAATTTTGTTATTTTGTCAATCACTTTTTTATAAGAATTTTTCTGTTTTGAATTTAAAATAAAGATTCGTTAAAAATAAAATAAACAACGTTTAAATCAATATCAATCCCATATTCATTCATACTCAAAATTACTCAGATATAGAATTCTGACTTCATCGGATATTATTAACACAATTTGATAAAAATGCAAAAACGTTTTTTTTAAAATTAGATTTAAAGATTTTTAAAAATGAATATGTCGATTGCTATATTTATAATATAATAGTTGTTATTAAAGAACAAAATATATAAATTGGAGTTTGTGTGTGGAGCTACTCCTTAATAGGACATTTTATAAAAACTGCTTATTTGGTCAAAAATTAAACAAAATTTTAATATTGTCATCAAAAAATACATATCACTTAAATTTGATAAGACTATAATTATTTTTACTTTTGTACAAAAGATCTTTAACCCTTAGTGCCCTGGGGATATAAATGACCCATGAAACCTAATTTCAATTATGACTACAAGATTTTAAAGCATTTAAATTGATTAAAACAAACTCCATTTGATAAAAATGATTATTTTGTGTAACCTCCATATATGGTTAATTTGTACAATTTTGGCAAAAAAAAACCCACTTGGAAATTTACAATATAACACCTTTTATAATTTTCGCAAAAATATCATTTAAATTTTTTTAAGACTATAATTATTTTTACATTTATTAAAAAATATTTAACATTTAGTGATCGGGAGACATCAAAGATCCATGAAACTTAATTTAAATTGTGACTACAACAGGCACGTAGCTAGGAATTTTTTTCGGGGGGGGGGGGGGGGTTTCGATTTTTTATTTTGATTATATATATTTTTTTTTTGCACACTAGAGTAACAGCTTTTTAATTTTTTTTTTGTTTGCTAAATTTTTACCTACACGTCATGGGCAATCATGTATTAATAATATAAATCGCTTTCTCAGGTCATTTTGAAACAAAAACCACCCGCATAAAGTACATTTCCTTAAAATGCATTTTTTCATTTTTTACTTATTGTGTTCATTATTTTGCGAATTTTGATGACTATATAAATTGGGGTAAATTTTGTGTATAAAATTATACACAAAATGATGCAATTAATTGTACTATTGTATTGATGTAATACATATTTACATCCAAAATATAATTGACAAATTTTCTAGTGTGACTAAAATAAAATTGTGTTTTTTTAAATATGATATAATATCAAAATATATATTATTTTGCAATGTCTAGGTATATAAATATAACGTAGTTATTAATTGGATTAGTTTTAGCGTTTTCTAAATGCAATATACAATTATACGCAACTATATATGACATCATATTAAATTTTTTCTACGAAATTAATTTTATATATAAATTTATATAATTATGTCCGGCAGACAAAACCTTATAAGTGTATATAAAATAATGTATTATTTTATGCAAACGTTTTAACTCGGGAATTAAAAATTTATAACCGTCCAAAAAACAAATTAAAAGCAAATATCCTATATAATTTGCCTGAAACTTACAAGGAAGCTTTTCTGATGGGTTCCCTTTGAAGTTAATTAAATTCGGGTAGGTGATAAAGCAGCAAAAATATATGAAAAACGTATCTATTTTTAAATTTGGTGGTGAAACTTAACACATCTTTGTATGAAAATATGTTTAAAGTTTAGGAAATTTAGAATTATTTAAACAGCGTTAAAATGCTCGAGAAAACACATATTTTGAAAACCATTTTGACACTACAGTCAAAGCCCGGTATAACGAATACTTGGTTTAACGAAAACGCGATATAACGAACGACCAAATTCCTCCCATTGACTACCTTATATAACGAACGATTCAAAAATTTTATACTCGATATAACGAACGCTTGCAAAAAAAACATCAATGAACGCAAAAAACTCACAAAAAAATAATGAATTCAAAAACAATGGAAAAGAGAACCAACATCGTTACAATACCGTTAGTTTTTCAATGATTACTCATTTGTTTTTTGCGTATGCACCGCAAGCCTTTTAGTGCATTTTTTATCTACTGTTGAGTGAGTGTTGGAGTAAATAAGCATGGGAAACAGAAAAAGAATTTCTTTAAGTGACAAAATTAAAATTTTGGATGATTGTAAAAAAGGTATTAGCCTTAGTGAAATTTCACAGAAATATGGGATTCCGAAGTCTTCAATATGCACATTAAAGAAAATGAAAGAAAAAATTGTGTCAAATTTGGAAGCTACTAACTATGGGTCTAAAAATCGCCGATCGCTTAAAGAAGGTAAGTATCCAAGGATGGAGAAGAAGCTTTTCGATTGGATTATTGACCAAAGGAGGAAATTCGTACCAGTGAATGGAATGGCATTAAAATCGAAAGCCATAGAAATACAAAACAAGTTATACGACCGAGGTTTCCATGCAAGTGATGGTTGGTTAGCCAGATTCAAAAAAGATTTGGAATAAGATTTCTTAAAGAGTCAGGTGAAAAATTATCATCAAGAGAAGATTTAGTGGAGCCATTTAAACAAAAATTACAAAATGTTATAAGAGAGAACGATTTAACACATGATGCAATTTTCAATGCAGATGAAACGGGTCTCTATTGGAAGATGCTTCCAAACAAAACATTTGTACATGCTGGAGAAACTACTGCACCAGGAAGAAAAATATCAAAAGAAAGAGTTACTGTTCTCCTCTGTGCAAATGCATCTGGCACTAACAAAATTAAACCTCTTCTTATTGGAAAAGCAAAAAAGCCACGTTCATTTCGTAACAAAGTTTTACCCTTAAATTATCTTTACTCTAAAAGTGCTTGGATGAATGCTGGAATCTTCAAGGTCTGGTTTTTTCAAATGTTTGTCCCCGAGGTCAGTATAATGTTCATTTTCAAATGCAGGTTTAAAAACTTTTTTTGCAGGTGGAATCATTTTTGGAATCACAAAACCTACCAATAAAGGCTTTGTTGATTCTTGATAACGCTCCAAGCCACCGTCATGCAGAGGAACTAGTCAAATCTACAAAAGATGGAAAAATATGGACAATTTACATGCCACCAAACGTGACATCTCTTATCCAACCAATGGATCAAAATGCCATTCGCTTAGTGAAATTACAATACAGGAATAGTCTTCTAGCCAAAATTGTGTCGTCTGAACCAGAAAATATTGTTGTTTTCATAAAAACCTTAACTCTTTTTGATGCAACATCTACGATTGCTTTAGCTTGGCATAATTTAATACAAGATACATTAGCAAAGTGCTGGAACAAAATTTTATATCCAGACAACTTGGAGTTTGATGAGGAAGATGAGATACCACTGGCACAAATGATGCAACAAGATGAAATTGTGTGTATGAGACGCGGAATGAGACTATTGAGTTCAGTTTTTCCTACCGTAAGCTATATTTTAAACATTTAACAGTTTCTGAATTTTTTTTTAATGCTTTTCAACCTAGGTATCTTTTACAATGGATGACTTAAACAACTGGAATCAAGATGATATAGTGGAACATGTTATAGACGACGATGAAGACGAGGAAAATGATGAAAATTGTGAAATTGTAGACCAAACACTAGCTACTGAAACGAAAATAAGACATATTGATGCAATCAAAAGTTTGGAAACGTGCATTCAGTGGAGTCAACAGAACAACGTAGACTTTTCTAAGTCTTTGGTGTTAAGGGAGCTTCAGGAAGAAGCAGTTCAGAAAAGTCTACATATTGTAACAAAACAATCATCCATAAGTTCTTTTTTCAAATCGTATTAATTTTTAAATACCCAGTACAAAGTGGATTCTATATGTACACATGTATTTTTTTAAGTTTTACAACGTTTTTTTTTAACGAATATTTATTATATACATAAGATGTTAAATGTTTATAATAATTTTTAAAATATCCAGTACAAAATGGAAGGTTTATGTACAATTTTTTTTTTGTTTGTTTTGTAAATGTTAAATTACAAAATATTATTAAATAGTAATATAATTTGAATTTTTTTTATGTTGTTCTAATAAATTAAAAAAAAAAAAATGTTGCGATATAACGAATTATTCGAAATAACGAAAGGGGCTGACAATATATCATTCGTTAAACCGGGCTTTGACTGTATGTCGTTTTTACCCTTTTTCATATATCCGACTTTTTTTAAGATTGGGGGCTATACACAGAAAAAATTATGGGCCAAAAATATCTAATTAATCGATTGTTTGAATATCAATGGGAATTTAAACAATTTTTTTAATTGATTCAATTAAAAAATTTATTGAATTTTCTAATATATCCATACAGTGTTAAAAACATGTAAACAAAATTTTTAAAAATTTGGCAAACTATTTTTTTTTTACAGTTATATTAGTTTTTTGTTTTTATATACATACATCGAGATTATTTTTATGTTATTTTCAATTAATAACGAGCTTTCAACCTCCGTATATTTACAAAATAAAGCAAATCAAACATATTAGCTAGGTTGATACTAGTATTTCGATCTGGCTAAAGATCTCATCAGAACCCTAAGTTTTAGAAAAGTTAGAGCCTCCTTAATAGTTTAATAACGTCATGATGCTTGTTAGGAAAAGACCTAACCACGTGCTTGATTACTAAGAAGACAAGAATGGAGCAAAATTGATGATTAATAGGTTTTTTGTTAAAGTTCTGACTATTATGGAGGCTCTAGCTTTTCTAAAACTTCGGGTTCTGATGAGATCTTTAGCCAGATCGAAATACTAGTATCAACCTAGCTAATATGTTTGATTTGCTTTATTTTTGTAAATATACGGAGGTTGAAAGCTCGTTATTAATTGAAAATTTTTTTTTTTTATTTTATTTAGATTATATAATCAAACAAAGGTTTAATTATATCAATATATTATTTAATTTGTAAATAAAAAGAAAAAATAGCATATGATTAACTTTTAATAAGTTGAACAGTTTACCGATTTCAAATACACTCCAAATCGTAGTTATTTCACTAGAGTTCGCAACACTCTTTTTGTTGAGGTATTCGTGTACGCACGAAAACTTAATTTAGTTTCGTGTTTTATCTGGATTTAAATAAACCTTATCGAAAAAGGACAATTAAACTATTATTTTTGTAAAAAATAAAATTTTCAATAAGTATAAGTGTCATTAAACTATCATTTTAAAGTTGTGTGTGATTTTTTTAAGAAATCAATTCAACTACAAGAAAAAGTTCAAGACAAGATAAGCAAACAAATATTTTGTCTTTACTTTTATTTGTTTTCTTATAATCCATTTTTATATTAAAATGCTTAAATTTTATTATAAATAAAATGTCAATTTAATTTACAAACCTACATTTCTTATTTTATTTAATGGAGGGCATATAACAAAAATAAAAAAATACGAGTTTTCAATTAAAACTACCATTGTTTTCTTCTCAAGTTTCAATTAAAGTTTTAATCAATTTAACTAAACTTTTTAATTGAGGTTGTAAAGAAAATCAATAACTCTTTTAATTGATATTATTATTATTTTAATTGAAAGAGTTTTAATAAACTGTCTGCAATTTTTTTTAGTTAATACTATCATTTTAGTGGTAGGTGCAAAATCAATTAAAATATTAATTGATTCAGTAAAATTTTTAATTGAAACCCGTTTTTAGTTTTTTCAGTGTACTTCATGTCTTGTATTAAAAAAATCGTAAATTTTACAAGCAAGCGTGATTGTAGCCTAAAAGAAATAATAATAAAGAAAAAATATAAAATTAGAAAATTTAAAAATATACCTGACATCGCCTAGGTCTTATTTAAACTAAATTATGTATTTCCAATTCACTTTGATTTATATTTTGAACAATTTCAAGCGCTTTTCAAATTGTCTTTTATCAATTTTTTAAATAAAAACCCTTTAAAATGGTTAAAAAAAACAACATCGTTATAACACAAAGACTGGTTTAGCTGATTGATTTTAAAATGTCGCATTACAAGAAGCGCCGATAGAAATTTGGTTACATTTAGTCTAAAAAAAATTGAGAAAATTTGAGTCACATTGGACCACGTTAACACATTATGCATATCGATCAAAGTTTGAGGCTTAAATTTGTTTCAAAAAATTAAAAAAATATACGAGATATCGTAATATATATCGTAAAAAAAATACTGAAAACTATGTTACCAGATGCGTGCGTAGCAAACCAAATTTAAATAAAAAGATTGCACTGTAAGTAAAGTAACGACTTTTACTGCACAAGTAAACTTAATTTTGAGTCTTAGTGGTATCTTATTTTAAAAGATTATGTCAAAATACACAGAAAAAATCATTGTCAAAAAAATTTCAATTAAACTTTTGTTCGATTTCAAACTTACTTTCAATTAACTGTTTAATTGAAAATGAATTTGGTATAAAAAAAATTTTCAGAGTATATAACGTATAATAACAACATTGAAACAAATGGAAAAATTTTAAAAAATCGCCAAAATTAAAAAAAAAATCGTGTAAGTAGAAAATTCGCGTTTCTTTAATTTTGGTGATTTTTTTTAATTTTTTTTTTTTGAATTTTGGCGTTTATTCTGGGAGTTTTTTTAAATTTCTGCAATTTTGCGGATTGTTTTTAAATTTTGGCAATTTTTTTTCAAATTTTGCAATTTTTTCAAATGGTCTCGTTTTTTTATAAATTTTGGCGATTTTTTTTACAATTTTGGTGATTTTTTTAAAATTTTGTAATTTTTCCCAATAGTAAACAATATTCAATTAAATTTTTAATAGGTGTGAATAAAACTATAAGTAATTGAAAATAATATTAATTAAATAGATACAAATTATTTTAGTTGTTACTACAATTGCATCAACACGGCCGAATTCAGTTAAACTCTTGCTGAATCAACAAATATTTTAATTAAAACTCAATTTAAGTTTTTTCTGTGAAGACATATTTAATTTTTAGTTTGCATTGTCTCAAAGAATTTTTTGATTATATTTTAAGTCAAAGACTTTGAAATCTCTTATGAAATGATTTTATTTATTGCTTTTTGTCGAAAATCAACTCTAACAATGATAGCCTCCCATTTGCAGGCGATGTTTTCTTACGAAATTTTAAGATTCGAACCATATAAAACTATTTCCTATTTGATCCAAGTCAAAAATAAATATTTTCATATTAAATTTATCAATAACATTGTTACTTTCTAACGAATTGTATTAAGTTTTTAAATTTGTCAAATCATTTCGGGGGCTCTAGCCCCCAAGCCCCCCCGCTAGCTACGTGCCTGGACTACAATATTATAAGGTCTTTAAATGGATTTAAAGAAAATTTCCCTTGTGAAAGGCGTGGTAGAGAGAATGAGTGTATTTTCTAAAAATCATAACTACATTGTAAATTTTCAATTTTCTGGATCAGACTGCGCAGTTTCTGGTATTGAACCTTCGTCAGTGACCCTGTTTTTTTTTTGAATAATGTAATATTTGTTATGTTTTTATTTGTTCGATTGCGTCTATATGAAATTTTCTGTGCAATCACTGACCGTAATATAGATTAATTTTTTTTTTAAAACCAGTAATCGACAACTCCGAATGCCTAGCATTTTAAAAAATCTTTAATATTAATTTAAAAAAAAGAAGTTTTTGCATTTTTACAAGTTCGTGAAGATAGAGTTCCATATCTGAATAATTTTGAGTTTATTAAATGAATGAAAGAAATACATTTTTTTTCGAAACTTCGAATTTTGGGAATTTTTAATAATAATACACATTTTTTGCCACAAAGAATATTTTTCCATTTTCTTCCAATTTTCGACACGGGTTAACGATTTCCAAAAAACACAAATCGATTTCTTTCATTTGAAACCATTTGCAATAAAACTGGGGGTGTAATAAACGAATATCGGAAATCGTTATTTTAAGGGACATCCTATAGAGTATGTATTTGTGGTTATAACACGGATGTTAAAGTTGGTACAATTGTACTTTTTTTGGTACATTTTGACCTTCTGAAGTACCGTGGTACTACCGCAACTCATTTGGTACAATTTAAAAATTTTTAATTTTTCCCCTTTTTGAGTTTTTATTATATTGTTATTGTGTCCATTTTCATTGCATTTATTCGTTTTATGTAATGAGCGCTTTAAATATATGCGACCATATCTGATTTGACGATTTGTCATCATTTTGAGGATTTTGTAAAATATAATTTTAGATTTTTTTTTTTTTAAATATCGCAAATTTGACGATTTTTAACAAAATCTATCTGGCAGATTGGTATTGTGGTGTATAGAGATCTTACATATATTGACACTTGTTTCAGCCAACTTCACTTTCATTTTGAATTTATTAAAAGTCTGAAGAAGTGAAAATTAAATTAAATTATTGTTAAAGAAATGCAAGAAAATGCCACACAATCTTATATAAAATTATGCGAAGTTTTGACAACCAAAGTCAACTTTAATAACAAATTATTAATGGGGTTCCATAAGTTTACTCCAGAAAGTGTTATTTCAGGTAAAACTAGTAGTATTGTACATATTCTAGTAAAAATGTTCCCGAATGAAATTGCAAATTTCGATTCAATAAATAATCAATTTAGAGCTTTCGCTGATGTTGAGCAACTGAAGTCGTTAAAAAATTAAAACATTTGTAGTTTGTTGTCGGTAGTAGCTTATTTTGAAAATGAACTGAATTTCAATATGTTTCCAGACATTTCTAGAGTCGTTGTTGGAATTTTATCCATTCCACACTCATCTGCAAATGTGGCAAGATTTTTTTCTTTTCAAAATATAATAAAAACTAAGGAAAGAAACAGACTACAAGTGCATTATCAAGTCTCATACAGACAAAGGATTGGTTGAGATCGACAAATTCGTGCTGCTATGATGTAGAAATTCCAAATAGTTTATTAACTAAACAAATAATTCCATGATTTTGATCTCATATATTCATAAGACTTTTTTGTACCTTATGTTATTGTTAAGTTTTGTTTTTTTTGGGTACAAGTGAATTTTTATGTACTTGTTTTGTTGTTTTAATAAATTAAAAAACAATGGTACCATGAAGGTCCAAAAAGTACATTTTTTTTTGGAGGTTGGTACAAAATTGAAAACCCCATTTAACATCCCTGGGTTATAATCACAAACAATATATTAAATATACTTCTCTTTTTTTTCAAATTGTTGCATCAGTTTACACATACAAACATATGTATATTTTCCAAAAGTAACATTTACAATTCCGTTTTTCTGTGCATCAATTTATAATTTGTTGGTATTTTTCTTTTATTTTCCCTTCTCCATATCGAAAGAGCACTGTTGCCATTTTATTTTCTAAAAATATCGCTAAATCAAACAAAAAAATCGCTAGAAAATAGCTATATTGTAAGTAATTCAAAAATTTTGGGCAACATTTTTCAAACTTATAAAAATTTGATGAAAAATTACTAAAATATAGCTAAATTTTCCTAACTTTTTTAAGTTTTATGATGTGAAACCGATTTTGGATTACTGACTGACTACAAACATACGATTGCACGAAATACCTTGCCCTAATTATAACTTATCAATGCCGCTATGGAAATAAACACTTAGAAAAATGTCAAAACTGACTTAAAAATAAAATAGCAAGATTTCCCACTAATAGTTAAAACCTGTTTTACCACGCTAAATGCGTTTAAAAATCGCTTGATTTGACGAGAAAATAGCTAAATCGGCAACAATGCGAAATAGTAATGTGTGTTTGTATTTGTATGCAGAGAACTTTTAACATCAAATTGAATTTGATTGTATGTATTACATTTGAGTACGTTACTTGAGTGGTTTTTTGTGGTAAATTGGGCAATTGCATTTACTACTACAAACCATAGAAATCTACATTTATCGCGGTGTACAAAATAAAAAACATGCAATTTTAACAAACGTGACTTTCAGTTTGAAAATGCGGTTGTATCGCTTCAATTAAATGTAGTTGCAAATAATAAATCGATGTCTTATATTCAAACGGAGCTATCTACGTTTTTTGAGAAAATGATGGTTTTGATTGCAACAATATTCACTGACGTAGCTGTCATCTATGGTATTAATTTCAAATTTAAAAGATCTTTATAACACAGAAAAGGAGAATTAAAATAAAAAGCGTGTATTGTATATGTATACCAAAGGTAGAGCTTGCACATAACGAACAAGTTTTCAATTTATTTTTGATCAATGGTGATAATCGTTAACTTCGAGCTCATATATTAGTTCTCATTTAGTGGGAAAACTAGGCTATATGAATGTTTACATGGGATTGTCACTTCTTTCAAAATGTGTTCTGATGATGGGAACCTAGAAAATTTACGAAATAGATCTATCAAAACATTCCTGAAAGTGGTCAATTAATAAATTTGAAAAGAAAAACTCTATAGATTATTTGTTAGGACAATATACTAATAAAGAAATATAGAGTATGGCCTCGAACTTGAATAATTTTCATTTTCATTGCATGACATATGTACATAAAATGTATTGAAGGTGCACTTAAATGGTTTACAACTTGTCTGAAATTTGGGCAAACTATTTATAAACATTGCCTAATATCAAAAATGATCAAATTCCGTCCATACATTCAGAAGTTATGCGTAGAAGTGTGATTTTTTTTTTAGATTTTTATACATTTTCTGTAAAACTTTTATTATTTGGACCAAGTCTGGTTTAAATTTTTGGAAATAAACAAAATAAGTCGTTTTAGAGTGAAATTCACGCGCTGAGTCCGAAAAAGAACCTAACATTTTTTAACGGTTGCCACATATTTTTTCTTAAACAATAAACAAAAGTAAGTTGCATTTTCGAGCATGTTTTCACCTTAGAAAGGATTATTAATACGATCACTTTCATACAATAGTCTTCAAAAAATAAATAATTTTCGGAAAATATATTGAAACCAAATAAATTTTCACATTTGTACATATATACCCAGTTAGAAAAAGACAAACGGATCACCGCTGGCAGGACACTTTAGCAAGTGGTACAAGTGCTGGCAACAACTGCTTTCCCAAACCCAAAATGATAACATCAATAGACAAAAGGTCCACCTGTTCAAAAATATGATAACTGCTGGGTAACAGTTGGCTGCTCATATATGTCAGCACTGGCATAAGGTTTGATAGAAACAACTTGCCAACGTTGGGAAAACAAAAAAAAAATTAAAAAAGCTTTTCCACAATCCAAAAAAATCTATTTTATATGAAAAAATATTAAAAAGTATAAGAATATAACAAAAAAATGTTTGCCTGAAACCGGGCTCGAACTCGGAACCTTTCGACTTCAAACTTTTTTAAACAAAGCATCATCATTTTTATAAAACAAATGCTTTCCCAGTAGTTAGACTTTTGGTCCGTTGGTGATTTCTGACTGGATAGCATTGGGAAAACATTTTTTTCCAACGTTGGCATAGTGGCTTCAGCCAATTATTTACCAATGATTATTTCTGTAGACCACTGAAATTATTGTAAAACAAATACTGGCAAAAGGCTTTTTGGAAATGCTGGTAAAGCGTCTTACACAAGTGTTCTGCCAGTAGTTTATTTATAATTCCTCGGTATGGCTTTTTTATAACTTTATATATTGCAATTGAATTATTGGTAAAGACATCACAAAAGTATCAAAAATGCACATGGAATGTACTATATACAATCCCAATTTTGTGCAAAATATTTCTTTGCATAAGTAGATATTTAAAAAAATTCATCAAAACCGTTCCATCTTCTAAGACTACCCAGTCAGAAACTGCCAGTGGTACAAAAATCAAGCACTGGCTGTGTAAGAAAAAAATAGAATTTTTCTTATTTGTCTTTATTCAATGTGTTGTAATGTAATTAAAAAAAAAAAATGAACGACATAATTTATGGAAATTATTCGAGTTACACGAATAATTTTAAATTCTTACTCGATTAACCGAGTAAGTTAAAACCTCAAAATCGAGTTACTCATTTATTCGAATAAAACCACAACCGAGTAATATGAATATCGTAGTAAATATTAAAAAATTCTTAACAAAACTTTTAAAAATTAACCGCACTCAGAGAACTTCTGCTGTAAATATTTGTAGTTGTTTGAGTTGCAATACAGTATCTTTTTTTTATAAGTGCAGTTCTTTTAAAAAACAAACCACATCAAAATACTGTTTTATGATTTTACATTCATGTTATACAGTAATTAAAAAACAAAAAAACAAATAAATGTTTGTTTATTTTTTATTGCATATGTGGTTAATTTTTGCTACAATTGTGGTTAATTTTTTGAACAGTAAAAACAAATGACAATGTTAGTTGAATTTACTGTAATTTGTATTTTCTTCAAGTGAAATTTCATTTGTTTTTTAACTACATATGCAGTGGTCTTTATTCTAAGTGCTGGTGCAAAATTGTAACATTTGTCTTAAAATAGAAAAATGCCATAGAATTCTTCGTTATATCAAGTAGTTTAAAATGTATTTCTGATTTTGATCAAGGACTTATTAGTAAACAAAATAAGCTAAAAAGAATTATTTAATTTGCTTTTATAGAAACAAATTTTAAGCAATATATCTAAACAAAGTGAACCCTTTTATACTTTTGGTTCTAACTGTATATAAAGGGTGGTTAAATTGTAAGGGCCGATGTTGAATGTGAACCACACCTAAACGCCAAGTTTTTTTCCGAATTTTATTTGACATTTCTCTATTTCAGACTTACTCAATTTGAACCATGGAGAGATACACAATCCAACAACGTGTTAAAGTTATCCAGACTTATTATGAAAATGGGCGTTCAAATCAAAATGCATATCGTGCACTTCGTGATTTTTTTGGTCAATTTGATCGTCCAAATGTGCGTACAATCGCAAAAATCGTGGAAAAATTCGAGCAAACCGGGTCTGTAGAAGATGTGAGAACACCAGTGCATGCTCGTACAGCTCGTACTGCAGAAAATATTGCTGCTGTTCGCGATAGTGTGGCTGAAGAGCCGTCCACCTCAACTCGTCGTCGTGCCCAACAATTGCACCTCTCACGCTCGTCGTGGATGAACATTATGCATAAAGATTTGCATTTACACGCTTACAAGGTGCAATTGGCTCAAGAACTAAAGCCTCTTGACCATTGCAAACGTCGTGAATGGGCAGAATGGTGGCAAGAAATGGCAAAAGTGGATGATCAATTTTCGAAGAAAATCATCTTCAGTGATGAGGCACATTTTCACCTCAGTGGATTCGTCAATAAACAGAATTGCCGCATTTGGGCGAATGAGAATCCAAGAGTGATTGTCGAAAAAACCAATGCACCCACAAAGAGTGACTGTTTGGTGCGGTTTATGGGCTGGCGGCATCATCGGGCCGTATTTTTTCCAAAATGAGGCCGGTCAGGCAGATACTGTGAATGATGTTCGCTATCGTGAGATGATAACGAACTTTTTATGGCCCCGAATTGGAAGATATGGATGTGGACGATATGTGGTTTCAGCAGGACGTGCCACTTGCCACACAGCTAACGAAACAATGGCTCTTTTGCGCAACAAATTCAATGGCCGTGTTATCTCACGTAATGGCGATGTCAATTGGCCGCCAAGAGCATGTGATTTGACACCGTTGGACTTTTTTCTTTCTGGTTTTTTTTTTTTTATATAATTTAACCAA
Source organism: Delia radicum (assembly GCA_021234595.1). NCBI lineage: Eukaryota > Metazoa > Arthropoda > Insecta > Diptera > Anthomyiidae > Delia > Delia radicum. The sequence continues at coordinate 190,283,809 of CM037852.1, forward strand.
TACTCAGGGGATGCCCCCTACTCATGCAGTGCATTGTATTGATCAGGAAAATAAGGTATGGGAAGGAGGAAAGAGGGAGTAGTGTTTTTGGATATTTGATTTAAATTTTTCTAAATTGTAAGTAACAGGGAAGACTTCTGCGGGAAGTTTGTTCCACATACGAATCGTTCGACTAAAAAACGAATTTTCTCTGTAATGCGTTGTGCGAAACACAGGACAATCAACTACAAACGGATGTGCTCTAGTAGATAAGCGAGTATTACGAATAAAATCTCGGGCTCGTGGAATAAGTTCACTTATCTCAGATGAGCATCTCCCATGGTAATATCGATAGAAAAGTGACACACAACCCACATTCCGACGATGCTCCAATGAATAAATAGAGTTGGATACACTACTGTCATTGATAAGCTTCACCGCCCTCCCCTGAACACGGTCCAGAAGCTTCAGAATAGACAATGGAGCCCCTGCCCATATATGAGAGTTGTATTCCATTCAGCGTCATCGAAAATTTGGACCATCGGATGGAGGTGTGCCGCCGTGGTCGCGGCGCCCATTTGGCCGATATTTTGTTCCATACATAATTGAGTAATACCAATATATCATAATAAAATAAAATTACAATAATTTCCTAAATAGTTTGTGTTTTATTCAAAATCAACATCGGCCCTTGAAATTTAACCACCCTTTAGATAATGAAACACTTTCGTTAACACTTCATTCGTATGTAAAATATGTACAATAAACATCAAAAATTCTACATAAACGTCTAGTAAATGTATGTTAAGCAACACCTAAACTAAAGAGCTTTCAATGTAACAAAAACGCATAATAAAATAATTTACCCATACACATATAATAAAACAATAAAAAATGTTGTTTGTATGTGTGAAAATGTAAAGTACCAAAAATTTTTGTCAGTTTGTAACATGAACAAAATTACTATTGCACTTTTAGTATACACAAACAGATGCATACATCAACGTTCATGTCAACGTTATATGTTGATATGTAAAAACATACTTATGCTAACTTAATGGTTGGTTACATTTGGTGTAGGAAGGACTTTCCAACCTTATGTACGTAAGTATGCAAACAGTATGTTATACAATTGCAGTATATGTTTTTGTCAGTTACATTTTGTAAAAGAAACAAGAAAACACAAAACTTGTAGATAAAAGCTATCAGCAGGCTAAAAACGAAACAAAAATTTAAATTGCTAAAAAAAAGATAAAAGTTTCCTAGTCAGTCAATAAGCCATTGAGGAGACTTGGTTTTCCAACCAAGCATATATTACTGCGTTTGATATATAAAACACTTTTGACTCTTACTTTTTGGGGGTTAAAAACTTTATTTTACGACCGTCTACACGGAGAAAATTTCACTGGAAGAAAAAAATTAAAATTTTCAGTAAATTAATGAAAGTAACCAAAAAGTTTATTTAAATTTATCATAATTTTTGTGAAACCAAGATTTTTTTTTACACAGAAAAAAATATTGTCAAAAAAAATCAAATAAACTTTTGTTCAACTTTTGTCCACTTTCAATAAAAAATTTAATAACATGTATTAAATGTTCAAATGAAATTATATTTGGTTCACACAACCAAAAATGAAATAAATCGCAAAAAACACGAAAATTAAAAAATCGAAAAAAATTAAAAAAAAATATAAAAACTAAGTGTTTCGAGATTTTTAAATTTTATTAGTTGATTTTTTAAAAATTTTTTTAGTAAATCATTTTAAAATTTGTAATTTCATGGGAAGCCCAACGCGGATACATGTTTACTTCTTTACCTTTTTTATTTATTCTAGGACTATGAGGAACGCTAAAACAATTTTTGAACAACATTATTAAATAACCTTGCAAAAAGTCTTGAATGTGATAATTTATTTTAATGCTTATTTGTTTTTTTTGCTTTTGGTACCACGCCCATTTATCCCATTCCGCCCATTTTCAGTTCGACTACTAATATTTGTAATTGATGGACTAGTACAAAAGGCTATATAGCTAATATAGAACCCTAGATATTTAATATTAATATTAATTTTGTATATGAGCTAAATAATCACTTTGTATGGGAGCTGCCACGCCCACTGGTATGATCCCGCCCAATTTTCCCATGACTATTCATAATATAATCAACGTGCACAAATTTCTAAGACTATGGCTATTATAGTACTGTAGATATATGATATTAAATATTTACTTTGTATGGGAGCTGCCACTCCCACTGGTCCGATCCCGCCCATTTTTTGCCTGCTTATTCAATCAGTAACATATGGGATACTGCAATGCTTCAAAACTCTTGCTATCACAATAGTCAAGATATATGATGTTATTCAATTTATGTGGGAGGGGCCACGCCCACTTAAAATATATATAGCCGAAAACCTAATTTGGACTTTAACCTTTCAAATGAAACCGGTTTGGGCCAAATCGGTTGGATAGTTTTAGAGTCTAGAGAGGACAAACATACAAACATTGTATTTTATATATATACAAGGTGGCGCAAAAGTAATCCTCCTATCAGAAAATGCTATAAATTTTGCGATTGGCCCCTAATGTCAGTTCTGTTTTGACATTTGTGTAGTAAACACATGCGAAATACACGTTAATAAACAATGTTACGCTACACTGCTCCAGAACGCGGAATATTGGTGACTATTTATTTGACCAATAATCGGTCGGTGACTTTGGCACAACGTGAATTTCGTCGCAGATTTCCTGGCCGTCCAACGCCTACTGGTGAAACACTGCGACGTTTAGCCGCTCGCCTCGAAGAGACTGGCACAACGCATGGCAGACCCCGGAGTAGCCGTTCTGCAGAGAATATTGCTGCTGTAGCCGAGGATGTCATGGAAGCGCCGTCGACATCGACCAGACGACGTGCCACGTTCTTTTTGCCGCAACTTGATGAATTGGGATTGGAAAACATGTGGCTCCAACAGGACGGTGCAACGGCACACATTGCACGTGCCACAACCGATATGCTGAAGGATGCATTTCCCGGGCTCCTAATCTCCCGTTTTGGCGATTTGCACTGGCCAGCAAGATCGCCTGATTTGACCGCTCCAGACTTCTTTTTGTGGGGGCTTTTTGAAGTCGCGGGTTTATGTCAACAAGCCTCAGACTCTTGCAGCTCTTAAAGACAATATCCGTGAATGTGAATGTGAGGACCTATCGCCGGAAGTTTTGGCCAAAGTGATGGAAAATGCCATAAAAAGGGCTCAAATGACAATCAACTGTGGCGGCGGCCATTTACATGACATCATATTCTCGACTTGATGTAAAAAAAAAATTAAAATACCAAATAAAAATAATCCACAAGAAGAATCATAGTTTTTCATTTTTTTTTTAAATTACAGCCAAAAAACATCGGAAGGTTATTTTTGCGCCACCTTGTATGTAGATAGATTGAAATAAACGAATTTTTCAACAGTTTAAAATAAACTAAAAAATACAATTGTTTTAAACGAAAAGTAAGTAGTCCTGTTTTTAACTGATTTTCAGTTAATTTAATGTGTATATTCAGTAGTCTTTACGGAAAAAATATTGTGAGTGTACTCAAATATAAATGATTTTTTTAATATTGGCGTTTTTTTTTTCACAATTTTATAGATTTTTTTTTAAATTTTAGTGATTTTTTTTAGTTTTGACAATTGTTTTCCAGTTTTGGAAATTTTTTTTTTCCCAATTTTGTGTTTTTTTTTTTTTTTTAAATTTAGCATTTAACTTTGGTTTTTTTTTTAAATTTTTATTATTTTTATTATTTTTTTATATTTTTAAGTTTTTTTTAATTATAAAAAATTTCGCTGAAGAAGTCTTCCAAAGCGAAGACGAAATATTGGAAATAAATAATTATAATTATAAAATAAAGGATCTTTAGCTCAATAAAACAAAAGACAAAAAATTTTGTCGATTTTTTTAAATTTTGTAATTTTTTTGAATTATACTAGAGATTTTTTAATTGTTGCGTTTTTCCCCAATTTTCGCAGATTTTATTTACAAATTCTAATTCAATTTTAAATAGTACCTACTAAACATTTGTTTGAAACTTAAAAACAATACTCAATTAAATTTTAATAGATATGATCAAAACATTAATTAAAAATTAAATCAATGAAATATTTACAAATTATTTTAATTAATACTACAATTTTATTAATAGTTCCGAATTCAATTAAACTTTTAGTTGAATCAACAAATATTTTAATTGAAACACGATTTTAGTTTTTCTGCGTATAAGTGTATGAAAATTTTTAATAAATAAAAAGATTTTTTCATGCAATCTCATGAAAACTTGCATGAACATAATGAAAAGTTTCAATGGACGAGTTCCAACGCAATTTCATTGGTTTAATGCAAAAATTCATTAATATCATGCAGATAATCCTCTCAGTGTATTTATTGCATTTGTATGTGGTTGTATATTATTTTAGTATGTGGGCATTTCCATTTTATTTTAACGACTAATTTTTCGATATTCTCCAATTTTAATAAAATTAGGTGAGTATGTTGGCAGTGAACGCATGTTTTCAGAAATGATTTTTTTTATTTTTTCCATTTTGAAAACTGTGGCAAATATGTGGTCGGGACATCATCCAAAAGTCCATAACTTTTGTTGAGTGAAAGATATTGAAAAATTTCTTTTTGCATAGGAATAGTACCCATTTTATGATTCAGAAATTTTATTTTCAAATATTTTTTTTTTATAAAAAAAAGAATAATAATAATTTGTTTGAAAAATCTTCCTGTAAATTTTTTTTTATACAAATACATACAAACGTGCTCTAATTTTTCAGAGTGGAATCTCAACTACTTTTTGAGGTATATGTATAACAAATATAAAAAAATTTAAAGGGGATTTTTTCAAAAAAACATACTCACCAAATGTTATCAAAATCGGAGACTATCGATAAAGTAGTGGTTGAAATAAAATGGAAATATTCATATAGTAGTTTGGCTACAAACAATACCCAAAGGAAAACTTCGTAAGCACTTTTGTTTATGAGTTTGTCATTTTATTTTAACTTAAATTTAATACTTGTTGCTTGTCAACTGTAATATTGTTTGGGGGGTAATAAGTCTTTTGGTTTGTATATTTTCTTAAAAACGAAACTTTGTTTTCATAAAAAGTTATTCAAAAAGTTATTTTACAAAGTAAAAAAAGACTTCAGGATTTAATATTGTTTAATCGGATAAAAATTCCAAAGAAATTAATATGCTGTTAATAAGAAAATCTTTTCGAAATTAATAAAATGTTTGTTAAAAGGAAGTCATTAGAATCTAAATTTGGAAAATCGTAATTTTTTAAAACAAAATAAGAAACTGAATACTAATTTAACAACTATTATTAACAGAGAATACATTTGAGATTAAATATCGTTGATATTCCATTAAAAATTAAAATTATTATTAAAAATTTTAAAATTTAAAATATAAGGGAGTGTTTGGTAAAGTGATATAAATGCCAAAATCGCAACTGTCATCAAGTTTAATTTAATATGTCTCTATTTTAAAAAAGTTTAGACGTGAATGTACCCGCATTTCCTGATGTTATTTTACTTTTGCCAAGAAAAAAAACTCCACATAAAGTCTAATTTTTTGTTAATATCAAAAATTTATTAACATATTAGTCATTCCATGTCAAGCCGAACGGTTTTTTATACTCTTATTTCAAAAATATTAGACACGCATGTTTGAAAAAAAATAAATAAAAAAAAAACTAAAGGTTTTATTTGTTCATTTTTCGACCCAGTACTTTTAAACGGCAATATTTTTTTAATGGAAAAAGATAATTAAGCGATTTAAAAGTGTTAGAATTATTCAACATCTTTACTACAATCTTTTTTTTAAAAATTGTTATTCCGAGTTGCCAAATAACATTGTGCTCGAATCGGACACTTTTTTTTTTGTAACAAACGGGGCACCCGGTGGGTAAACCTAATTCGAGTACGCTGAATCCTGTGGTGCTAACCGTTTTTTTAGGTTAGCTCTTGTTTAAAAGATAATTAAGATTGAAAATTATGGCTCCCTCCCATACAAAGTAAATATTTAATATCATATATCTACAGTACTATAATAGTCTTAGTCTTAGAAATTTGTGCACGTTGATTATTTGATAGTGTTAATAGTCATGGGAAAAATGGGCGTGATCGGACCAGTGGGCGTGTCAGCTCCCATACAAAATAAATATTTAATATCATATATCTACAGTTCTATAATAGCCAGAGTCTTAGAAATTTGTGCACGTTGATTATATTATGAATAGTCATGGGAAAATTGGGCGGGATCATACCAGTGGGCGTGGCAGCTCCCATACAAAGTGAATATTAAGCTCATATACAAAATTAATATTAAATATCTAGGGTTCTATATTAGCTATATAGCCTTCAAATTTTGTATGAGTCCATCAATTACAAATATTGGTAGTCGAACTGAAAATGGGCGGAATGCGATAAATGGGCGTGGTACCAAAAGCAAAAAACAAAAAAGCATTAAAATAAATTATCACATTTAAGACTTTTTGCAAGGTTATTTAATAATGTTTTTCCGATGAACATGGCGAACGTTTTCATCAAGTGACTGCAAGGCTCGAACATAGGTATAGTGGCAAAAAGCTACATTCACTTTTAGGTGACATTTGTTGGAATTTGCAAGAGGAAGATAATGATATAGAAGAATCAGGAAATGAAAATTGAAAAAATCATGAAAAATTGATTTATTAAAAAAAAAAAAAATTATAAATCACTTTAAAATTGTTGTAGTCAATTAAATTTTGTTGCAAATAGTTTATTGTTGATGTTGTTTCATAAAATGTTCTCAATTTCATACATTTAAAATCATAAATGGTAAAAAAAACTTAAAAAAATTGTTTTTTTTTAGGTACTTGGAACCATAATTTTCAATCTTAATTATTTTTTAAACGAGAGCTAACCTAAAAAAACGGTTAGCACCACTGGATTCAGCGTACTCGAATTAGCTTTACCCGTTGGGTGCCCCGCTTGTTACGTTTTTGAACTAGCACAGTGTAATTATTTGAAAAAAATCAATTTTTGACATTTTTTGATGGAACTTTTCCAAAAATTATTTAAAAATATAAAAAAAGCCTGATTGTTATGTTGATGAAAAAATAGGAGAATGTTTCTCTCTGCCAGAAATAAGGTCATCGGTTCTATATAATATAAATCTGAAGATTAATTTTCAAATACTCATAGTCTAAAATATTAAAAAATTGATTTCGTTTTCACTGAAAACATAAACAATGGATGTTTTTTATTAAGAAACTACTAAACTTATAAAAAATTTTTCGTCAGGGCCGCCAGATGGTAATTTTAAAAAATGATCCACAACCACGATCTTTTTCCAAAAAATTAAAAAAATCGGTTAACCTGAAAGTTTGGTTGCCAATATTTCCACTAGAGGGCGCTGTAAGGCAAAAAATTAAAAAAAAATTCTTAATGAAGTGTGGTTCTATACACTGCGTTGCATAACTATAATTACAAATGATTTTTGCTATTTTTTGTAATACTAAAAACATTGTTTTTAAAAAATTCTAACTATTTTTAACAGTCTCATATCTATAATTACATATAATGGTAAATAGAGAACAGCAAATAAAGAAAAATTAAAGATTTATTTTGGTTTGTTATGCAATTTTAAACAATTTGCAATAAAATGCCTCTTGGTTAATATCTAAGTTATTTTGAAATCGTCAAATTTCAGCATGTTTAAAAAGTGTCTTAAGTTTTCGGGAAATAGCTAGAAAAATAAGTCGTTTACATGTGGTTGTCACAAAAGTTGCAAATAATCCAAATTCTTATGGTAAAAATAAAACAGGCTGCCCGAAAAATGCTTTCTGATCGATACCGGCGTAAAAAAATAAACTGTGCCAGCAACACAATGAAGAATCTCAATCAGATAATCGATGAATGTAAGGTAAATGTGTCCAAATTAAACATAAGTGGGCTTTTAAAGCATTCCAGAGAATTACTCGCCAAAAGTTCTGCCAAGGTTATTAAAACGCCACAAAACTGCTCAACTTGAATTCGCTAAAAGGAATTTACAAACAAACTGCAGAAAGGTAAGTCAATAATCGCTGTTGTTGGACTGTTTAAATATACATTTCTTTTAAGGGTAATTTTTTTCTGATGAGAAAAAGTTCAATCTTGATGGTTAAAAGGTTTTAACAGCTAATGGAGAGACATACGTAAGAAACCAAGATATTTCTCAAAAATAAATTTCGTAGTCGGATCCTTAATGGTTTGGTTTTTGTTTCAATGGCCCGAGCACCATAATGAATTCTTCTGAGTACATTACAGTATTAAAAAAGAAATTGATGCCATTTATTTAAAATAGCAACGAAGAAGAATTAATTTTCCAACAAGACAATGCCTCAGTTCATGTAAGTCGTCTGACTATGGAATGGCTATCAACAAAAAAATATAAGAGTGTTGGAATGGCCCGCATGTTCCGCGGATCAAAACCCCATTGAGAATATTTGGAAAGTATTAACCCGTCGTGTTTACTCAGAAAACCGTCAATATGAAAGCGTTTTTCATTTAAAAGGAGCAGTTATTGATGGGTGAAGATCTATAACAGAAGAACTTCGAATAAATCTGGTAGACAGTATGTCTGATCGAATTTTCTAGTTGATTAAAAAAAAGGAGGCCTCATGCATCATTAAAACTGCCGCTTTAAAATAATAGAAAAGTAATATGTTACCTATTATTAAAAATTTTTTAATTTAATACCCAATATAAAAAAATTAAATTTTCAAAAGAAGCTTATTACATTTATACTGAAGGTAATATATGTTTTGCAAGGTCATACCAAGATTTGCATGCCATTTTTAAAAGAATATAGTTTGTAAGAAAGTAACCACCCAGCCAGAAATATACGAACGGCAAAGCATTGGCCCAGTGCTTTCAACGGTGGTATGAGCGTTGGCAGAGCGTAGGATTTCTGAAGATTTAAGTGCTTTGCCAACCCCAAAATGATAACACCGGGCAGGGCTTGGTCGTTCCTTTTTTAAAACGTTGGCAAAATAAGTGCTTTGCCAACCCCAAAATGATAACACCGGGCAGGGCTTGGCCGTTTCTTTTTTAAAACGTTGGCAAAGCACTGGCAGTGAGTACATCGCCAGTACCAAAATCATAATTTTAAAACGTTGGCAAAGCATTGGTAAAGCAACTAATGAAGTAAATTATAAATTAATAAAAAAACAGTGTACTTATTATAATTTTTTTTATAAAATTTTGGTTTTATTATTTAAAATAATAAATTTATAAAAAAAAGATTTTGGGTAAATTAAAATTTTTAAATTAAAAATTGTAAAATTTTCAAAAAAAATTGATTTTATATATTTGAAATTAGAAAATTTATAACTCAAATTGATTATCCGTTTGAAATTAAAATTTTTAGTTAAATTAAGAATATTATATATGAAAACGAGATTTATTTTTGAACTGTATTGTCCTACTTTGTAATTCACTTAAGTAAAGACTTGTATTATGATTTTGGTAATTGATTTTGGTAATTTAAACAGAAATAACAATAGGTTTCAGCTAAGTTAATTACAAAATAACTGAATATTTTTTTTATCAAATTATTTTTGTGATAAGTTAGCACCAAGTACGACTTTTTTATTACAATTTTACTAAAGAAAATAAATGTTTAAGTAAAATTTTAGTACAAAAACTATACTTTGTGCTGACTATAATAGGAGACCTTAATTTTCTTAACTTCAAATAAATTGCAATTTAGTTTTGAATTTTTCCAATCTTGTAATTTTAAATTTTATAAAGGTATAGATTAGAAAAGTTTTTAAATACGCTAAATTAGCAATTTTTCTACAAGGATCATTTGAGCAAAAATGGTGCTGACTTTACTAACTTTTTTTTAGTGTATGAACTTGATTTGAATACAATATGCTAATGGTTAGTTGATTTTAAATTCATTTAAGATTTGAAAAAAGAAAAAAGAATTAAGTTTTAACGTATGTAAAATAAATTTAAAAAATACTAATCATTTGTTATTTTTATTAAACCCTGCTAACTTATTTAAAAACGTACTTGTTTTTAAATAAGTTACGGTTGTAAATCGTTTTTATAAACGGTTGTAAATTTAGTAAATCGAGCACTGGCAAAGTACTTTTGACCAGCGTTAAGAAAGCGTTGTGAACAAGCGCTGCGCCACTGTTTTTATTATGTTAACGGTTGTAAATTTTGTAAATAAGTACTGGCAATGCACTTTTTGACAATGTTGGGAAAGCGTTCTAAGCCAGTGCTGTGCCAGTGCTTTTTTATTTTTACGGTTGTAAATTTTGTAAATCAAGTACTGGCAAAACACAGTGCTTGATTTTTCAGACCATTGGCAATTTCTGGGTGGGCAGTTCCGACCTTAATTTCTTATTCCCAAGCTTATTACCGGGTAATAGAAAGTTTTGCTGGGCAAATTGTAGTAGTTCTGAAATACCACTTCACACCTAAATTTCTCACTTAACACCAAAATGTATTTTCTGAAAAAAAATGCACAAAAATACAGCTAACAAATAAGTTAATTTAAAGTAAGTTGACAAAAAAGTTAGTCCACTAATCACTCTGTAAGATGTGCCCATTAAACGACTTAAAAAAATTGTCTGAGTGGTCCTTTAACTCATTATTGGCACAGTGTTCGCTCTTCGACCCTTGAATACAATCGGGAATAATATCCAATTTTGGAAGACTATACAGTTGTCAACTAATTATTTGAAAAAATAAATTTTTGATCTTCTTTGATGGGATTTTTTTCAAAAATTATTTAAAAACATAAAGAAGCCCAATCTTTTATATTTATATATAGATTGTTATGTTGATGAGAAAATATGAAAATGTATTTCGTTGCTAAAAATTAGTTCATCGTATTTTATGTAGATACTACATAACAATTATAATGTCAAGGTGGCCATATAACAATTTAAAAAAAGGGTCCAAACTCACAATATTTTTCCAAAAAAATTAAAAATCGGTTGAATTTAAGAAATTAATTTTTGATATAATTTTGAAAATATTTTCAATCGTCTAGAATTTATATCCTGCCAAAGTCGCACTAAGACAAAAAAAGTTACAAAAATTTCTTAATGAAACATGGCTCTATTTAACAGCAAAGTTTTTTTTTTTGTTTTTATGTGCTAGTATTTCACCCCAAACTCCCTAAAATTAGTTTTTAAATTAATTGAAAACTTTTTTATTAAACTACAGCCAGTAAACTAAATAATGTTGTGAGTGTATAAGTATAAAACCATTTTCAGGTGGCAAATAGCAACATTGTTTTTGTGTGTTTGTTTACAGAATTTTAATTCAGTCGCAGACAGAAAAATTTAAATATAACGTTCAAATTTATATTTAAACGCTTCAATTTGTGTTAAGAGTTTAATTTTCTTATGTTTACAAAATTTACTTCCAAAAATTTAATCTAAAAATATGCAATTTATTTCACAATCTGTTAAGCACTTGAATTGAAATATATTCTCCTTTAAACGTTGAAAAAACTTTACTTTTGAATATAATTTTGTTTACTTTTTTCGTTAAATATTTACAAAAGTTTTGTTTTAATTTTCACTACAAAGTTTCTTATTTTGTCTTTCTTATTTTAAACGAGCTTTCTTGTTTTTCTTTTTATTAGTAGTTTTTGGATTGTGGTTAATATTGTAATTTTTACAATTTTTTTTACAGTGGAAGAGAAAATTAAAAAAAGATACTTGTAAGTTATGTTTTACTACTAGGGGAAACTAGACACACTTGATCCCTTGGAACACTTGATCCCCCCATAATATTTTAAGAATAAGATAACTTTTGTATAGCTTTGTGTATATTTTTTTAGCTTTAATAGTACCCTTATTATTTTGTAGTAAAAATATATATATTTACTGGGACAATAAGGAAGATATAAGTACCATGTTTTAAGTTTTCAGGTTAATGCTTTATTCTGACCTTACTTCTGAAATGTTTCTGAACAAAGTGTTTTTTTTTTTTTAATTAAACCAATACTCAGGGGATGCCCCCTACTCATGCAGTGCATAGTATTGATCAGGAAAATAGGGTATGGGAAGGAGTAAAGAGGGTGGAGTGTTTGTGGATATTTGATTTAAATTTTTCTAAATTGTAAGTAACAGGGAAGACTTCTGCGGGAAGTTTGTTCCACATACGAATCGTTCGACTAAAAAACGAATTTTCTCTGTAATGCGTTGTGCGAAACACAGGACAATCAACTACAAACGGATGTGCTATACTAGATAAGCGAGTATTACGAATAAAAACTCGGGCTCGTGGAATAAGTTCACTTATCTCAGATGAGCATCTCCCATGGTAATATCGATAGAAAAGTGTCACACAACCCACATTCCGACGATGCTCCAATGAATCAATAGAGTTGGATACACTACTGTCATTGATAAGCTTCACCGCCCTCCCCTGAACACGGTCCAGAAGCTTCAGAATAGACAGTGGAGCCCCTGCCCATATATGAGAGTTGTATTCCAACGCAACTTGTTTTATTCCTGTCATTTTTTATAATCATACAAATCGAAAAAAGTCATTTGCTAGACACTTGATTCCCATTTTAATGATACACTTGATCCTTACGATCAAGTGTATAATATGTATTTTATCAGCAGACATTTATCGATATTAATCCGATAACAATACTGATTTTAAATTGCTACACACAGAAAAATAAGTTGACAACCGAATTGAAAAATGTATATTGATGGCTACAAATAATAAATTCGGTCAGTACAACCATATTTAAATGAGATTTATAAATTTGTTTTGTGGTGCAACTAAAAATCAGTTGTATTAACCGAAATTATTTGTGAAAACCAATATTCAGTTGTACCAATCGATTTTTGTTGTTGTAACCGAATTTCAGTTGGCAAATGGCTCAATTTTTCTCTGTATGTAAATTTTTCTTTAATATTTATCTGTTGGCTATATTGTATATTTCCTTTTTTTTTTTTTTTTTTTAATTTAACCAATACTCAGGGGATGCCCCCTACTCATGCAGTGCATTGTATTGATCAGGAAAATAAGGTATGGGAAGGAGGAAAGAGGGAGTAGTGTTTGTGGATATTTGATGTAAATATTTCTAAATTGTAAGTAACAGGGAAGACTTCTGCGGGAAGTTTGTTCCACATACGAATCGTTCGACTAAAAAACGAATTTTCTCTGTAATGCGTTGTGCGAAACACAGGACAATCAACTACAAACGGATGTGCTCTACGAGATAAGCGAGTATTACGAATAAAAACTCGGGCTCGTGGAATAAGTTCACTTATCTCAGATGAGCATCTCCCATGGTAATATCGATAGAAAAGTGTCACACAACCCACATTCCGACGATGCTCCAATGAATCAATAGAGTTGGATACACTACTGTCATTGATAAGCTTCACCGCCCTCCCTTGAACACGGTCCAGAAGCTTCAGAATAGACAATGGAGCCCCTGCCCATATATGAGAGTTGTATTCCATTTTTGGCCGGATATAGCTGGTATAAATAGTAAGGAGATCGGATGGAGTGAAGTAAGTCTTGCACCGTTTTAGAAAACCGAGACACTTGAATGCCTCTTTCGACACTTGAAATACGTGCTTATTCCAACGGACATCACACTGTATTCTCATGCCCAGAACATCAAGAGTATCCGATTCCTCAATACCTATACCATCTTTAATGAACAGGCAGATTCCCTAGATACTTTATTTTGCATTTTGATGTCGGCGTTATCGGTTCATATAAGGTACTCCACAAGATGTAAGTATTTTAAATTTTTACTAAAAAATAATTAAAATTGTTAAAAAAATAAATAACAAAAAAAAATTTAAAAATAAAATAACACTGTAACACTGAATAAAAAACAGTGAATAAAAATGGTAAGAAATAAAGAATTATCCCTCCGAAACCAGAAGCGACAAGTTCAGCCAGAATAAACAGTTTTAATAAACAGAGCGTGGAGATGTTTTTCAATAATCTAAAAGAGGCATACTTGGAAAATAATTTTGCACCTAACCAAATAAATAATGCTGATGAGACGGGGATAAGTAGCGTACACAAACCACATTAAATCATGGCTGCAAGAGGAGAAAAACAAGTGGGTAAAATTACTTCGGATGAAAGAGGAGCTACCACATCTTTATGCTGCGCTATAAATGCCAGAGTCAAAACCACCATTTTTTATTTTCCCCCAAAAAAATGACAAAATCGTATGATATATGAAGCTTCTCCACAGTCTGTATTTTCCCCTTACCAAAAACTTATGTAGAAGGATAGTATATGATGACATTAAAGAAAAGAATTGAAGTTTAAAAAAAAGTTTTAACTGAAAGTTAAACTGGCAATTATGATAATGACTAGAGAAAAACAAACACACTATAAATAGAAATTGTTCGTGGTAAATTTCATTCTAACTCAACACACAGAGTAATGTGGGATTTAAAGTCACCCAATTCCTTTAACGTTTGAGTTAAATAGAAGATATTTACGATTAACACTAAATGGAACGAAGAATGTTGATGAAGACCGTAGTGGGTCAGAAAATGCATTCCATTCATGCTAGTGTCTAATAACTTTTTCTGTGTTTTTTTTTCTAATAGTCAAAGTAAATTATCATATAAAAATTATAATTTTTCTGTTAATTTAGAGAAAAATTTGTCATGATCTAAAACCGAACAAATAAAATCTCACACATAAACTTATAGATCAACGATTAAATTCACTATTAAAAACCATTAATTTAATATTTTTAAATAAAAAAAATATAAAAAAAAACTTTAGTTTCAGCAGACAAGATATCATTAATAATAAAGAGACTTAAGCCAAAAAAAGTCCTGGTACTGACATAATAACTAATAAATGCCTCAAAGCCTTACCAAAAAGAGGATTAAAGTTTATGGCAGTAATTATAAACTCATGCTTACGACTACAATATTTCCCTAAAATATGGAAACACTCAAAAGTTGTGCCGATAAAGAAACCAAACAAACTAGCAGATTGTCCATGTTCCTATAGACCGATTTGTCTCTTATCATCTTTAAGCAAAATACAGGAAAAGGTGATAAAGGAAAAAATTACTGATTATATTGATGCAGAACGTATATTGCCAGCACAACAATTTGGCTTCCGTAAGGAGCACAACACCGTCCAGCCACTTATTAGAATCCGAAACCTTGTAAACTTAAACTTTGCATACTTTACGAAATGGAAAATTCTCATAAACCCACAGAAAACTCAGGCTATTTATTCCTCCAGGAGGTTTAAACCCTGCTATATACCACAAAGTCCTATATACTTCAATAATAGTACTATTCACTGGATGGATAAAGTGAAATATCTAGGTGTCATATTGGATCCAAAACTCAAATTCAAACAACACATCCCTTATATGATAGATAAAGTCAATATTATAACGAGATTGTTATATTCTTTAATTAACAGAAACTCAAAACTAAACATACACAACAAAACTTTAGTATTTAAATCAATTTTTCATGCAATAATGTTTTATTGGATATTATGAATTTCAGTCGGTAGGTACAACTGAACAATAGTTTTCACAACAAAGTTCAGTTAATTCAGCTGAATTTCAGTTGCAAAACTTAAAATTTTCGGAATTATAATGTAAATATAGTTGTACTAACTGAATTTATAAGTTTTTACTATTAAAATTTACTTTTCAATTTAGTTGGCACTTTATTTCTCTGTGTGTGCAGATTGCGCAGAATAAATTATTAAAAATGATTCACAATTTGCCTTGGCATTACTCTACTCCACGATTACACACCTTAGCCAACGTTGAACTTGTAAATAGTAAAATCCAACGATTGACGACTACAGATGTTTACATTCTGAGTATACGCACATCAATAAGCTTGTCCCATTATAATTTTATTTTTATTTTTTCCATTTTATCTAAAATCTAAACCAAAAAAATGTTCACAAAGGTTTTTTGAAAATTTTCTCCTTAACTTATTAATAATATTTAAATAAATACTAATTATAAAATTATTGTTATTATATATCTAAGCAGAAGAGGATAAAATCCTAAACTCTTTAAGAAAGTCTGTTTAATAATTGTACTTACTTATATTATACAAAAATAAAGAATTGAATTGAATTGAAAAAAAAAAACTAAAGTATTTTATAATATAATTTTTACTTTAATTAATATCGAAATAAATTATTCATTTATGTTGATTGTAATCAATAAAATCATATTTTGTTTAATTTCAAAGTGTTTTGTTTACTTTATGGATTTGATTCTTGGGATCAAACCACTTTTGAATACACTAGATACCCGGGAACAAGTATCTAATACACAGGGATCAAGTGTATAATACTATTAGACAGTTGTTCCCTTTTTACGATTTCAGTGTTTTTGTTATATCTATAATACAACGTATTCAATACAATTAAAATTTAATTGGAAATTTTGAAAAACTTTTAAAAAAAATTTACACCAATAAAAAATATTGAACAGTTTAGAAGATAAATGTCTTCTCCTTTTTGGGGATCAAGTGTGTCTAGTTTCCCCTAAATATTATTTATTATCTTCATAGAATTTCCAGTTTATTGGGTTTTTTAATCAATTTGGCCGTGAAATACTTAAAAATTTAAAGTTATTTAGAAATAATTGATTAAAACTCAAGATTGTTTAAAAGAAATAAGTAAAAAATCAATATGAAAAATTAAGCCATAGAATATCCAACGTGGCGTATGATTAATTTAAACATTTTAGTAACTTTTCATAACACTCATACGCACTGGTGTCCAGTAAATTATGTTTTTATTTAAAAATGCATTAAATTGCCAATTATTATGAAATACTAAAACTATTTTATTTTATGGAACTAATTAAAATTTTCTAAAGAATAATCAGATAAATTTGAGTATTTTATTTTGTACCATTTATCAACACAATTAACAGTTCTTAATAACATTCAAACGTAGCACTAATATACATATTAGGGTGTCCCTTAAAAATAGATTTGTCTTACAAATGATTCCACATGGAATAAATACTTTTTTTGTTAGAAGACGTTAACCCGTGCAGCCAGACTGCCGCAAATGGCCCATTTCGAAAAATTATTATTATTATTATTATTATTATTATTATTATTATTATTATTCAAATTCCCAAAATTTGTAATTTTGAAAAAAATTTCCGTTTTATTTCATTTATGCATTTATTATACTCAATATTATTCAGATATGGAATTCCAACTGCTTCCGATACCATTAACACACTTTAGCCAGGAAGCCAAAATGACCCACGAATTAATAAAAATGAAAAAACGTATTTTTTAAAATTTAATTTAAATGTTTTACTTTTAAATTTTAAAAATTAAAACCAAAAGTTTATTTTTCGATCTTTTATCATACATTATGATGTGAGCAAGATTATTCGAGTTCAAGATCATTTGTTTTTTGTTAAACAAAAAACCGTGCAATATTTATTTATTACTCAAAAAAGTTTTTGCCCGCTTTCTTATAGCAGACTTTATCTACTGACAGGTCCTTACATGTTTCATTTCGCGTCACCGAAAATCATCAGAGAACCAATGTAGAAGGGCTAGAATTATTCTAACCAAATTTTGAAGGAAAAAGATCAACGCTTAACCCGTATTGTTATATTTACTCGATGAGAAGTAAAAAACAAAATTGGAAGAATTGAACTAATTCAAATCAAAAATAAAACATTTTTTATTAAAATAAAACATTTAATTTAAATATTTTTGAAATGCCTAATTTGTAGATGTCGATTGCTATTTTTATAATATAATAGCTGTTATTAAAGAAAAAAATTAAATTGAAAAAAATAATAATTCGAGTTTGTATTTGGAGCGACTACTTTCCAGGACATTTTATGAAAATAGCTTATTTTGTCAAAAATTGAAAAAAATTTCAATGTTTTCATAAAAGTTTGCACAATTTTCGAAAAAATATCACTTACATATAATAAGATTATAATTTTCTCTACCGTTATTTATCAAACTTATGAAACTTAATTTATGTTATGACTGCAAGCAAAGAATATGAAGCCTTTAAATGGATAAAAAAAATCCACTTGATAAAAATTATTATTTTGTGTAACCATATAGGACAAATGTTTTCACTTTTCGTCATATAAGACCCACTAGGAAATTTACATAATAGCACTTTTTTAATGGTTACAAAGGTGGGATCAAAAATAACCATTGAAAATTAGATTGGAACTATAAAGTATCCCGCTAGTTCGTAAGTTTTATACCCTCCATCGCATATCAGAATTTAATAAAAATCTGAAGATATTGTTGTGTAAATTTCCTAGTGGGTCTTCTTTTTTGGAGAAGAGTGAAAACATTAATCCTGTATGGATCAAGTTACTCAAAATAATAAATTTTATCAAGTGGAAATTTATTTGTTATCCATTTAATCTTGAAGTCATAATTTAAATTAAGTTTCATGGGTCGTTTTTACATCCCAACCACATATTTATTGAATAAAAGTAAATGTAATTATAGTCGTATAAAATTTAAATGTTATTTTTTTTATGAAAGGTGTTATTCTTTAAATTTCCTAGTTGCTCTTTTTTGGTCAAAAGATTACAAATTATAGTGATAGTTTTGAGGTAACAAAACTATTTTTGAGGTGAAAAAAAAATTTTTTTGTGTAGAAAAAAGAATTTGCGCTGAATTTTAAATATTATTCAACTCTTAGCGTCTGGTAGAAAAATATGACGTTATATTTTATACACCAGACACTACAATGAATTCTAATAATATACAGTGCATTATACACCAATTTGTATGGAAAATTTAGAGGTACTTTCATATTGTCACTCATTACTTTTGAATCGCTGGACCGATTTTGCTCATTTTCAATACCAAACTTTTCGGAAAAATGTACATAAAGCTATGTAAAAATGAGCAGTGCGTACTAAGAAAATTAGCCGATATTGATTTAAAAAATTATTAAAATTTTGAGATTTTTTCTTTCACCAAATTTTTTATATTTTTTGAACGTCCAATTAATTTTTGCTGTATTGAATTACGTTTCTCACTGTTTTTTGTGAATTCAATCCTTGTGATTGGTAGCAAACAAATTTGTTCTTGAACTCATTCGATTTTAAAAACACGCAGCTAATAGTCAATTTCACATTTTTATAAGATTTTTATTATTTTTTTTTTTTTGAAAATCAAAATTAGTTAATAATAATTATAACCCTTAGTAATTGAATTCAATAATTGGTTTAATCGGTTAATAAAACTCTAATATAATCACCTGTAATCAGTCGCACTCAGTGAAATCATGTGATTGAATTCACAACATTTGGTTCCAAATTAATTCATTGTTCATATAGGACTGCAAATCGAATTAATAATTATTGAATTTTAAAGGGACCAAGAAATTCATACATAGAAAAATTTGCAAATCGTACTAAATGAGTCATAGGAGTATCATGGTACATTTGAGGTTCAAATAGTACCATTAAAAGTACTATAGTACCAACTTTATCATTCCTGATTATTGAAAAAAAAATTTCACAACAAACCAATACATACGCACTTTAGGCTGTCACTTAATGTTGAATTCTATTTTCAATAGAATTGTCCGCAACAGAACAGAACGAAAAAGTGAAAACTAACCACACATACAGACTTTCAATTGAACAGAAACAAAACAGCTGATTCGTAACGGAACAGAACGTACAAACTAATTCTGCCTTAACAATTGAAGTAAAAATGAATGGTTTGAATGTCATATTTTTAATATTTGAGATGAAAAAAATAACAAATTTTTGATGGCACATCAATGACGCTTTGTACACTTGAAATACTAGATATAAGAAACTTAAATCCGTTCGCAAAATAGATGTGGGCGCAACCAAATTGATGGACAACCATATATAGAACGCTAATATTCTTTACAAATTGTAGATGCTATTTAGTGATGCTAAATTAGATCAATAAAATATTGAAAGCCTAGACTAAGGATATTTTGTAGGTAAAGACGACAGCAAATGTAGTCAAAATAAAATTAAATTTCTCTTGAAGAAAGGACGACTAACATTTCATTAAATTCAATTAACATTTGTCATTTGTGTTTGCTGTTCAAAAAATTATTAACAGTTGTAGTAAAAATGAAGCACATATGTTAGTAAAAAAAAAACAAACATTTATTTTTTTTATATTTTTAAATAACAAAAAACGACTGTAAAATAATTTATGTAAAATTATAAAACAGTCATTTGATGTGGTTTGTTTTTTTTAAATAAACTACAAGGTTAGGAAAAAATTAAATTTGTTCTACAAATGACTGACATTTACATTCAAAATGAAGAAACTGTATTACAATCCAAACTACAAACTACATATTTTTAAAGCAGAAGTTCCCTGAGTGTACAAACGTATTACTGCACAAATAACTGTCATGTAGTAACTGTAGAACTTTCCTGAGTTTAGCTTTCTGCAATTGTATAGTTGTAAATTGTAAAGAAATCGGACTCTAACGATCATATCGATCTTAAAGGACACGCAAACACGTTTAAGTTTGACGGTTTCAGCGTATTTCGAGAAATAAATGAAAAGCGTTTTTTTTTAGCGAATGGGCACCTAAACAAAGCAGAACAATGAGCGCATTACGTAAAAAGTATTGTAAAAAATGGTGTGTATTAACTTTGTTCCATTAACACAACTATAAAAGTAAAAAAGTGAAAAAAATGCATTTTTAGAAAATTCACTTCATGTCAAAAATGACTCGAGAAAACGATTTTTATTATTAATATAGTATTTTGCAAAAAAATATGTTATTACCCAAATGTGTATGTTTCTTCATATACAAATATTAATTTTAATTCCCACATCCAATTTGTGTTATGGCTGTATTTTTATTTTTTATATTTTTTTCTGTCAACTAGTTTTTCAGTAAAATTTTGCGTTGTTGCATGCAAGCATGTGTCTGTATTTTGCCAAAGTCTGTATAGTGTTTTCAAAAATAATCCTTTAGGATATTCGTTCGTTACCTACATATACATGTTTACTATGTTAAAAGTTCATATTCAAAGTTTATTGATTTTTTTTACTATATTTTCATTGGCAAATCATCTGTTGCTTTGTAGAGTTTAAACAATTTTTGTAGGTTATAAAGTTTGACTTAATTTAATTGAAATGAAAAATATTTGGGAAAAAAGCTTAATTTTGTATTTTATTAAATACTTTTTAATAAAGGTTAACATTTTTTCTAAGAAAATATTTTAAATTCTGAAATTTTTTAAAGGTTAATTTAAAGCTATTAAAGTAGCAATTCTTTTACACTTCCCCGGATGTTCTTCTTATATCGCTCATTTACTAAAAGACCGTCATAAGTCAAAAACGCGATTTTTGAGTTAATAATGCAGATTTATTAGTTATATCTTGGTTCATATTGTGTAAAAATTTCATATTAATATCTCGTATAATTTTCGAGTTGAAGAGAATATATTATCTTTTTCCTGGAAAGTGGGAGCAAAGAGTATAACTTTGTAGAGAATCTATGCTGCTCACGGGTCTCTCGATAATTCCCGAACTAGCACCCAACTGTCACTAAGAGAAAATGAATTAAAAACATATTTATAAAAAAAAAGTAACCAAATAAATAGAGAGAGAGGGTTGAGCTACGCAGATATGAATTGAAAACTTTAAACGTGTTTTCTGCTAAATCGTGCTTTTTGAGTTATGCCAGTCTTTTAGTAAATGAGCGATATGCATTTTATGTTTTCTATGAATTTTGGCAATGTGATGGAGCAAAATTCAATAGATAGGGGGGAAAAATGTTTGTCTTTTTTAAGTTTTCTTGTTTTAAATTTGTCGTCTTATTTTAGTTTTCATAATTTCTATGTGTTACTATAAATACAAATTTATAAATAACTAGTAACTAGACAAATAAATTTGTCATTACGCCCACCAGTAATGGAAACAATCAATTGTTTTTTTTTTTGGAAAACGATAACCCGTGCTGAATTTGTGAAAAAAGTTTCAACGATAAAAACTTCTCTGAAAGTTTCTTTGAAATACATATTTTGAATAGACCTATGTACGCTGAACTTAAATTTGGAAAACATTTTTTTTCTTTTTTGCAGTTTTTGTAAATACTATCCCAGTCAGAAACTGCTACTGGCTAACCGAGGAATTGTAAATATATTACTGGCAAAACACTTATAGAAAATGCTTTAACAGCGTTTCTAAAAAGCGTTTTGCCAGCATTTGTTTTACAATAACTTATGTGGTCCACAAAAGAAAACATTGGCAAAGAATTGGCTGAGACCACTGGACCAACGCACAGTGGCGCCTGTAGAACAAGTGAGGTGGTAAAAATCAAAAATTTCATGTGCCCCAAAAAATATTAAATAAACCTATTTTATAGGAAATTGTCCAACGATTTCTAATATGCCACTCTTATTACAATCAGATTTTTGGTTCAGAAAATGATCGATTTTCAGTGTTCAAAAAAACAGAACATTTTTATGTAATTTCGTCCGCTTTCAGATGCAGAATCTCGAAAACTAGATAACGGATCGTCATTGTTTTTAATGATATTGATAGATATATTTATTAAGAGAAGATTAAAAAAAAATTAGACTGTTTGCTTTGTACTGGTCCAGGTACTTTGATATTTACAAACTATCCATTTTTTTCAATATTTATCAACTTTGGTGGAAAATAAAAAAAACTATTAAAAACTATTGGGGATTTTTGAATTTTATTCATCGTCTTCTTAGACAGTGTGCAATTAATACTATAATTAATATGCACATATTTTTCAATTGTTTGAGATAGGCGTGGTAGAGAAGATTAAGCATACTTTTCTAAAAATCATAACTACATTGTAAATTTTTTATTGAATTAGACTGCGCAGTTTCTGGTGACACAACCTTCATCAGTAATCCTTTTTATTTGCCATATTTTCAAAATAAGTTCTTTGATTAGTCCTTTACCTATTGCAAAAATTTCCAGCCGCCCGTCCTTGCCCCATTTTTTGCTAGAGGTAAAATTTCAAAAAAGACATGGTTCAAAAAAGGTGTCGCCGTACAACTGAGAGATTCAATTCCAAACACCAGGACTGGCTTAATACTGATACCATCCTGGATACATTGACAGAAGATGAACCCAGCACATCAACCGGAAATGTAAGAGGAAGGCAACAAAAAAGGAAGCGCTGTGTATAAGATATACAAAAATTGATGAAAAGGTAAGGTCTCACATTACAAAATCTGTTGCAAAAGCAAGCAAGAATAAGGTGTATGGAGTTTTTGTTAAAACTAGCGTATATGCTTCCACAAGAGGGGGAACATTTAGATGAAAATACATCAAACAAAGATAAGGAAAAGATCAGAAAAAATCGAATACAGGATGAGTTTTGCAAACAAGTTGGACTAAAAGTAGACTACCCCAAGCACGGATACGGAAACTCAAACGATGGAAACACTTCGAGAAGATTTTTTGAAAATGATGAGGCTGTAACTCGAATCTCTGGAATAGACAATGAAATCATTAAGAGATTGGGAACGATCTTGAATATTTTAAACTGCAAGGAAAAGTTGATTCTGAAAAGTATGGAGAATATGCCTCGAAAGCTGCATCTCTTTTAGCAAACTTATATCCACAGAAAAAGTTGACCCCGACAGTTCATAAAATATTGTCACATGGAAAAGATATAATTGAATATCAGCCTTTGCCAATTGGAGCGCTTTCTGAAGAAGCACAGGAGTCCCTAAACAAATTTTATAAAAAATATAGACTGCTGAACACTTTCAAATCAGCAAGGGTAAGACAAAATGAGGATCTCTTCAACATGTTAGCAGCATCTTCCGATACACTTATTTCATCACTGCGGCATATAAAGTCACGAAAAGAGTTAGAAAATAATTATAGTTCAGAGATGATAAGTCTTTTAGATACACCTTCCTTTACGGACTGTGAGCAATATTTTACAAAAAATTGAAAAATAAATAATAAAAATTTAATTTTTTCTGGAATAGTTTTAAATCATAAAAGCCTTTAAAAGAGACAAAAAAAAATATAAAAATTTAAAAAAATAAAAAAATATTTTATTTTATTACCCATGAAAATGATTTTTTTTACAAATATCAACTTTGCTAACCTATAAGTAGGTACCTAAGTGGCGTAAAACACTTTTCAAACACTCATTTCATAGGTTGATCGATTACACAAGGGAACAAAATTGAACTTTTTTGTGTTGATTTGAAATTTATAGCAAATTTTTACTAATTTAAGGTCGCTGATTTCAAATCTGCACTTGGTTTTTCTCTATCAGCTCGACTTTTCGAGATATACCGTTATGTTCAAAATTAAGGCACTTCCGCTACATATATTGGAATAACTTGAAAACGGTTCACCATATTAAATTAAAAAAAAAACCGAAACTCGCAAACAATATTCTTTTTAAGCCGTGCTTACATTGTTTTTAAATTTTCCAAGTAGTTTTAGAGATATCGTTCAAGTTTTGAAAAAAAAATTAAAATTTTTAAAAAAAAAAAAAATTTTTGTTCTTTAAAAATTCCTAAAAAATAAAAATGGGACAAAAATCACAGTTTTGGTCTAGAAACAGTTAGTTAAATATATTTCGAATGAAATGAGCTTTATTTAATTGCAATCGGTGCACAACTTTTGATTTTGTTCACGATTTACTGAATTGATATAAATCGCGATTTCCATACAAAAATAACATTTTCTAATGTGTAAGTGTTTGTATGTAATAAGTTAGTTTTTTATGATTCTAAGAATTAAAAAAATTAAGTAATAAAAAAAGATTATTTCATTTTTATGGTTGCTGTAGCAAACTCATAACGCCTATAAATTTTATTGTTCCTTTATGACACCTAGTCAGTTCACAGTCAATTAAAGAGAAAAAAGAAAAGTGCACTTGTTTTTATTGATGTGTGGTTTACCGTTGGTAACGGATGATTTTTTAAAGAAATTCCCCTTAACACATGTGTTCATTCATAAGTGACTGTCAATAAAATTGTGGATATAAATTTTTTCTAGGTACTTCAGTAAAAAACTACGAAGTATTTATATCGGTTCATTCAACCAATTTTTCTCATTCAACAAGTGTTTACGAAAGCGAAAAGTATAACGACAAAAAATATTAAAAAATTTTAACCTAGAACATTTCATCAGTGAACACAAAAAACTTTTGATTTTTATCCCTTATTTTATTTATTGAAAACTGTGTTACTTTGAAATATATGTCAAAATTGGGCTATGACTACGTCAAGAAACACCTGTAAAATCAATCCCAACTATTTTTGTAACATATGTGGCGAATACACGTTTATAAAAAAAAGGAAAAAGTGTGTCAGATTTTATTAAAAAATTTATTTTGACTAGTTCGGATTTACCATGGAAACCCGTGACAAGTACTGGATTCCTAATACTGTATGTAAAAACTGTGTAGAGTATTTAAGGTTATGGGCAAACAAGCAACGGAGCCAGTTCAAGTATAAAACACCAATGATCTTCGAATCATTATGATGATTGTTATTTTTGCGCTGTCAACATAACAGGCATTAATAAAACAAACCGGTCTAAATGGATTTATCCTAACGTGTTGTCTATTACCCAACCAGTCCTGTACTCTAGTGAGGATTCAGAACCACAACCATCTATACACAATTTTCACGACTTACGACAAAATGTTCCTTCACCAATTTCTGAATGTGGATCAGATGACTTCCATTTAGATATTTCTTCTGAACGCGAGCAATTTAATCAGGAGGAGCTTAGTGATTTAGTGAGAGACCTTGGACTCTCTAAAAAAGCATCTGAAATTCTTGCTTCTCGATTAAATCAAAAAAATCTGTTAACCCAAGGAACAACAATTTCATACTACCGTAACAGAGCATATGATGTCGGACTATTGCTGGAGCATTAAAAATAATCCCTCCACACAACATTATTTAAGAAAATCTTATAAAAGAAAATTTTTCGATGAGTTGTAATTACATTGTAATATTTGTGTATTAAAATTTTTTATTTTTCTTTAAAATTCTCTTTTTGTGTTAAATTAAAAAGTATAGCTGATAATTATCTATCATATGCTTTTTAAATTTGTTAATTATCTCATTTGGTTCGAAAGTTATGATTTTTGCAACGAAAAAACTCAAATGGCGCCACTGAGCAACGTAGCCAAAAAGTGTTTTACCAGGGCTATTCAGACAGAAATTACAAAATTGCTCAAAAATCTAACAATGGTGAGGCATTTTTTTTTATAAAAATTATATTTTCTTTAAAACAGTTTGTAGTCGGAAGATTCTGAGTTCGATCCCGGTTAAAGGTATACATTTTTGTTGTGATTTATCTATACTTTTTAATATTTTCTTAATATAAAATTAATTTTTTTGTTTCTGGAAAAGCTTTTTAAGAACAACTTTTTTTGTTTTTCTAAAATTGGCTTGTTGATTTCAGCAAACCTTATGCCAGCGCTGACATATTTGAGCAGCCAACTGTTACCCAGCAGTTATCATTCACTTACGTTTTAAGCTATCAAGTATTATATGTCTCGTTAGCTCAATGGGTAGTGCTGTAGGCTACCAATCTGGCGACCAGGGTTCGAATCCCGGCTGGACCAAAAAAATTTGAATGAACTTTATTTTAATTTTATTTTATAAAAAAACATTTTAAAACACCTTTTCCATGGTTTTACCAACATTTTGCCAATGTTGGTAATTTTGTTTCCCCAGTGCTCGTCGGACACTTGTTGAACAGACGCACCTTCTGTCTAATAATGGTATCATTTTGGGGTTGGGAAAGCACTTGTTGCCAGCACTTGTACAACCTGCTAAAATGCCTTACCAGCTGTGGTGCGTTTGTCTTTTTCTGACTGAGTTATTATATATTTTTGCAAATAATATTATATTTACATCATTCACATAATTTTTTCGTATATTTTGCTTAATTTTTCGAAATCTTATCGCAAAATTATGTTTTTTTTTTTAAGAATAAAAATCTACACAAAATTGTCCTTAATTTGAGTATATTCATTATATTCAGATATATCACAAAGTTTTTACAAATAATTCGGCCATTTCTTATGACGTAATATCGAGCTAAAGTCTTGATTTTAAACCTTCCAAAAACCCCGGGGGCGGCTCTATGACCATCCAAAATAGGGAACTTTTTACATATACAATTTTGAGTGTCCGCCATTTTTTTTTTTGTTTACAATCCGATTTTCAAAAAATTAACATATTTGTAATCTGCTAGTAGAGACTAACAAAAAACATGCTGCTATCTCTAATAGTTCACATGTAAACATGTTTTTTGTTACTCTATACTGGCAAATTAATTTTTTTTTAAAAATCGGATTAGAAACAAAAAATGGCTAGCACTCAACATTTTATATGCAAGAAGTTTACTATTTTGGGTGGTCATATTACCGCCCCGGCTGGCCTGTAAGGTTCAACATGAAAACATAAGCTCGATATTACGTTATTTATACCTGTTCCAAATTTGATTTCCATCAGAATACTAAGAAAGAAATGGCCGAATTATTTCCAAACATTTTGTGATATATCCCACTGTGCGGAATTAGAATCAGGATATCGCACTGGAAGTTGAAACTTATTCTTTTTTAGTTTTATCCTTATAAATGTAATTCCTATTAAAAACATTTAAAATTTTATTATTGTGCAGAAATAAGGCCCCAAAAATTTCTACCTAACAAAATTAGGGTGTTATTTAATTTTTTGGGACTTTATTTCATTCATGTTTTAGGGCTTTATTTCATATGAAAAAAGGCTCCAATTTGAGAAATGAAATAAGTCCCCAAATCATGTTTTTGGGGTGTTATTTCATTTTCATCAAAATTTTTAAGGAATGTAAGCAAATAACCGTTATAATTATCATCATCATATGCATCATCAAGTTATTAATGTAAATAATTATTTACTATTAAGATTATACCGTGTGTAGTAAACATCAATGGATTAATCAAGTGTAATGAATTGTGAAATTATTTCTGGAAACAGAAGTAATTGTGAACTATTGCATGTGACTGAACGAAAAATGCTTTAAAAAAAAAAATCTGTTTACAAAGGAGTGGTAAAATATTAGAAAAGGAACGTGTGAAGCAAGAATTAATTTGCTTGCTGATGGAAAATCTGTTGCTGCCATGAAATACGTGGAACACAACCATCGATTGTGTGTATCAACTTAATAATATTTAACATTTTCGAATTGTTCTCAAAACTATTTTATTTAAGTACTTGTTGTTAATAATTTTGAGGTCTATCTTTGCTTCTTTTTAATATTATTTTGGATGAGCAAATTTTAATAAAGAAAACAAGTATCACTTAATTGCTGCCTAGCTCCAAATATTAAACAAAATCGAAAGTTTACTTTTTAAAAATTTAAAGTATTTACTTTTGTAACAGTAAAATTTTATTTAATAAGGCATCCCAGCAAAAACACTCCTTACCAAATAATGAGTCTAGTAATCTAAACTCGAAGGTTTGCACGTATTACCCTTTATATTACAATTCTAACTTTTTTTATATGAAATGTCCCAAAAGTAATGAGTTATGCCTTACTAACGTGAATATGAATTATATTGGATTACCTTAATGCATACAAGTTAATGAATAATAAACCATTGTCAGCAGGAAAAAAATAATAAGTCTAAAAATAGATTTTGAAAAAAATTACGAATTAAAAAAATATTAATTTTTTTAAATTATAGTAGCGCCGGTAATCAATCCCGGTTCGTCAGATTAACAGGCGGCTGGCCTATACCGCTATAAGCTACCGAGGCATATAACATTTGATAGTTTAAAACAGAAATTAATTATTCTTCTATGTAAATTCGTTTAAGATATACCAAAACTAACACCTTACCCTTTAGCTTACAAAAAGACGAGTTATAATGAGAAAATATTGTATGTTTTTAATACGGGATACGTATATAATACTGTTATGCAAAATACTGTTTAGACAAAATACTGGTCAAAAAAATTTTTTTTTTTTAAAATCCTGTTTTTCATAATACTGTTTTACAAAATACTGTGTTTCATAAAACTGTTTTACAAAATACTGGGTTTGACAATACTGTTTTGCAAAATACTGTGAAGTAGAAATGCTATTTTACGAAATTTATTTTATTAAAAAGTACTTCAACAAATGTATATAATTTTATTTATTTATTATTCTTCAATTAAATAACCGAGCCCAAAGGGCCATATATGGCTAAGAAATAACTACAACACAAGACTACTGTATTATATAAAACAAAAATATAAATAACAATATAATATTAAAAAAAAAAGAGAAATAAACATATATGTATTATAAAATAGTAAAAACATTAGAAGTTAAAAGAAAGAAGAGAAAAACAATATAAAGGCACTGTAAACCAATGAATAATTACAATCACACGTTCCATTAAAATGTCAAAAATATTATAACTCATTACCTTGAGCATAGATCAAAACTTTGCGTTTAAAAGTGTAGAATGGTAATTCCAAGGACTTGAGCTCTGTAGGCAAGTGATTAAAAATATGAGCTACCCGCACATGAAATGATCGTTCTAAGAGTGAGGTTAACCTAGGGATTTGAATTTGACGATTTCGTGTAGAATGGCCAAAAGAAAAAAATGAATTCAAATATACAAGGTCATCATTATGATTAATCTTATAAAAATAAAGTATAGTCCTTGCTTTAACATAGTTCGAAAATGGACAACCTAAGAATCTCGAAACATACGGCGTCATATGGGTACGATTAAGTCTAATTAAACAAAATAGATAACGGATTACTCTATTAAACAACACTGAAAGCCTTTTCATAATGTAGCCAAAAGTGCCACTATAAACTTCAATGCCGTATAAAAATAAAGGCATAATTAAAGAATGTATGAGCATAACCTTGATTCTCATAGGTAAAATTAAATTAACAATATAGAGCCTACGCAAGGAGTAGTTGACCCTAGAAATAACATAATTTACATGTCTTTCGAAATTTAAACTATTGTCCAACCACAAACCAAGACACTTGATTTGATCGACAAACTCAATATTAGTACCATTAATATTTATTACCAAATCCAGTAAGGGTGATCCAAAAAACATAGCCTTTGTCTTATCCGCATTAATATATAATTTGTTTTCCAACATCCAATCCGTAATATTAGAGACACAGTAATTTAACTGTTGTTGCAAAACATCCGAGAATTGCTTCTCGCCACTAAATAAAAAAAACAAATCATCTGCATATGCAAATGAAACACATGAAGAAAAATGAATACAGTTAAATAAATCGTTGAGATATATATTAAATAACAATGGTCCACTTATAACGGGTAATACATGAGAATATTTATTCCCAATAGATACGTATTGGCCTCTATTTCTGAGATAAGATGATATAAGCCTACAAGAAGAAACAGAAATACCTAAATTACGGTATAGTTTAGAAATTAATATACTATGATCGATCTTTTCAAAAGCCTTCTGAAGGTCAATGGATAAAAGAACATTGACATGGCCAATACTTAAAGACCTTCTAATCGTATCAGTAAGTCCTAAAAGAAGCGACGTGGTGTTTCTACCACATCTAAATCCATATCACTAAATCCATAAACTAAAATCACTAAAAAAAGAAACATTAGCAATGTGATCCTCTAATTGGTTCTTAAGTAAGATCTCCAAAATTTTTGAAAGTACTGGAAGTATAGAAATGGGACGCAAATTATCCATGTCATTAGACTCACCAACTTTTTTAAGAGGTACTACCCTACCAGTTTTCCAGCAAGATGGAAAGATTGATTTGGTAATTACATTATTGACAAGATAAAGAATATATTTACCAACATGAGGTAAAATCAATTTCAAATATTTTAAGGAGAGCTCATCACAACCAACGGCATTCGATTTAATTGAATATAGAGCAGATATCAGTTCACAAAGATCAACATTATGAAATGAAAACCCACTTTCATCCAGAACATTATCTAAAAAACTATCATCGATAGGGTTATTACCTTGATTAGAAGAAATATACAAATTCAAATCCTCAACATCAACATTATCAACGGTTGATGCATTATCAGCAAGACCGTTAGCACGAAGTGTATTCCAAATCTGTCCTGAGCTTTATTACAAAAAAGTTTAGCATGCGCACTACGTTTAGCATTACGGATTACCGTCTTAGCATGGTTCCTTAAACGACAAAAAATTCTCCAATTTCCGTCAGTCCTGTCATCGAGATATGACCGATAAGCAATATCCCGAACTGACAGACTATATCTTATCTCAGGGGAATTAAACCAAGAATTATCATTCGAGCTACTAACCTTACGCTTTACCAGTGGCACTGCACTATGCATACGATACATGTATGAATTCAATAAATTTGCCTGATCATCCACATTGGCTGTATCCAGAATACTGTTAAAATTGCATGACGCAGCAATATTTTCCAAAGTACATAAATCAACATTACCATAATCAAAATATTCAATCACGTCATCCAAATGTTGTGTAATAATTTCAAATGATGCAAATATAAATGAATGACGAGAAGTACCGGGTATTTGTGCCTGGCCAGATACAGTAACAGATAAAGAAGAAGACAACAGAAAAAAGTCAATTAATGACGTGGAACCGTGCCGCACATCAAGACGCGTAGGTAAAGAGTTATGATGACAAATTACATTTAAACGGCCACACGTTTCCCTAAGAGAAATTGATTTTTTAGCATTAAACATATTGTTGTTAAAGTCGCCAAACATAACTATATCGGAATATTCTAATAATATATCTGAAACACTATTTTCAAAAGTAACTAAACCTCCTCGAGGAAGATAAACAACGCCTACAAGAATCTTACTACCAGACACATTTATTTCAATAAACAAAAATTCAGCAGAAACATACGTAGTGTTTCTCCTCCTGTTAAAACCATATTTAATATCCTTTAAAATTATCTTAAACTTGATGTTCCTAGAAATATATAAACCCACACCTCCACAAGCTCGTGGACCAGGGCGATCACTTCGACATAGGACATAACCTGGTATATTAACAGCATTCGATGATATTTCATCCAATAACCATGTTTCCGTAATCCCTAAATTACAATTGTAAGTCAATTACAAAAACATTTAACAAAAAATTGATTTCAATGCATTTTATAAACTTAATTAGTACAAGATTTTTTGATTTTCGCTTTAGGTAGCCTGTAGGGCACACCTTCTTCTTATAACTCTTTTAAAAAGACAAGTTTACTAAACATACGATTTGATTAACTACACGTGGCTATCAACACGTTTAATGCTGCTTGCAATATCAAAACTTTTGCATATGATAACAACAACAATACAGGTGAACTGATAACATCTGCAAGGAGATCAGCTGTTATTAATATATGTTGATTACATTAGAATTGTCTTTTGGCTTTGTTATGGTTTATTTTAATAATCATACATAAATTGAGATAAATTTTACTTAATTATTGCAGTGAAAGTTTTTGTAAAAATAAAGCAAAAAAGCGCGTGATTTTTTGTTTTATTTTTACAAAAACTTTAGCCGCCCAGTAAAACAGGATTTGCAAAACAGTATTATGTTATACAGTATTTTGTAAAACAGTATTACGAAAAGCAGGATTTTGAAAACAGGATTTTGTTATACACAGGATTTCGAACCAAACCCTTTTAATACTGCTAATTACTAGATAATATTGAAAAAAAAAAAAAATGTTGAAATCAATATTATTTATTTTTTTATTCATTACAGTTACAGCAATGGCTACTAAGTTCCATTATAAAAACCTCGCAGAAATTTATTTGCAACAGAAACATAATAATGATGTTTTGTCGTACATAATGAAAGAACGTTTCTTTGATTTATGCGTTGAACAAGCAAATTTTTATACACAAAAAAAAGTTGTAAGTTTTTTGATAAATTTAAAAAATCGTTACCAAGGTTGCGATTGCAGCAAGAAGAAGTTTTTTTAATTACACAAACAATGGTTGTGAGAATGAACTAGTTTCCAAAAAGTTACCCACTACTGGCAATAGAAGTGCGAAAAAAGTTCGACCTACAAGATCAATTAATGAATGTAGTGAACGGTCACGAAGACGCAAATTTGAAAAGGTAAATAAAGAAATTTCTCACAAAATCATAAAGGAATCGTTTTTGCATCAAAGACGTCCTTCACTAATTAAGAAAGAAAACATTGCAATAATTGAGAAAATAGTAGATGCGAGCCCCGGTTGCACAAGAAGAATTTTTAATAATAACAAAACAATGAACATAAAACGACTACATAAATTGTAAAAACTACCGTTTTTAACAGTTATTTTTTCGGTATTTTAAAAATATTTTTTTCTTTTAATTGCAATACAAGTTTGTGTTACCTACATTCTCTTTTAAGTGCAAAGTCAAAATTTCAAACTGTTTTCCAGTTATGACGCTTTTATGCATTGGAGATACAATAAAATTTTCTAATTATTGTTGGCAAACTATGAATATATCAATAATAACAAATATAAACTAAACGAGAATTTTTAAAAACACGAAATAATCTACTGTTTTTAAATAACTAATAAAAATGAACTCTTTACTGCAAAATTACTGTTTAGTATTTGTCTATTAAAATATTAAAATAACTACTCAAAACAACTGTTACAGTATTTTTGGTTAGTTATTCTTTGAAACGACTGTCAAAATTAGTCGTTTTTTCATTTTTTCATAGAAAAATTACTACAGTATCAGTTAAAACAGCTGCTATTGTTTACTACCCGAATGACCAATATGTAGATACTGTAAGAATATTCTGACGTTTATTTTTAATTTTGATAAAAAAAAACATTTAAGAACTGCTGATATTGTATTTAGTTTGTATATTATTGTTTACTTTTAACAAAAATTCAATGAACAAAAATGATAAAGTTATTCCAGTTACTCGAGTAATTTTAAAAAAATACTCGATTAATCGAGTATGTGCAGAACCTTAAAATCGAGGTACTAGTTGACTCGAACAAAAACCCGAGTAATTTGAAGATCTAGCAAATATTAAAACCGCGATATTTCAAAAACTGCAAATGAGAAAAAAAAATTTTACAGATTTGGATTGAAGTCCCAAGTCTATTAAAAAATATGTATTTCACAGACAGGTTCTGCAAACAATTTAAATTTGTTCAGTAGTGTTTTTTTTTTTTTTTTTTAATTAATAATCATATAATTACAAATTATATACTATTACCCTAACCGAGCACTAGCTACTATGGCTTTCGGCGCGTTGTAGCGACAACAGACCAGTGCCTCTGGTGGGAATCGAACCCAAGACCCCCGCACGGATAAGCCAGCACGCTACCAACTAGCCTACCGGGGCGCACCTAGTGTTATTTTAAATTGAAAAAAATTTAGAAAAATGTTTATTAATGCAAAAATCTTAATTTTAATTTGTATATTTGCGTTATCGCAAAACAAGTTAGAGGAAATCTTTTATGAATTTATAAGTTATTTAATTACAGAGGAAAATTTACAATATCAATTTAAAATTTTCTTCTCCCAGGTGAAAAATTTCATATATTGTCATATATGGCCACATATATGAGTTCATATATGAATCCATATATGTTCGGATCCAAAATTTGAGGGTATATGGACATATATGCTCATATATGGACATATATGAATGTTCATATATTGTCATGTATAAAAAATCTTTTTAGTTTTTTTTTCCAAAAATATTTTGTTTATTAAAAAATATGGCTATTATAATTTTTTTTATTTTATTAATTAATAATCATATAATTACAAATTATATACTATTTCCCTAACCGAGCACTAGCTACTATGGCCTTCGGCGCGTTATAGCGAAAACAGACCAGTGCCTCTGGTGGGAATCGAACCCACGACCCCCCGCACTGATAAGCCAGCACGCTACCAACTAGCCTACCGGGGCGCACAATGGCTATTATAATTCTATATACATGTTACTGAATACAGGAATTTTTTAAAAAACTTAAAATATACTGCAATATAAGAATATTCTACACCATTTTTAATTGTATCTTAAAATTTAAATAGTTCTGTTTAGTTTTCCAATTATTCTGAAACCCAACTAAAAATGGGAATGTGGGAAAATATTTTATTTTTAAATACAAAATAAAACAAAAAAAATAAATCCAATTAATTCATCTGGTTTAACCAGTTTTTGAATACTGAGATCAAAAACTTTGGCTTAAATAAATTTTAGCCGAATGTTTCCAAAAATTAATTAAACTTTTCCACGCTTAAACTGCCGGTGGTAAAATCTTTTGGTGGACCTTATTCGGGAGGGAGGGGTTCAAATTTGAAGTTTTGTTTTGCGATTTTATACAAAAGTTTTGAATGGATTGGCATCATTTAGGCATCATCGGAAAGGTGTTTTAAATGTCTTTTCAAAGAGTCATATATTCCCATTCATTATCCCATTACGAGTCAATCAATTTAACATTTGGTATTTTTTTAATTTTTTCCTGTTTTTTCAGAACTTTTATATAAAATCGTAAATCAAAATTTCAACTTTGAACCCCTCCCTCCTTAAAGGGTTAAAAATAAAAAAAAAAAAATCATCCTCATATATGGTCATATCTGATCAAAAATGAAAACATATTAACCATATATGGAATAATATATGAATTCATATGGAGATATATGGCATATATGAACCAATATATGAGCCAATATATGCAATATATTATCATATATCATCATATATCGTGTCATACATATCCATATACGAACTTTTCATTTAAATGTATTTAAACATATATGCTCCCATACATTACATATATGTTCATATATGCTCATATATGGAACCATATATGCTCATACATGAAACCATATATGGCAATATATGATCATATATGAACTTTTTCACCTGGGCTTTTAAAAAAATGCTTTTTGTAAGTTATTTAAAATTTTCTTGATTTCAACTGAAATGGTAAATAAATATAGCAAAATCGTTTGTAGCTTGAAAAATCATAAACAAATTTATGTTTAAAATAGTTTTACAGTTTTTGGTTGACTATATTTAACGGACAAGACCGACTCCAGCTGAGGTTTTTTAAATTGGCCATAAATTCGCCAAATTAGTGTTTGTTAATAACAAATTAAGCTATTGCGAAAGAAAACTAAATTTACAAAATGTTTTGTGAGTAATATTTTTTATGCATTGTACGATTTGGAAGCGAGAAAGTGTTTAAGTTAAATTTTCGTGAAATTTCAAAAAATAAATATTTTGAAATAAACATTATTTTCAAAAATCATAAAAACATACATATTTATTTTGACTAGAAACAGCTGGTATTAAACACAAAGGCTGAAAACATATAAAATCAACCACTGGATTTCCTCCACTCCTTCTGATTCCAACCTAACTTGGTACAGAAGATGTACATCATATATCTATAACCTAGTTAAAATGTAGGACAGCTAATCCCAGCGGATCTTGAAATATCGCGTTTTGAAATAAAGGGTCCGCCAAATAACTTTTTTTTTGAAAATGTAATAAAAAAAAAACTACTGAATATTTTCTCAAATTTCTTTTTTTATTTGAAAGTACAATCCTTCCGGTTAATAATGAAAAATAATTTCATTCAAATGGCTGCCTCGGCTGGCCATGCAGTAGCCTACATGATCGGTCCAATTTTTAAGCACATTATCGATTGTGTGCAGCTTCACGAATATTGTCCTTTAAAGCGTCAATTGTCTCTGGCTTGTTGGCGTAACACTTATCTTTGACGGCACCCCACAAATAATAGTCCAACGGTGTCAAATCGCATACGGAGCTGACGGTGCTTCTCTTCTTCCAAAATCCGTACGCAATTTCGCACACATTCTGCAACATTACCATGATTTTCAAAGTAATGTCGCAATATTTCCCAGCGTTGTTCAAGCGTATACACAACCATATTCGTTCAGCGGAAGGATAAAATTAATTATCTGTCAAATCAGACATGAGCTAAGTGTTACCATTCACGAAATAAGCACTAGTTGAAAAAAAAAAACGTTAGATGGCGGACCCTTTATAAAAAATATTTGAAAACTTTAAAAAAGTAGTAGTACACTTAAAAGAAAAGTTTAATCATATTTATGACACATTTCATCAATTTTCGTCCAATGTA
Organism: Delia radicum; assembly: GCA_021234595.1. Taxonomy (NCBI): domain Eukaryota; kingdom Metazoa; phylum Arthropoda; class Insecta; order Diptera; family Anthomyiidae; genus Delia; species Delia radicum. Next base: position 190,320,993 of record CM037852.1, read on the forward strand.
ACGTTTCATAGTAATTATAACACATTACATAAAAAACTAATTCAATTTCATCATATTTATGAAATGTTTCATTATTTTTGTGAAAAATAATTCACAAAGTGAATGATATGATCATTATAATTCTTGTTATTTATGAAATGTGTCATAAATATTGATGAAATTGTTACGTTGGATAAAATTGATGAAACTTATTCCTTGTTTTCTCTGGGGTACATAACATTCCACATCTCCATAAAGCAGTCTTGGGCACAAAGAGAAATGACAATGTATTAGTTATTTTACAAAAAAATGAGATTGTATTGGTACTATTGCACTGAACAAAATAACTTGGTTTTGTTTGTTTTTTTTTTTGTTTGTTTACATTGTTGTATTGTTTTACTATTTATGTCCTTACGAGATAAATTTCATCTATGAGGCGAATAAAAAAGAAATATTCACAAAGGGTAATTAATAGGTAATAAAAAAATGTTCTTTAAGAAAATAGTCACATGAGTTCTTTGCCAATAATGTACTGGGCAAACAAATATATATAATAATGTTATAATAAATTAAAAAAACAAAAAGCAAAAAAAAAATATTTTATATTAATTCTTATAAAATATAACAAAATTCAAAATATATGCGTTGTAATTGTTTTTAATATAAACAATTATAGTTCAGGGATTTTTAAATTTTGTAACTTATAGATTGTTTTAATATTTTAGGTTTTGTGTGTTAAAATTAAGTTATTAATTGAAATATCATTGGTTATTGTCAAATACTATCTGTGTACTCATTTTATTATTTTTGGTTTTTTTCGGTATCTCTTTTTATTTTTATTTACGTTCGGGTTGTGTGTGTGTGAAAAACGATTAGTCTTCGTTGTTTCAACAAGTGTTTGCTAGTCACTGCTATAAAGGCTTAAGCTACGACCTCATTTTAAAGCTACTTAAATTGTCGTTTTACTAGTGCACACAAACTTTTCACTTCTCTACTGTAAAATTTATTGTTTTCAAAAACCGCCGTCCAAAAAGCTGTATTTCAAAAAACAGTTTTCTTTAATTTTTAAAAAAAATATATGCTAATTGTAAATTACTTAAATATGCCGCGAATGTGAATGTGAAAAAATTTAACTTAAAAGCCGATAAATCAGCCACATGCAGGAGTACCATATATGGATTTAGTAACAGTATAGAAAAATAATTTATAATTAAAATATAATTTTTTTTAATTTTAGAAAACCAGTATTTTTAAAATACAAATGTATTTTACCGTCAAGAAGTGAATTATTTGTTTCAATCAGTAAAAGCAAAATGGATATTTTTTGATGATTTTCCAAGTTTGCACTTTAGAATATAAATTTAAAAAAAAAAAATTTTAAATTTCAAATCCAAAAAATTTCAGTGCCATCTATACTTCCCCTAAGGGGAATGGGACCGGTTCTGAGTGTGCCACAGGATCGGTAACTTCGTGCCAGAGACCGGTCCTCTGCTAAACCCTACCCTATGTAAACAAGTGGCAACTTTAACTAACATTGGCTTGTCATAGGAGGGGTCATCTGTCCTGCTTTTAACCACATAGTGGCATGCCACAGGACTAGCCAAAGGACTGTAGCAAAAGGAACATGTCGTATAAAATAAACGAAAACTAAACAGCGTCCAATGGGTAAAATTCTGCCCAATTGGATTTTTCTTGTCAATAAGTATTCTGGTTAAGTGGTATGTCCTCCCTTTACCAGTCACAGGATTGGTAATTTTAGGACAATTGACACTGCTTAACCCACTTCAATATTAAATTATACCAGTCCTGTGATAAGTCCTTCTTTAACCAGTCACTTTTAGGTCAATTGACTCCTCATTCCCCATAGGGTCTCCACAAATGTCCAGAAAAATTAGTTTAGAAATTTTTTATCGAAACTATTAGAAGTAAGTGTTTTCCACACAATTTTAAGGGCATATTCATTTATTTGTTTCTTTTTAAAAATCTTATTTAATCCTTTTGAAGTCGCACATAAACCGCTAAAGATTTTCTTACGAAACTTCTTCAAGACCTAGGCCTAAGCATAAAAAAATTTAATGCTGTTTCTGGCGCTTTGCTACTCTTGCTATATGAGAAATATAGCACGTAAGTTAAAACATTAATGTAATGTCGCTTCTGAATGGGTCAATATTTCGTCAAAATTTTAGGAGAGTGTACTTGACAAAAACTTGGTATGTTTTTTTTTTTTTAAAAATTACAAAAAGCTAGTCATTTACACTAGATATTTAATTTTTTTTTGTCATATCACTTTTTTATTAAACGCTTTTTAAAATAAAAAAAATTATAACATTTTAATTTAAAACACATTTATTTTTAAAAATTAAAAAAACAAAATTTTTTTTTTGACATTTTCTTTTCTTCTTTATTCGTTGTAACAGGGTGTATCGAAATTGATGATAAATCATACTGGATGCTTCAAAAATGCGCATTACCGATATTTTTCATTTGGTTTTTGGCAAAAAGCATATGGATTTTCATATGTACGTTAAAAAAAATTATATTTGGTAGTTTAGCTCCAAAACTAAAAAACTACTAGATTTTTCGACTATTCTAAACGTACTCGTATTATAAAAACAAAAAACGTGAAAATATCATAAATCAACAAGAAATTGAAAAGTTTGGAGTGTACAGTTTATAGGTATCCCTTTAGTATCAGTCACAATAAGTTTTCTTAAAATCGTCCAGCAGTCTTTTATAAAATATACACACATATCACTCATTAGTAGTCAAAGGGTTAATCGATTTTTAGTTTTAATTAGTATTGTTTTAATAAAATGTTTAATAAATTATAAATACATTAATGTGCAAATTAAGAATTTGAATTTGAAATACATATTTTAAGTAACAGTAATTTTAGTTAGTATTGAATCGTATTATTTTGTTTTTAATTTCAAATATTTTTTATTAAAAATAACTTGAAAAAATAAATTTTTGATGTTTCAATTTTAAATAAAACATCACAAGTTTTTAATTTTTGTTACAAATTCTTGGAAAAAAAAAAAACACAGATAATACCGAGTGAAATTCTCGAGATTACGGGATTGGAAAAAGGGCGCAATTTTCGCGGAAGGGATTCCCGGAACAAAAACCTTAAATATGATACAACTAGATATAGTGTGTATAATCGGGCCATTTTCCGAAGAAATTTTATGTTATATAAAAAAATTATATTTTTTGTAAGGGTTAAAAAAACAATACTTTATTGACCTTTTTCTAACGAAAACTTAAGAAAGTATGAAAAATTTCCTATACACTAAAAACAATGTATTAAAACAACCATAAATATCTTCTTCAACATTTCACAAGAATCACAAAGTAATTGACAAAGAAAATAAATAATATCAAATAGAACATACATGGGAATTTTTCATTATCATTGAAATTTCATTACCATTATCATTGTTAATAATAATGAAATCACACTAATGCACAAAAAACTACCCGAGTAAAAAAATTTATATAGAAAATTATATAATTTTACATAGACAAATATGAGCCTATTTACGGCACCTAGACATTTTTTTTTTGTTTTTTTTTTTGTCTGACATCAATGTCGATTTGCGTGTGTATAAACCGATATTTGAGCAAATTTTACGGCGGTAAAAATTAAAAAAAAATATTAAAATTACAGTTTTTGTTAAAATAGAAAATGATAACGCGTGTAGATAATACTCCTTAAGGGCTTTCTTAGCACACTAAGATATTTGTAAAAGCTTCAATACTTTTTAAACTACACTGAAAAAAAAAATTTTTAACGTGTATGCATATAAAAATTTATTTAAAATTGTTAAACATTTTACAAAATTACGGCTGGTATAAGACATAATTTGCAATATTTTGGGAAAAAACTATTTGCCTGTCACTAATGGTTTAAGAGATATAACCATTTAAACTTATTATTTTGATTTGTTACCGTTGATTTTGTTACCTTCAAACATTCACAAGATTTTCCACATTCTTTGCAATTAAAATTGTTCTGCAAATTGGAAGCTGTAACTAACGTTTCGTTAGTTAAATCTTGGGTTTCAGTTATAGATCCTAAGCCGTTTTCAATTTTTTTTAATCCGCAATTTTTTTGTTTTGATGGCATTGTTTTTATTATTATTATTATTATTGTTATTTAAAACCGAATACCTAACTGACTTTCTTACACCAATTTGCGATTTGTTTGTTGTTTTTTATATTTTCGATTGGCGATATTCGCGTCTTTTATCGGTTAATTTGTTTCGCTTCTTAGTTTTCTTTTTACGAATTTCAAGTTTTTTAACGTATAATCTGAAACCATTTTACTAATTTTTGTTCGCAACTGTTCATGCAAATAAATAAAATAAACTGAATTGAAACTCAAATATTTATTCTTAAAAGCATTCAGCAAATGCTACTATGATCATAGAGTTTTTATTATAAAGCAAGTTCTTAAAAATGTCATTGCATCGGCGGTAATTTGGCGGTTTTCGCGGTAGTATGTTTCAATTGTTTTGTTGAAATTTGTTAAGGTGGCCCTCATGAATATTGTTTAAAAATATAGTCTCAATCTCCAGGGGTTCAAAAAAAATCGCGTTTTTTTTTGCAAATATTATTATTGGACCGATTATAAAATACTTGTTGGGATTCTGGGTTACTTATTAACCCGAATTCAAGAATAATTCGTTTAAATTTTCAAAATCAAGTATTTTATACAATGATGCTTTTTGAGGTTAGAAACATTTTGTTTCCTCCATAAAATTTTAAATCATTAAAATTTTTTGGTGCGTTTTCGATTTTAGTATCAAGCTCAGTAAAGTCTTCCATTCGATGTACGTTTGAGCGGAATTGATACAGCGCTTTAGTTGTCACAAAGCGAAATGTGTTTGGAAAAAAACTGCCGCTGCACGCGACAGGATTGAAAAAAATTATTTTTTTTGCACTTTCTCAGTTTACTCCGTCGCGAAGAATCTATTTAGATACCTAAACATGTTCCCACCCCAAGTTTTGATATAAAAAAAAGCTTAAAAAAAATTGTTTTTTTTTGCAAAAACTTCCAAAAGTTCATAAAATTTTTGCGTCTAAAAATTTTAAAGTGCGTTTTCGACTCGGAGGTGCATTTTACGAAGTTACTCACATCACGCAATACACTAGCCAACTTAAAAGATAATTCAGACTGTCAGACGCAAAAAAGATACATTTTCAAAAAAATTACGCTAATTTCTTTTAAGTTTGATATACCTCAAACTTCATTAAATTACGCCGTTTTATTAATTCTGGGCTTAAACACATTTTTATTAAACGACGCAAAAACCCTATTAAAAATCTTCAAAAAGTTCAAAATTCGGAAAATTTTGGTTTCACTTGTAAACCACCATGCAACTTTTCACGCTGCAGCGATATCAAATATTTCTCTTTTGTGGATATATCCTCCAAGTCTAGTGACTATATTTTGTATTGGTTTGGATCTGCAAGCTAAAAACTATTACAAAGAAAACGGAATGAATGAAAAAACTCTTGCAAGTTTCAAGTCGTTTTTTTTAATTTTTCGGACTTTAGATGACCACCAATTCTTAAGGTGAAGACTTTTCAACGTAAAACTTTGCACGTCATATCCTTCAAGTATAGTCATCCAAACCCTGTACAACGTTTTTTTTCAATTCATAAAACTTAACGAAATAAGAGCCATAGTATATCGGTTTCAGCAGGTGCTCAAAAAATTTGAAATAGCCCATATATAGGTACTATATTTGTGTGATTTTTAACAATTTCAAATATGCCGTCACACAGTGGGATATTAAAAAAAAAAAAATAATGGTAATAAATATAAAACTTCCAAACTACTGATTTGGTCGGTACAAAACAAATTAAATTGGAAATTGTAAGAGAGGTGTTAATCTTTTTTAATATTTTGATTGGGTCACCCTATTTTTACAGGTTGTCAAAGTTGGCTACCTCGTCTATAAAAAATCTTTTGATGGGTGTAACTTTTGTAAATGTGTACCCAAATTTTTTAGCCTAGAGTAATGTACGTTGAAAGATAAAGAAAAAAGCATTTATATAGTTATAGACTATCTCCTCTACTTTAGAATTTATTTAACTTTAACTTTAAAACTAAAAATTTTGTTTTTTGTCATGAGTTTTTTGGTTTATCTACCAAACTAAAAAGTTTATTACTTAATCGATTTAAAAACAATAAATTCTCCGTGTTTTTTCTTTATCTTACAACGTATATTACTCCAGGCTACAATTTTATAAATCGGTCCACATTTACAAAAGTTACACCCTCCAAAAAAAAAATGTTATGCACTAGGCAGTCAACTTTGACAACCTGTAAGTACACCCTGTACTAAAGCAGGATGATGCAATCACAATATTACAAAAGATTAACTCATCTTTTACAATTTGATTCGTACCGAGGGGATCAGTAGTTTAGAAGTTCTATATTTATTACTAATTTTTTCAATTAAAACACAGTGCGTCATATATAAAGATAAATGATAATGTATGTTCCCATACATATTGATTTGTACCAAATGTCGTTATCTATGCTCAGAAGTTTTAAACATAGTGTCATATATAATTAAAAATGGTTTTTAGAAAATCATATAAAATTTTATATCACCATGTTAAAAATAAAGTTCAGTTATATATAATTCAGTATAGCCCCATGTAAAACGAAAAATTGTAAGTTCATTTATATTACTCTAATTTTCGTCAGCACTAGAAAAAGCTACTTGAAACATAAGCTCCAAGTTCCGGCTCTCCAGAATACCACTAGATTGAATACAATCTTATATAATGTGATCCAGTTACGTAAAATTTATTATAGTTAAGTATGATATAATGTATAGTAAGATACAAATTTATTTGCCACCCCACGTAAAAACGTGTATATATATAAACTTATAGGTTTATACAATTAAATGTTACAATGTATACAATTATAGTAATAGATTGTAAACATATACATATGTTAAAGCATAAATATCTAATTGTATATAGCTTTGTGTTGTTTTAAAAACTTCATGTGAACCAACATTAAAAAATATTTATTTTATAATTTTTTATAAAGTCATATATTTTGTTCCATACAGAAATATATAAAGTCCAATGTTTCGAATATTTTTTAATTGTATTCAGATATGATATATGGTCCATTAAAAAGCCACATTTAATCATATGTGGTGCCATATGAACAATATTTTCTAAGTGATTTTATATTTAATTATATAATTCCGGAGTTCAGATTTCTGAATTAGTTTACTTACAAAATTGTTATTTAGGTCACACGGGCGCGCACTTGCAAAAAGGATTACTAATAATGCTTATAATGAAAACTAACAAAAAACTTTAACTTTTCTCGAAACAGTTTTTAGTGAGCATAAGAAGTTTAACATATACTTAGAATTCATACAGATGAAGAAAAAAGATTTATGCATTTTTATAGTGAAAAAGTCTGAGAAAAGCAAATTTTTCTACAAAAAACCCTATTCGTAGTTAAATTGTTGAAATAGAGAAATTATTTTTTGGCTCCACAGTTTTAAATTCGTAAAAAAACTGTAAACATCATATTAGTGATATATATTACCCAACAACATTTTTAAGAACAGGTTACCTCAGAATCTATTCCAGAACAGCTTCTTTTACCCCCGGTTGTATAGAACCGGTTCTAGAACAGGTTCCTGAGATTCAAAATGTAAGGCTTCACTACCCCGAAACCAGTTCTATAACTGGTTCTTTAAATGGTTCTAGAACTGGTTCTATAGCCACCTGTTTTTGTTTGAAGGTAAAGAACCTGTTGTAAATAGGAATCGGTTGAAGAACAGGAATTAGAACCTATTGTAAAACAGTATAAGTTGTTCTGCAACCTGTTATTTGGATTTTACTAATTTACTTGTATCTTACAATGTGTTATTAGACGGGCAACATATAATTGGATTGAAAGAATTAAATTATTATATGGGATAAAAGAAAACAATGTATTATCCCATAAAAAAAATACATTTTTTTAAGTTATGGAAGAGTGAAGTTTTTGATTTGTAATCCAAAATATCCTACTCCAAATTTTATTATCAACTCGAATATTTTCATAGAAAATATCTATTGAAATTATCTGACATCAACATTTGACATATAAACTTTTGATTGTTAACCATATACAATTTAAATTTAACTGTACGTTAAATTAAAATAAATTTTTAAATTACCATTGATATCAATGTAATGGTAATGAAATCAGCATTTAATTAGTCTACTTAATTCATTGGTCCCTTGTATGACATAGAATGCATTGCTGCAGAAAAAATAAATAAAAAGTTTTTGTAAGCAAAGTTATGATGCAAAAATGCAATTGATTTCACACACAATATAAAAAGAATCAGGTAAAAACAAGTGACAAAAGCAACAAATCTTAACTTTTCAACAAACGTAAATAGTAGTAGATACGTTAACAACTATCAGAAACAGACAGAAAAACTGCAAAACCATAAATACAACTAAAGGCATTTCCAATGCAAAAAATAGAGGGAGTTGCACCGTTTTATAACGGAAATTGAGTGTTAGAATGTATAGAAAATAAAAATTGTATGAGTTTGTATGTGTGTAGAAACAAATTGTAAGCCATGATATGTTTTCTGTTAAATTGTCTTGAGAATAATACATGAAAAAACAACAACACTAATAATAACCTTACTACTACATACAAATCAGTGACTATGAAAACAGTGGCAATGACAGTTTTACCAACTGTTAAACAGCAAGGACATCATGACGTTATAATACACACACACAGACACTATTACTTAGAAACCTATAAGCTTCAATGAATTAGAGCAAACATTTTAAAACAGTAAGTGCAAATGTGTGTGTGTTTTAGGGAATGCAAAAAAAAAGAGTATTAAAAATTTAAAAAAAACTAGCAAATATGAAGGCCAAGGATAAATATTGTTATACATATGATGACTCTGTTAAAAAAAGCGGTATAGGCAAGGCTAAAAGTAATGAAGGGAGTAATGTAAGTAAAGACAGGCTAAGGGAGAGTAAGAGAAAAGAAGAGTAAAAGTTACAAACAAAAAAAACACATCAATTCAAAATTTACTTACGCATAAAAGTTTTAAAATCAGGGGAAATGAGCTTTTCGAAAAAGGAGAATAACGTTTGGGATGAGACAATAGACATGCAAGTTAATTTAAAGGATAGGTTTGAATCGCTATTGGCTTCATAGTACTAAATAAATTGCTTTACACCTGAGACATAAATAGACATTAAATACTGAGACATAAATAGACATTAAATAAAAATTTAAAATATTAAAGTAAAAATTAAAAATTTATTTGGAAAAAAATTTTGAATGTATTATCTTTACTATGAAAATTTTGAAGATATATTGTAACTTTTCAAACCGTTTTTGTAATACACTCAGCTAGACTTACAGCCTATACTAGGTCATCCTTTTTACTCTAGATCTTTTAGTTTTCGATATATGGACGTTTTTAATTGTATTAAAGCGATTTTTGAAGAAAAAAATTTCATAAATAGGAAAAAAGTTGTCCGTGTAATTTTATCTATGTTAGTTTTTGAAATGCAGGCGATGTTCAAAATAACTGATATTTTTTGTCTACGATGCTTAGCTAAGATTCTAGCCAAACAGGTCGAAATTTAGGAACAACTGAGCAACAATTTTTTCTGAATTTTTTTTTTTAATTAAGAACGAAATAAATTTGTGGATATTTTCCACTTTGTATCTTTGAAAAGTTCAAGTTCAAATTATACACAAAAATTATAAAAAAGAAATTTTGTACAAGAGATGAACTAAATTTTTTTTTTTTATTTTCAGCGATTTTATAAATGTATAAAATTTTTTTTTTTTTTAAATTAAGTCCATTTTATACATTTTAGTAATTTCTATAATATTAGCGATTCCTATAATATTAGATTTTTAAAATTTCTGACGATTTCTTCGAATTTAATCGGTTTACTTGTTCAATTTTGCAGATTTTTTCAGTTGTGAACTTTTAAAATTTTTGGCGATTTTTTGCAATATCAGTGTTGCTTCATTTTGGCTATTTTTTTAGTTTTAGTTTTTTCAGCTTAGAAGATTTTTTTAATTTCAAAAGATTTAATATAATTTTAGCATTTTTTTTTAGTTTCAACGATTTTTTTTTTGCATTTGACAAAGTTTTTGTAATTAAATATTTGTTTAATTTTTTTAGATTTTTTTAGTTTTATTCATTTTTTAAATTTCAGCGTTTTTTCTTCCAATTTCATCGATTTTTATAAATTTGAGGGATTTTTTTTTATATTTTATTACACCCAAGCCGGTGTGAAAAAACTTCCCAAAACAACTACAAAACTCGTAAAATTACCGTTTTTTTTTCCTTTAAATTTAAGACTTTTTCCAGTTTCTGATGAATTGTTCGAATTTAAGCGATTTTTTATTGCACACTTTTTTAAATTTTGTCGAAATTTTTAATGTTAGCGTTTTTTTTTAATTGTGGCGAGTTTTTTAAGTTTTAGCATATTTTTAATTAAGTCTAGATATTCTAATTCGTTTTTTAATTTCAAATTTAATCGAATTTATAGATTTTTGTTCTTATGTTTTACTTTTAAATTTTAAAAAATTAAAAACAAAAGTTTATTTTTCGATCTTTTATTATAAATTATGATGTGCTCAGGATTATTCAAGTTCAAGATCATTTGTGCGGGTAAATCTTCTACCCCTTCTACATTGGTCCACTGAAGAATTTTGGTGACGCGAAATGAAACATGTAAGGACCTGTAAGTAGACAAAGTCTGCATTAAATTAGCGGATGAAGACATTTTTTATTAATAAATAAACTCGGTTTTATGTTTAACAAAAAACAAATGATCTTGAACTTGAATAATCTTGCTCACACCGTAACACAAACTAACTTTAAAATGTAATTAAAATTGCTTAGAAGTAGGAAAATAAACTAATTTAAAGAGTTTTCGAAACTCGCTTAACGCCAGTTCATGTTTTTAGAAGAGAGCGTTTGATACGGATTGGTTGAGCCATCTTTTTGTACACGAATTCCTTAAGATGACTTAAAAGCTGCGACAGGTCTATTTTTGATTTATTTGATTTTTGATTTATTTTGATTTTTAAAGCCTCTCTAAATAAGAATAAAAATAAAGCATTGCGAGAATGTAATAAAACCGGCTATGTTCTCTCTGCAGTGTTGCTAAGTTTTTTTTTACAAAACCTCCGAAATTGTCGAAAAACCTCCCTAGATTTACTCTTCTAACAAAAAACAGCCCCAAAAATTATTCTTCGTAAAATCTGCTAAATTTTTTAGTTTTTATTTCAAATTCTTTAAATAAAAATGTTCAAATTCTAAAATTTTGTTAGATTTTACTGTTTTCGTAAGCAAAATCGGCGCTACGAAATAACCCCCAATGAAATAACCCCCAACGGCCAAAAATGAAATAATCCCCAAAAAAATTGTGTAAAATTGTTTGGGGTTTTTTCATTTTTTTTGGGGATTATTTCATCTTACGGTTTGGAGATTATTTCATTATGAAGCAACCCCCAATGAAATAAAGCCCAAAATTTAAATTCTTTGGAGAATATTTCATATGCAATTATTTTGGGGGCTATTTCATATTTTTTGGGGGATATTTCATTTTGCTAAAAGTGAAATTTTTTTAATATTTGTTAGTTTTTCTGCGTGGCGGCCTGCGGCCGCTCTTAGGGGTTTTCTCCTCCATGGGACGCGGCAGGTGGCTTCGCTGAATAAAGTTTCCCTGCGCGCGTCACACTAGGGAAGATAATGAGACGCGCGCAGGAAAACTGTATTCAGCGAAGCCACCTGCCGCGTCCTATGGAGGAGAAAACCCCTAAGATCGGCCGCAGGCCGCCACGCAGAAAAACTGAACAGTATAACAAAAGAATCAAAAATATGAAAACAAAAAATAAAAAAAATTTGGGACATATTTCATTTCTTTGGAGCTTATTTCATTGGGGGTTATTTCATTTCTTCCTTTGGGAGTTATTTCATTACGAAACAACCCCCAAATTTTGGGTGTTATTTCATTTTCACCTTTGGGGAATATTTCATTTCTTTTGGGTATTATTTCATTTTTTTTTTGTTGGGACTTATTTCATTTTTTTTTTGGGATTTATTTCATTGGGGGTTATTTAATTTTGCTGTTTGGGTGTTATTTCATTGGGGGTTATTTCGTAGCGCCAGCAAAATCTGTAATTTTTTTAACAGCGCAGTTAAGTATCTTAAATTTTACCAGCAATCTAAAAAAAGTTAAAATTATTCATACAATTTTACAAAAATAGTAAACGAACCGAAGATTTTATTTTTATAATGGTAAAATTACCTCTTTTTATCACATGTTTACCCCCAACAATTCCCCCCTAACAAATTGTTACCCCCTAAAATCCTCCTAAACTACTTCAAAAATTCTCATACAAAACTTACAAAATTGTAGCTTTGTAGTATACGTTTAGACGAGTTTATAAATCTAAATAAAGCTTTAAGGGTTAAAAGCTGTTAGGAAGTATATAAAAGTTTCAGAACTCAAGGAGAACAATTTCTTTTTACATAACTTTATAAAATTTCACTAAAGCGCAGAATCGCTATTTCAGTAGAGCTTTTACAAAGCTTTTAACATTTTCTCAAAAAGTTGTTTAAAATTTGTAAAAGCTAAAAGTTGTTAAATATGTGTTGTTGTCTTTGCTATTAAACAAAACTTTCTTATCATTAGTAACATGGACTTCACTTATTATTTGTTTTGATTGCCAAGGAAATTTAAAGTTTTATTTGGGATAAATTTAACACTGTTGCTTCTTTATCTTTCAGGCAAATATTGTATGTATGCATGTAAATTGTATTTGCAACTACTACTAACACTACTACATAGAAATTTTTTAATCAAAAATGAAACGAAATTTTTGTATCCTTGTGAAACATTTGAAAAAATCAACATACACAATTATATATTGTTTGTTTCCTATATTAACAGGATACATCTGGAAAATATTTTCAGTCTACAGAGATTCTTTGAACATTCAACAACGTTTTGAGAAAAAAAAAACAGTTAAAGAGCAAACAAATACAAATGAAATTGAAAGTGCAAAACATATATAAAGCAACAGTTGGATTTGAAAAATAATAATAAAAAAAAATTATTATAACACAAGTAACTTATTGTTAAATAACTAAAAATAAATTAAAAATAAAACTTAATTAAATATATTTTTAAATATTTTAAAATTAAAAAAAAAACAAAAAATGAGCTAAAAAGTTATTTAAAAAAAATTCAAAAATATTAACTATAAAAATTACATTTTGTTTTAAACTTAAATTTGTGAATATACTTATTTAATTAAAAAAAATTACTAATAACCATTAAATGTTAAAAACTAATAATTTTGTTAAATTTAAATACCTAATTTTAAAATAAATAAAAGTGTTGACGTTAATAAAGATTTGATAGTGAAACAGTGAATTAAAAATAATTTAATTAAACTCAATTTCATAAAAAGTACTTAAAATAATATTCATTTGTACTATAAAAATGTTTGGATTATGTATTTGTTATAAATATAATTGTTGAATAAAAAAAAAATATTTTTACAAAATTTAGATTTTTGTGAAGTAACTATATAAAAAATCCAAAAATCGGACTTTAACATCTAAATATCGGGCTTTAACTAAATACAAATTCATTTTAGTGTATAATTTAAAAAAAAAAAAACTGAGGTGAATATAAGTTGTTTGGGGAGCTTTATGAAAAGTTTTTAGAAACTCTAACGTGTAATTTTAATAAAATAAGCAAAAAATATAATTTGAAAAAGTTCTGAAATATATTTTAAGGAAATATTTGAAATAAATACTTTAAAATTACTCTAAAATTTGTAAAACGTTTAAGACAAAAAAATATTTTTTTTATAACAGAATGGCAAACATTTGCAAAAATTAACTTTTTGGACCAAAAAAAAAAATAAACACATAAACTTCCACTCGAATCTTACAAATAGCTTTTAAAAATGTGTTTTTTTTAATGGATATTTATATGAACTAGGACCCTCGAAAAAAAAAATGTTTTATTAACCCTAAAAGTTAATCTTGCTTTCTAAATGTAAATGTTAATCTAGGTCTAAAAGACCTATATGATGATTAAAATACTTCTTTACCGAAAATAATAACATTTTGTCTGTAAACTCCACATAATGTATAATATAATATATATATATTTGTAAAAATAAAACAAAATTGCTTTTTTTTACAAAACAAAAAGTCACACTACCTTGCAATATATTTTTTAAGTGCGCCCCGGAAGGCTAGTTGATAGCGTGCTTGCTTATCAGTGCGGGCGTCGTGGGTTCGATTCCCACCAGAGGCACTGGTCTGTTTTCGCTACAACGCACCGAAAGCCACAGTAGCTAGTGCTCGGTTAGGGTAATAGTATATAATTTGTAATTATATGATTATTAATTAATAAAATAAAAAATAAAAATATTTTTTTTAAAAGTAGCTAAAAAACAATAGACACTTCAAATTATTGTTAAAAAATTAAAAAATTTTTTTTTTTTTTTATTTTATTAATTAATAATCATATAATTACAAATTATATCCTATTACCCTAACCGAGCACTAGCTACTATGGCCTTCGGCGCGTTGTAGCGAAAACAGACCAGTGTCTCTTGTTGGAATCGAACCCACGACCCCCGCTCCGATAAACCAGCACTCTACCAACTAGCCTACCGGGGCGCACTTAAAAAATAAAATTTTGACTTATAAGAGGCACAAACCTCAACTTTGTCTTATGGTGTTTTCTTTTCTGACAAAAAATGTAACATTTTTGCCCTTAACGAGGGATATTATGTTCTTTTCCAAAAAAAGATAGCTTTGTGATAGGGTACCGTGTTCTTTTCTAATATTTTTACATCTTCAAAGTGCAAAAATGTTGCCTCTTTTGCACTGAAAGGGTGAGATATTGCCCTAAAAAACAGCTGATAGTTTACGCTTTTGTTTTGCTTTAAAAAACAAAAAAAAAAAATAAAAAAATACAAATAAATAAATAAATAAATAATAAAATAAAAAAATAAATACAAGTAAAAAGAAACTTGAACTCTTTTATAAGAAGTTGGACTTTCGTCATTTTCATTAACAAATTCCACTTGTTTTATTAAATTTAAAAAAATTATTGCAAAACATTATAATTTTCAATTTTTAAAATTTTTATTAGCTTTTTTCACAAACAGCTGTTCAAAAAAAAAGTGTGGCATATTTGTGTTCTATTCTGGGCATAAAAAAGTAATTTTTTTGGGGTTATGGCAAAATTAAAAAAATGAACATTTTAAAAATGCGACATTTTTTTATCAGAAAAGAAAACACCATTAGTTTTTTCATATAAAGACTGAGGTCAAAATAACCATCAATTTTAACTGAAGTTGTTATTTATTGATTATTTTTGGTTTTAAATACAATTTATGGGCATTATCTAAAAAGTTTTGCTTTAGGAAATTTGCTATATAGTCCATTCCATGAGAGAAAGGTCAGAAACGCTAATTTTTTTACCTTCAGCCCTTTGATTTTGTTAAAATTTGATATACGTATACTCTAGTATATATATTACTCACTAAGGTTTTCAGTTCCTTAAAATTGTGAAACTCGCGTTTTTATTCCCGTTTTTAATTTTATAAAAAAATAAAAATGCAAAAAAGTAAACTTTCATAAATTAGATGGACTATTTCAAAGATTCAAAAAGCATATAAAAGATTAAATTGTCTAATTTACAATTTGGAATTAAGAAATAACCATTTTTTTGTGGAAATGCATTCATAATCCTTTCAATTTCTAATATTTCGATTTCTAATATTTGAAAAATATAGGGGAGGTCGGGGTATTCTTGGACAAACTTTTATTTGACCAGAAACTCAAAAAAAAAAAATAGCTTTTACTCAAAATTTCAAAGCTTGATTTTGTGGTACGATAAATAACCTTTCTTTTGGTACCAGCAATTTGACCTAATTGTTTAAAATTGTACACTCTGTATCAGATGGCGCAAAAAACTGGTTTTTGAGATTTTAAAAAATCTCGGGGTATTATTGGACAGTTTTGTAAATCGATAAAAAATGAATTTTAACTGCTGGAAAACGTTTATTTGTTAATGAAAATGAAAGAATATATTATAATGAATAAAATAAAGTGAAAAATATCGATGAAAATTATTGAAAATCGCAGTTAAGGCACGTGAAACTGTTTGGGTTTGCTCCGGCAACAACTCAAGTGAACACCTCGATCACAAGCAATACAATTATCTGTGTTTCGGCGATTTTCTTTCTTGGGCATATTTTTCATGCAAAAATCAATATCTTCCTCCGCCTCAGTTTCGTTCGGAGACAGTATTCTCTTTTGTGCAGTCTTTGATTTGTCACGGCCTTTTTTCTTCTTTGCTGCTGGTGTGTCATCTTTCTCCGATAAATTTTGCCGCTTCTTCTCGGCCTTATCACCTTGCTCATACACATTTTCTGGCGATGTCAAAACGATTGACTTTATTGGCTTACGGCCACGATTTGACTTTTTGGCTGGCGTGCCAAGTTTCAACGGACCTACCGATTTTAATGCGTCGCGGAGCTCTTTGGACAAAACGACAGAGCTTGTAGATGGTTCAGATGTCGTGACTTCTACATGTGCTGCGGTTGCTATTGCATCGAGAGGGACAATGATTCGACGCTGATTATCTTCATACCCCGTGTCCAATAATACCCCGACCTTCCCTATAATTTTCTTAAAAAACAACAACTTTGGCATTTTTTGAAACCAGAATACTAACTATTTTTAATGACTTTTTAAAAAATAGCTTTATGGATCTTTCCATATAAAAAGAAAATTTGTAATACTCGTATTTTACAGTTTTTCTTAAATAATTGTTAGTTATGTCATAAAAATCCAAACAGCACTGACTTTTAATTAGCATTATCTTTTGAAGGTTTATTGACTATTTCAATAACTTAAAAATCTTCTGAAGGCTATAGTTGTCTACTTTACGATTTGAAATACAAAAATAACATTTCTTGTTCGCAAAAAAGCCGAAAAAATATAATTTTTCAAAAATTATAGCGTTTCAAAAATCGAAGGGGGGAAAAGAGTGAAAATGCATTAAAAAATGTTATTTGTGGTTGTCTTTAAATTACAAATCATAAATAAGACAATTAAAGCATTAATATGCTTTTAAAATATTTGAAATAGTTCACTTACTTTAGGAAATATGATTTTTTCAAAATTTACTGCTTTTAAAATGTGTTGGATTTTTTTAAAACTGAAAAACTGCAACAAAAGCTCAAATTTACAAAATTTTCAAAAACTGAAAACGGTAGTGCCATATAGATATCCTAGAGAATACGTGTACAAAACATAAAGGAATTTAAATGACCTCCGGTCAGATTTTGGCCGATCTATCTTGGAATGAATAATATATTTCATAGAGATCTGGTTTGATGCAGTCAACTTTTGTCAAAAGTTTTAGGCATTGTTGGCAATAAGTAAAGATGTTGTAATAACTGTTTAGCAATTGATTTTTAATTGTTTATAAGAAAATTGCATACTTAATTTAAGTTAAATTTTCATGGGTGCCAAATCATTCTCCTATTTCTTAAAATTTAATTCAAATTACTTAATAATTGGTAAACTTTTTTTTTGAGTGTAAGAATAGCAAATGTAAATCTGTTGCTATATATCTATTGGTCGAAGTACTATTATGTTATTCAAATTCGATTATTTTGACTAAAAACGTATATTTTCGATTTTTTGCCGAGGAATTCTTCGGATGATTTAGCGATGTCCGTCTGTCTGTATGTTGAAATGGCGATCACGGCGCAAAAACGCAATACAGACTCATATTTTTTATCTAGATTGATGAACATTTTCTCGAAAAGATTGGTATTGAAAATGAGCAAAATCGGTTTAGCGATTCAAAACTTATGAGTAAAGATATGAAGGTACCTCTAAAATATCCATACAAATTGGTGTATATTAGTTAGGGTATTCAATCGTTAAACCGCAACTCGATTAGTCGATGAATTTAATCAAATAACTGTTCGAGTATATTAAAATGGCAAATTTCAAGTAACGAATAATTTGAACAATTTTGGACGATTAATCTAGTTAATCGAGTAAATCAAAATATGTTCTATTTCTGTTTATATTTATAAAAAAAAACACAGCAAAACTTTGGTAATGGGTGCGATAAAGTAATGCATTACCTTGTAATGTGTCCTCCTTACCTGTATCAATATTTTCCAACAAGTAGTAATGAGTTACCGATAATGGGTTACATAATGCATTACTTTGTAATAAGTAATCAGTTGCCAATAGTTGGTTACATAGTGCATTACATTGTTATATAAACTCCTTTCATTCAACACTATTTTAAAACCTAAAGTAATGAGTTACCGATAATTGAACACTCTTGAATTTTCTTTTAATGATACCTCATTACCTTTATATTACTTCAAAACATAAAATAATGACTTGCCGATCATCAATTACTTAATGCATGAATTATAAACGTAAAGTAATTATTAAAATATATTTTTGAAAATGTTTTAATAGACACATTACTTTGTGATTTTTTGTAAGCATGATGGTATCACGAACGAAAACACGAAGCACAACAATGCGTTTACATTTTAAGCAATAAAATACTTTATGTATCGATAGCTCAGTTGGTAGAGTTCTCGCCTAACTAATTGCTAACAACCAGAGACACCAGGTTCGAATGCCAGCCTGACCACGTTATATATTTAATTAAAAAAAAATATTTGTAATAATTTTTTTTTATTATTTTTTTTTTTATGAAAACCTATTTATAGACGCATTACTTTTTCACACCATGTAACCACATGAGTAACCAGTTACTTTACCCCCTACAAGGTAATGAGTCCCCCATTACTTTTAGGCTCATCGCCTGTAGAATTCATCAGTGAAGTAAGGTGTAATGTATAGCGTGAAGCCCTATGGCGATACATTACTTTGCACATTATTTGGTAATGTGTGGTTTTGCTGGGAAACTTAAATTGTTTCGTATTTTTTAAAAATTATTTTTTTTAAAAAACTACATTCACACTGAACCTTAAAATACATATTTTAATTTTTTTTTTCAGTTTTCGACTTTCAAATTCTATACAAATTTTAAATCGAAAACGTATTTTGTTGTTTTATAATATGAACGTAGTATCAAATATAGAAAAAAATGTCAATTACAGTTAATTTGCATATTATGTATGTGTATTAGGGCTATAACTTTTTTTACGTGGCACCCCGATATAGGCAATACTGTACTCATAAAAATATTTTTCTTTGGTAATTGCGGAGAAAAAAAACCTTCGCACAGAGACCAACAAATAAAATATCACATTTTTAGCAATTTCTAAAGATATTTTTAAAATATCTTTGATCAATTATAGACATTATTATACTCAGATAAAAAGTCGAAAGTATAAAAAAAAGTAAGACCAAATATTCAACTTTTATACTCAAATAAATAAAGTATAAAAAAAATTAAGACCAAAAAGTTCCGATTTTCATACATTAAGCGAAATTTTTAAGTATCTAAATAATCAACAAAAAATAAAAATCGCAACAATAGCAAAACCCTTAGATTGTGTTATTTTTTTATTTGCAAGATTCGAATTGTTCTTAACTTATCAAAATTTTTTGGTGTTACAGCTCGAATTGGGCAGTTCACTCTTTTCTTCAATTCGGATCTATATTTAACTTAATCAAGTAAATTAAAAATTTGTGTAATTTATATGATTTTCACTCAATATTTTTCCGAGGTATAGCCTGCAATGCCATATTATTTTTGATATTTGCAAACAATTCTAAAAGTTATATCTTTAATGTTTTCTTAAAGTCGAACTTTATAAAACGAAAGAAAATAATGGAAAACCCCTCCATTGTGTATTATTTTAGAAAATTTTTTAAACTTTAAATTAATTGCCCAACTTTTTTTTTTAAATTTTGATAAAATACATTTCGGAACTCCTGATTTTGTATTCTTTAATTTTTTTTGTAATGATAATCATATAATTACAAAATTATATCCTATTACCCTAACCGAGCACTAGTTACTATGTCCTTCGGCTCGTTGTACCGAAAACAGACCAGTGCTTCTGACGGGAATCGGTCCCAAGACTCCTGCACTGATAAGCTGGCACGCTACCAACTAGCCTACAGGGTCTCGCAGATTTTGTGTTTATATGTGTTTCTTTATGAATTCTTAAGAAATGAAATGAAACTATTGAAATTATTCGAGTTACTGGTGTAATTTTAAAATCTTACTGGATTAATGGAGTAAATAAAAAACCTTAAAATCAAGATACGCATTTACTCGAATAAAATAATTTGAATACCTTAATATTAGTAAAATTACATAGTAGCGTCCTATGTATATAAAATATAAGGTCATATTTTTCCACCAAACGCTAAGAGGTGAATAATATTTTAAATTAACCTCAAATTTTTTTTTACCACAAAAATAGTTTTTCACCTCAACATGTTTTTACCACACAATTTCTTTTTTCATCCAAAAAAGTTTTTCACCTCAAAATTCTGTTTTCACATCTAACATATTTTTATACAATATTTTTGTTGTTGTTTCATTTGTAAGTGATCATTGTGGAGGGTATAAGGAAAAATTTTGTAAAACCAAATTTAATGCATGTACTTGTTTAATAAATATTTGTTCACAAAATTTTTAAAATATCCTTAACCGCTTAGGATTTATATTCTGTCAAAGTTTCAACTTTGGTTGCTAATATTTTCACGAGAGGTCTCTTAAAGCAACAAAAAAATTTTAACGATTTCTTAATGAAGTGTGGTTCTAAATATCTACTAAGGTTGATTGAAAATATACTGGCGATCTATGACGTGCCATTAATGAGTTAATTGCAACCTGACAGGATCTTGTGAGTCCTTGAATAAACATTTAGTTTGCAAAATGTTTGTAAACTAGTGTTCTGCCTAATATATGTGATTATCCTTCTAAGAGTGTATTAAATATATTTAAAAATCTATTTATTTTTTGTTTAAAATACGTATCGATGGTCATAAACCGAGCACTAGCTACTATGACCTTCGGCGCGTTGTAGCGAAAACAGGCCAGTGCCTCTGGTGGGAATTGAACCCGCGACCCCCGGCTACCCACTAGCCTACCGGGGCGCACAATTTTTTTTTTTTTTATTTTTTTTTATTTTTCAAATTTGTTATAATTATGCCAAATGACTTCTGCATTATACAAAATCAATTTGGCATGCAAAAAGCTCATGCAGAGTTATTAATTTATGGTCATCGTAATGTATTATTATTACTGGAATGTTGATATTTTTGGAAAAAATACATGTGAAGAAATTTAAATATATTTATTATTTTTGTGCTGTAAATAAATATTGCATATTTTAATAGAAAAACTAAAACGAATAGTAAAGTAATAAAAATATAACAAAATTTTGCGAAAATAAACTATAAAAAACTAAAAAAATTGCAGAAAATTTAATCTTATTTAAGCTGTTATTGAAATTTAACAAAAACTTATTGAAACAAAAAAAAAATTTATTAAAAAATACAACTAACAAATTTATAGTTGTTCTAACAAAGATAGTGTGTGTACATTTTAAACAAAATTTAAATTTAAAAAATCCCAAACTTAAATAAAAAATAAAATTAACTTCAAAATTAACATTAAAACATTAAAACTTTGCAAAATAAATTTTTTAAATATCCACAGTCGTCTTTAAATTGAAAATCTTGTATATTTTTATACTTTTTACATTTCAACAAAATCGTAATTACATTTGAGAAACTAGCAAAAAGTTTCTTGTGAGAAAAACTACTGTTTTGGACATTAGTTAAACTAAAAACTTAAAATAAAAAATCTTATCAGAAAAAGATTTTCTGTAATTAAATAAAAACAAAGTTTTTGCTACAGGTAAGTTAAACACAAATTTATAACAAAAATTCTTTTCTAACAATTTTTAGTTTTCTTGCTAAATTAATTTGTACAGAATTTAGGAATTGTTTAAAGAAATTTAAGTGCAAGCATTGAAAGTAAAAAAAAAACTATTCAACTATTTTTTGTATTAGGATAATATTAAATTTAATAAAAAATTTTAAAATTTTTCTTAAAAAAAATTTCCAATTAGTTCTATAAAACTATATTAAATAAAGGAGAGTAAATCAAGCTTAGCATTATAATTTCAATGAAATTTAAATAAATGATTTACTCTAAACTGACATACACAGAGAGAATTTTCTTGGAGTTTTAATGAAAGTTTTTACTTGAAGTTTTATTCACAAACTGAATGAACAGTTTCTTAAACTGAATGGAAAAGCTTAAGCACTTTTATGAAACTATTTTTAATGAAACTTTATCATTTTAAACTAAATTTTAAATCATGTTACACAAAACATACCGATAATACAATTGTGTTAAGTGTTCCGATTCCACTCGTTTGCCGTTTCATTCCATATCGTTCGATTTTGGACCAATGTTCCATTTTATTATAGGAGTGTTTAAAATTGGTTTTTCATGTAAGTATGTAAGAATAGGTAAACAAATACTTAATACATAAAAATTAATCCGCAGGATCTTTCCTGAACATAGGCTATTATCAGGGTGTATTATAATTCTTGTGAAGCAAACATTTGTCCGTTTTGCAATATCTCCTTTAGTTTCGGAGATACTAAAAACTAAGCGAAATATCGAAGAACGGACAAAATTTTTTTCAAAATTTGACATACGTGAAACGTACCGATAATACATATATGTTAAGTGTTCCGATTCCATTCGGTCCCCGTTCCATTCCATATCATTCCATTTTGGACTAATGTTCCATACTATGGGTAAACAAATAACTAAGACGCCCTGTGGTTGTTTCACAAAAAATTAATCTCTCCGGATCTTTACCGGACCTAGCCTTTTTTGTATTATAAGTAGTGTTCGACCGAAATGTTCGGCCAGAAAATGCATTTGGTCTGTATTCGGTATTTTAAAGCATTATGGACAAATTTAGCGGATGGAAAAATGTTTATTGGGCTTATTAGATGCTATTTTGAGTGTCAAATTTGAAGAAAAGTCTGTAGTTAAGCAATGAATTCACTGTTCGGCCTCAGAAAGTTCGGCCAAATTGAAAATAGTTCGGCGGGCCGAACTTTTAACTTTATAGCTAAACTTCGGCTTTTCTCTTAAATTTTATAAACAAAATCGAATTAAATCGGCTCAACAAACATGTTTCCAATACCAAAATTTGTCATCATTGCCTCTAGATATCAAAAAACCGACAAAATATAGTTTTGGCCGAACTGTTCGGTCGGACACTAATTATAAGGTTGTATTAATACTCCTCTAGAACAAACATTTTGTGCTCTATCTCGCTTAGTTTTGGAGATACCGGCCATTTTACTTAAAAACTATAACATATACAGTTTCAGGTTGAAGGTTCTTCATCTACACTTAAAAAGTTTTGCAGTTACTACATAACAGTTGTTTGTGTAGTAATCAATAGTAGTTGTTTTTAACTCCAATTACAGTTGTTTTTCTATGACAAAACAACAATTATGACAGCTAATTAAAAAAACAACCCAAGAAAGTTACTTTATTTTTTTAACAGTTGTTTGAAGCAGTTATTTTGGAATTTTAATAAAAAACTACCAAAACAGTAGTTCTGAAATAAACAGTTAATTTTTGTTAGTTATTTAAAAAAAAGATTATGTCGAGGTTTTAAAAATTCTTGTTTAGTTCAAATTTGTTATTATTGATATGCTTATAGATTGCAAATAATAATTAGAAAATCTCATTGTATCTCCAATGAATAAAAATGTTATAACTGGAGTGCCGTTTGGAATTTTGACATTGCATTTTAAGTAGGATGTAGGAAATACAAATTGTTATTGTAATTAAAATTAAAAGAAAAAAAAACAAATTTTTAATAAATAAAATTAATTTTTAAACTCAAGGTTTGATCAAGTATATATATCAACTCTTAATCAAACCTTGAGTTTTTTTGTGGGTGGTGGATTCAAATGAGGCTGAAGATTACCTAGTCGCTAAGGTCGAAAGTGTGGCACTCCCTCTAGATTTTTTTCATCTTCTCTTACATTTATTAACAATTAGCTTTTTCTATTTGTAACAGTAAGATTATATTTATAATCTCAAACCTGATATTTCAAAATTAAATGCAATTTTAAAAGATCTGCAATACATACAAAAAAAAAAAATTAATAATTAATTTAACAACAAATAACACTTTTTAAAATAAATATATTTTAAAACGATACAGTTAACCATGATGTGTTTACGATGTCCAACGTCTTGAGAAGTTTCCAAATTCTGGACATTTTAACACATTTTGCCTGAAAAAAAAAACAATACAATTAGTATTTAGATTTTTGTATTTATATATAAGATATAACTTACATTCTTTATAATTTTCCCGTTTTTCACAGCAAATTTTACATTATTTTTATTTAATTAAATTGCATCAGAAATAAAATGCTTAAACAAATCCACCTCCATTATGCTTTTATGTTCGATTTTGCCATGTCTAAAAAATATTGTCACATTGATTTGTGTATGTCAAACTAAAGTCTAAATGTTTTTTGTAATTTATCTTTTTTATTAGAAAACCATACTTGTAGCTTATTTTATTTTTCATTTTTCATCAATGTAAGCTTCACATGACATGTTTTGCATTAAAGCTCATCAATGGAAATTTTACAAAGCAGAAACTTGAATAAATTACCAAAAAACACAAATTTAACAAAAACGCAGTTTAGTATATTATCCATGCATTTTCGCCGTTATTTAAACACTAAGTAAACTTTGCAAGGAAAGGCTTTTATATACATTTCCCATGATTGTGGGATGTGGATTTTTTAAATTATTAGCTTTTAAATTTATTTAAAATTTTATAAACTCATCACAAAGTTTTCAAAATGTGTCAGTTGACTACATGACAACGATATGCTAAATTGGCCCTTGTAACACAAAAAGTCCGGGCAATTACCGGCCCCTGCCTCTTGAGAATATGTCCTGCGTATACACAGTATCACACTCAAAACTGATTTATGAATAGTTTGCGAGTATTCTGTTGTAACAACTAATTTTTGTTGTAGTAACTGAATTTTAGTTGGAAACGACAAATTTTTCTCTGTGTATAGTACCATCGGTATAAGATATATTTGAATCTCGTTTTTCTTTTATCGTTTGAAATTTTGAAACTTTGAAACAAAAAATCTGATTATGTTCATTCCTTAATATCATGCAAATAATTCTCGCAGTGTGCTAACATTACTTAGTATTTAATAATATTAATTGTTTGAGTACACGCATAGAATAAATTGGTTAGAACTCCATTGCAGCCAACAAAATTTAATCATTATTCAATAATTTTAATTGTAAGTATTTAAAATTCATCATCACAACAATTACACTTAATTATAAACTAAAAATATATGAAATTAAGCAAAACGCAGTCACATCATCTAAAATATTGACTTTTATAAACTTTACTTTAAATACCAAAAAAAAATTAAAATCGAATATTAGTTTCGCCCAATCACTCTATCTGCAATATTAGTTTTCCTTATAAATTTTAAAGTAATATAAAGTTTTTCTATAGTTTTGATACTTCTTATAAAATGTTGAAATTAGCAACCAAATTTCTGCTGTCTATACAAATCTGTTTTTAGACGTACACACATATTTATATTTGAAACAAAAAAATATTCAAGGCTGTAATTTAAAAAAAAAAACAAATTCAAATTGGAGTTAAAATAATTGCCTGACAAGCAGGAGGTAGCTGGTTCAAGTCCAGTTCGCGGCATAATAAAATATATAATTTTTTATAGTTTTGGTAGCTGTAATAAAATATTGAGATTATCAACCGAGTTTCTATTGTACATACAAATCTATTTTTAGACAATTATTTAAATTTGAAAATAAATTGGGTTTGGTCTAGAGGTGCAGTAATTGCCTAGCTGGTTCAAACCCAGTTCGCGGCATAATAAATATATTTTTTTTTATAGTTTTTGTAACTGTAATAAAATATTGAGATTAGCAACCGAATTTCTTTTGTACATACAAATCTATTTTTAGACAAATATTTAAATTTGAAAATAAATT
Source organism: Delia radicum (assembly GCA_021234595.1). Lineage (NCBI taxonomy): Eukaryota > Metazoa > Arthropoda > Insecta > Diptera > Anthomyiidae > Delia > Delia radicum. Next base: position 190,347,138 of record CM037852.1, read on the forward strand.
GAGTTTGGGCTGGAGTTGCAGTTATTGCCTGACAATCGGGAGGTCGCCGGTTCGTGGCAGAAGAATTTTTTATTAATAAAAATACATTTTATGGAATGCCTGTGAGTCTGTGTATAGAATATTGCAATAAAAATTCGAAATTTGTAAATAAATGTCGGTTGTTACAATAGTATTAAAATTTAATAATAGTGATAGTAGGTGTAACCACAAAGATTCGGTTGGAAAAAAAAATCTGTTGCAACTACAAAATGTGTGTACATTTAGCTCATTTATATCCCCCATAAACCTTACACTCACAATATTTACACACACACAATATTTTTTCCGTAAAGACTACTGAATGTACACATTAAATTAACTGAAAATCAGTTAAAAAACAGGACTACTTACATTTCGCTTAAAACAATTGTATTTTTTAGTTTATTTTCAACTATTGAAAAATTAATTCACAAAATCCATAAAAACAATAGATTGTTTTCGTTTATTTCAACAATCAATATAACAATTGTATTTTTAGTTTCTTTTCAACTTTTGAAAAATTAATTGATAAAATCGGTAAAAACAATAGATTGTTTTCGCTTATTTAAATACTCAATATAACATAACAACTTTTTGTTTTAAATGGAAAATTTTAACTGAATAATTTGACTACTACGGAAAGTCCGTTTTTTGTTTATTTTGTTTTTTGAATAACAGACAGAAAGCTAAAAAAATACATTTCTTTGTTAATTTAACTGTAAATTCCATTGAAACAACTTTACCGATTAAACTTTTAAATAACTGTTGATTTTTTATGAAAAAGTTCATGTGAGTGCTAGAACTTTTCCAGAAGAGTTTAACAGTTATTTAAAAAAACGGACTCGCTAATAGTTAAAATATTCAGTTAAAATTTTCTACTTAAAACAAAAAGTTGTTATATTATATTGAGTATTGAAATAAACGAAAACAATCTCTTGTTTTTATAGATTTTGTCAATTAATTTTTGAACTGTTAAAAATAAACTAAAAAAATACAATTGTTTTAAACGAAAAGTAAGTACTCCTGTTTTTAAAGGATTTTCAGTTAATTTAATGTGTATATTCAGTAGACTTTACGGAAAAAAATATTGTGAGTGTATTAATATATGTACACTCAGGGAACTTCTGCTTTAAAAATATATAGTTGTTTGGGTTGTAATACAGTTTCTTTATTTTTAATGTAATACCAGTCATTTGTAAAACAAGTTAAAATATTTACTAACCTTGTAGTTCATTTAAAAAAAACAACCCACATCAAATGACTGTTTTATGATTTTACATTCATTTTTTGCAGTCGTTTTTTGATATTTAAAAAAATAAATATTTGTTTATTTTTTACTAACATGTGGTTCATTTTTACTACAATTGTTAGTCATTTTTTGAACATTAAAAAACAAATGACAATGTTAGTTGAATTTACTGTAATGTAAGTCGTCCTTTCTTTAAGTAAAATTTCATTTGTTTTCAACTACAATTGCAGTGGTCTTTACCCACATAGTATTCTAAGTGTATTAATGGCTGACAGTTAAAGTGTGATTGATCTGTTAAATAAACTTACATAAAACTACCTCCCAGTCATAAACTGCCAGTGGTACAGAAAATCAAGCAATGGCGTACCACTTTCTAATCGAGGAATTGTAAATAAATTACTGGCAGATCACTTGTTTGAGACGCTTTACCAGCGTTTCCAGGAAGCGTTTTGCCGGTATTTGTTTTACAATAATTTTAGTGGTGTAAAAAATAAACATTGGCAAAAAATCGGCTGTCAGAAATTCAGCTATTCAGTCACAATTTGCCAACGGCTCAAAAGTTTTATCACTGGTTGAGAATTTATTTCATAAAATTGATGATGCTTTGTTTAAAAGGGTTTTTAATCTGAAGGTTTCGGGTTCAATCCCTGTTTTCAGGCATACATTTTTTGTCATGTTTTAATATTTTTTTTATATAAAATAGATTTTTTGTTTCTGGAAAAGCTATTTTAATACCATCTTCTTTGCTTGTTTTCCCAACCTTCACAAGTTGTTTCCAGCAAACCTTATGCCAGTGCTAGCATATTTGATTAGCCAATGGTTACCCAGAAGTTAATTTTTAAGCACTGAATTATTATAGCTCAGTGGATAGAGCTGTCGGCTGTGGCGGCCATTGTTTGAATATCTGCAGGACCAACAAATTCTAAATTAACTTTTTTGTTATATTATTTTTTTGGAAAATCTATTTTTAGACCACGTATTTTATGGTTTTACCAACAGTTTGCCAACGTTGTTAATTTTTTTACCCAGTGCTTTTCCAACCTTTTTTGAACAGGCGGACCTTTTCAATGATGTTATCATTTTGGGATTGGGAAATCACTTGCTGCCAACACTTGTACCAACTGTTAAAGTGCCTTGCCAGCATTGGACCGTTTGTCTTTTTCTGACTGGCTTGCTGAACATTCAACACGTGCCATTTAAATAATATATATTAAATCTTTCTTTCAAGTTAAAGTCTTATTTTCAATATCTTAACATATTTATTAAATTTACAACTTTCAACATAAGAGAATTTAAAAATACATCAATTGATGTTGTTTCATTGTTAAACAAATAAAAATTATATAATAGATAAAAAAAAAATGGAAATGTAGCAGTGTTGTCTATGAAACGTTAATTACTGGTAGTGTCATTCGATTAAAAATTATTCGAACGAAAAAAAAAAAATTCGAACGAATAATTTAAAGAACATGTTCTTCGAATAACGAATTATTGGAATAAATTTTGACGATTAATCGAATAAAACGTATAATTGAAATAATAATTCTTTTAATAAAACTTTTTCAAAAAAATTACCAATTTCAGTCCCGTTGAGGAAAATATTACTTTTGCAACTTCACCCTTTCCGGATTGCATGAAACTTGGTATATGTATTATCCTAATTAGTATAAAACAACAATAATTTTAATTTTTTAAAATTCGTTTTTTTAGATTTATAAAATTCGTACAGTTAAAATGTCGAAAATATTATAAAAATCAGACTTGGGCGACGTCAATTACATTTCAAAATCGTTCACTTGTGAAATTTTTCTATATCATTAATAATTTTAGACATACGCTCACACTTGTGGGCTTAAACGCTTCCTTGGAAAATTTTCAATTCTGTCAATACCAGACATGGGACATAATACCAATATCTGTGTATTTAATTACAGGCCAATTACTTTTTTATGTTCAATTACATGTAATTGGGTGTAACTGAGTAATTGCCCTGTAACTAAATACCCAGATGCTGTTACTAATCCCCATGTTTGGTATTAAACATTTTACAAATTTTCGAAGGAAGCGATTAAGCTCACAAGTGTGAGTGTATGTCTGATAGTATTTCAAAGCTTATTTTATCTTCTCAGATATATGTGAAGCTCTGATGTATATATATTTTTTTAAAAAAGGATAACAATTTAAATAAAGTCCTTGATTTGCGAATATATCAATATGAACCTCTTTTTTGCTCCTAAATTTTTGTTTGCAGATTGATCTATGTATAAACCCGTTAAATCTTTGTCAAATTCTGTGGTGTTCCAAAAAATTTTATATTTGACTTAAAATCGCGGTTTACGCTATATTTAAAAAATGATAAATGGCTTTGGAGATTATATTTGCATTTAACGTAATCAGTTGAAGAGAAAATGTACTTTCCACAAGTTAATTCCAACTCAGCACATTTTTTCAACATGATGCTTTTTAATTTGGTCCATAAAATATTTATTTCTTAAAAATTATTAATGCTCCCCTGGTTTTGTGTTAAAGCTTTGCCAAATCGTACAAATAATGTTAATATTGACGATTTCGCCCAACAGTGTTCCTGTGCAGTGTTTAGATAAAAGAGTCAATTTATTTAGCACAAAAAATTGTGAAGGCTATTAATTATATGCGATGGCACTATAATTTCTAGGTTTTTAAAATCTATATATGATTGTTTGCTGAAAATAAAAAAACAAAAATAAATAATACAATTTTTGGACAATTTTCAAAAAGTCCCTATAATTTTAGCATTTCAATTTGTTTATGATCCTCTGATTATATATTGTATTTAAAATAAAAAAAAAATTAGTTCACGCATCAAACTGGCCTATTTAAAACTAAACAGCGAATGTGCCATGCAAAAAAACTGATTTTTTAACAAAATTCACGATCATGGTTTTCAACATTTGTGACGGTCGCACACTTTATCTGTTTAGGGGCACATCAACGAAACATATCCCCAATTGTTGATAATTACAGCATTTACGAACCATTGTTTTAAAATTTTATTCCATGAAGGGGCGTCCATGCCCCCGTCACAAAAACTCCAAAAATATGAAAACTAAAAAAATTGGTTTTAATTTTCGACTACCATATATTTACTTGTTAGGTAATTAAGTAAATGTTTAATCAATCTATGTATATGTTAAATCAAGTAAGTACAGGTTGAATCAATCTCTCAAGTGTTGGGAGACTGCGTAATACCAAATGGAATCCAATAATTGAAAGTAGCCAAAAAAAAAAAAATAAAAAGAAGAAAAGAAAGTGAGCTTCTTTGAAACGTATTTTTTTTAATTTTTCAACTTTGCGTAACGATAAAAATTAGAAATATAGACCTATGGCCCTAAAATGTTGCACTTCCATGAGTTATAGTATTCTTCCAAGCAAATAACTCGCCTTTCTAAAGTACAAAAATTGCGAAAGTTATTGACAAATAATATCAGATTCAAAGGATTTAAAATTATTTGACATAAGCCCATATACCACATTCCATGCCAAACGGAACGGGTAGAGCTGCCACATACACTCATAGAAATAAACCTGTATTGCTAAATATAAATAAATATAAATAAAATAAGAGCAACAAAAATAAATCTGTTAACTTTACAAAATTTTAATTATAGTCGATGTGAACTTTAGTGAAATGCAAATAGCATTTTACTATGTAAAATTAGCAAGAACTTTTACTAAATATTGACCAAATTTTTGCTATATTTACCTCAAATTTAGTAGGATGCAAATAACAGTTTATTTTGCTAAAATCAACAGAAATGTTTGCTAAAAATTGTAGATGGCTGATTTCACTAGGGCAGACTTTTATTTGCATTAAAAAAAAAAACTAAAAAAAAATTTTAGTAAATGTTTTCGCTGATTTGAGCAGATTATTTTATTACTTTCAATTAACTAAAAGTTATCTCAAATATAACTAAAAATTTGTAAATTCAACAGATTTATTTTTGCTATTCTTATATTACTAATATTTAGTTTTGAAAATCTGCTAATTTTAGCTGTGTTTTCTGCAAGGTCATTTTTAACTAATTTTAAGTACCTTTTTTTTGGTATTTTTACGGGTTTATTTCTATGAGTGTATCAACGTTGCTTTTGAAACGACCCAATAATAAGTAAGAGTAAGGAATTCACAGTTAAAGTTCAGGCGTTGAAAAATATAATGATTTTTTTGGTATTTTATAGTCTAAAAAATACTGCGTTTGAGAATTGGTATTGTCGTATTATTTAAATAGATGGCAAAAAATCATAAAAATTATATTATTTATGCATTTTGAAAACAATTTTTATTCGTTATTCTTTCGCTTAAACGAATAATATAAAAAAAATAATCGTTAAGTTTTCTTTGATTTTCTTTTATTTAATTCTTCTTATTTTAAAAGAGCTTAAGATCATTTATTTATTAATTATAATTATTTATTTCCAATATTTCGTCTCCACATTGGGTGACTTCTTCAGGGAAAAATTATTATAATTGAAGAAATCACCCAAAGGGGAGACGAAATATTGGAACTAAATAATTATAATTAATAAATAAATGATCATATAAATTGATAATAAGCTCGTTTAAAATAAGAAGAATTAAAAAAAAAGAATCGTTTGATCGTTCGATCTAAAACTGTATATATCCGTTTAATCGAACAAAATAAAAAACCCGACTAAATGACTACTCTATTAAATACCCACATACAGTAACAATTGTTAACATGTGTTTTTAATAAAAAAAGTTTTCTACAAATTTGTGTAAAGAACTTCTAAGAAGCCTTAAGGAATAAAACAAGTCTTGCAAATTTTCTTCTTTCATTTTTTATTTACGACGAAATTTTAATGATAATAAAATATATTAGGTGTTGTTAATGATTTTCTTTATAAAACAAATTTTGAAAAAAAAAACATAAAAGAATATATATTATTATTGATTATAAGAAGGCATATAATAATATAATAATGTTCATTATGTACCAACAAATAATACTTTTCCTAAGAAAAATTACAATAGGAAAAATATTCATTTACCCTCCCAAGTGCCTCTCTTTTCATTCGCTGATATAAACTTTATTGAAAAAAAAAACGAAAATAAAATTTTAAGTTGCTATGCCTCATTTGATGTTTTTTTTTCATATTATACTAACACTCACAACAGACAACACATACGAATTACAATAAAGAACAGACACATTTTAACACATTGTTTCCCATCACGCACTTATACTTATATACATATACACACAAATACACAGGGAGAAGGTATCCTTGAACAAACAGTGGCATTAAAGAACTCATCGAGTAAAAATATTAATTATATAAGCTTCTATACTCAAGTAAAAAAGTTTATATATACTCAGACATTATTTTATACAATTAAATATTTCAATGTATAAACTTATTTGTATCTAATTGTATATATTTTGTGTGTATATATAGCAATATATAATTATATATTGTCTTATATAAAATTATACTTTATATAACTAATTATATATTAGTGCACTCATAGAAATAAACCTGTAAAAATAGCATAAAATTAGTTAAAAATGAGCTCGCAGAAAAAACTGCTAAAACTAGCAGATTTTTTTTTTACTAAATATTAGTAATTTAAGAGTTGCAAAAAAAATCTGTTGAATTTATAAATATTTAGTTATATTTGAGTTAAATTTTAGTTTATTTGAAAGTAATAAAATAATCTACTAAAGTTAGCAAAAACATTTACTAAATATTAGTAGACAAAAAAAATCAATAAAAAATGTGAAATTATTAAAGTTTTTTTTAAATTTCTTTTTCAATGCGAATACAAGTCTGCTCTTATGAAAACAGCAAACATTTTGTTTATATTAGAGTTTTTGTTTGCTATTTTGTGTCTACAAATATTTAGTAAAAGTTTTTGCTAATTTTAGGGAGTAAAATGCTATTTTCAATTAACTAAAATTTAGATATAGATATATTTTTGGTGTTCTTATTTTATTAATATTTAGCAAAAAAAAAAAATCCGCTGAATTTATCCGTTTTTTCTGCAAGCTTATTTTTAACAAATTTTAGTAGCTTTTCCTGCTATTTTTACACGTGTATTTCTATGAGTGTATATATCAATTATAGAGTTATATATTGGTTCGTATATGATTCAACATAAATGAACATACAATCTTTCAAATAAAGTAAATTTTATGTTGTGCGCCCCGGTAGGCTAGTTGGTAGCGTGCTGGCTTAGCTGTGTGAGGGTTGTGGGTTCGATTCCCAGCAGAGGCACTGTTCTGTTTTCGCTACAAACGCGCCGAAGGCCATTGTAGCTAGTGCTCGGTTACGGTAATAGTATATAATTTGTAATTATATAATTACTAGCGGGCTGCGCCCGCTACGTTGTTAGCGTGCCCAGACCTAGTTTTTGGGATGAAGGCTAAAGTAAATTAAAACTTTTTTTAAAAGGAATTAGGAAATATTGGAATATTAATAAAGATAGGGCCTACTCCAGGCTTTTGTTACTTTTTTGTTGTTTTTTTAGTTAGCTAAGTTAAAAAAAATAGTTTTATTAACGACATATATTACAATATTATTATGATATTATAATTTAACATTCATAACTATGGTTATCACTAAACTTTATTCATATTGAAATAAGTTAGTTGGCCATAGTTCGTTTATGATGATCGTTTTTAAAATTTAAAAAATAACAATTTCAATGTGTGACACATAGATATAAAAAAAGCTTCACCGCTTTATTTCTACCCCCATCATTATGAAATAAAATAAAAAGTTTTACATATGTGAAAAAAAGGAAATAATTTTATTGAAAATAAATTACTGTAACGCTCTAGGATATACAATATTTTTAGTTTGTCCATTCGGAGCATAAACAAATAAATCGCTGGGTTTTCCAACACGCGAGCATGCAACGTAGAGTTGGCCATGCGAGAAACATGGATTTGACAGATTTAAGCCACAAACTTGCAAAGATTGGCCTTGTGCTTTATTTATTGTCATCGCAAACGCTAACCTAACAGAAAACTGCAACCTTTTGAATTGAAATGGCAAATCTGTTGGTATTATTGGAATATTTTCCAATATATTAATTTTTCCCACTTTTATCCCCCCTTTTACCACGTTCCTGGGCAAAATTTTTAAAAATAAAAGTGCAGGAAATTTTGTCATGTTCCAAAGAATACATGGTGAAAATTTCTATGGGAGACTTTTTCCCACTTTTATCCCCCCTTTTACCACGTTCCTGGGCAAAATTTTAAAAAGTAAAAGTACAGGAAATTTTGTCATGTTCCAAAGAACACATGGTAAAAATTTTAGCTTTCTATCCCAAGGCTAAAGCATCATGTGTATTCAATTTCAAATAATGAAATAGTGGGCGTAAAAGTGGGCGTGGCCAAAAAAAAAAGTATCCTATTGATCATTCCGGAGTTCCAGTTACATACTGTGAAAATTTCAGGAAGATCGGTCCAGTGGTCTGGTCTCCTATAAGGTACATACATACAAACAAACAAACAAATAAACAAACAAACACACATTCTATTTTATATATATAGATTAATTAATAAAAAAATAAAAATTTTATGTCAATTTAAAAAATTCATCTTTGTTTTATTCCATTTCAAAGTTCTATACCTCTATAAAAAAAACACCCTTTACATGTGATCCTATATTAAAAATATTTTTTTTTTCGTTGTTATAGACATATATGAGGTTCCATGCTATCAATATTTTTTGAACTAAAATCAGATATATATGGCCCATTAGAAAGCCACATTTATTTATATGTGGTGCCATATCAACAATATTTTCTGAGTGATTGAAGATATAATTGTATAATATCCTAAGAGTTTCAGAGTTAACTTAACAAATTAAAAAAAAAGTTAAAAGTTAACTTAAAAAATTAAAAAAATACTTCGCAAAAATTTTAGGTCTGTACTTTTAGAGAAAATTACCGATATTACATTGAGCCAAAAAACCTTACAATATAACTCTATTTTTGATTTAAGTAAGTTATGCTGCATGCAATGCAAATGGTGAAAAACTTTGGGAAAAGAAACTTTTTTTGCAAAACTCTAATTTTTAAGTTTTTATTAGTCAATTTGACCACCCACCATTAATTTTTATTAGCTCAAATAATCTATTATGCATAGAACTGATTAAGTTTAGTAATAAGTTTAAGTCCAAATTTGACCACTCTGTTATAATGGCGGACTTAAGCCCTTTAAACAGTGTCAAATTGTCTTTCATTGGCGTAAACCTTACTAGCCAATATAGCCCATAGATTTTCTAAGGGATTCAGATCTGATGGGCATGCATGCCAATCAATAAGTGAAATGTTTTTTCTCGAAACCACATTTAAGTTTCGTTGATGGTATAATATCTTGCATTGTCCTGCATAAAAATCCTGCATTCCATTGGGTTGGTCTCGTAAAAATAGCACTAAACTGTATTGTAATACAGCAATATAATCAGAGCTATTCATTACTGGTGATGCGAACCGAATGTCAAGCGTACCTGCTGAAAAAACGCGTCCCACATCATTATATTATATCGTCACCAAAATTGCGACGTGCAAAACATCGTTTTTCAAACAAACCACATCAAATGACTGTTTTAATGATTTTATATTATTTTTTACTAAAATAAATATTTCAGTATGAAGTTCTGTTGACTTCAATGAAAAAAATTGCGATGGGGTTTTTGTTTTGAAAAAGTGTAAACAAATTATGGTTTTGTGGTAGTGGTTGCACCTGGGGTACATTCACCATCCTGCAGCCATAGTAATTTCTTTGGAAATATTTCAAATACTTTCACCAAAGACAATAAAATACAGTGAAACCAAACAATAACGGATGCTCATACACCTCTTCCTAACAAACAAATGTGGTGCAAGGGAATCAACAAATCAAACTTGTATTAAAAGGGTTCTCATTTCCGCTGTATCTTCTAAACTAATATTAATATAGACTAATAATTAAAATGAAACTATGGCCAAACACCCGCCTAAAAAACGGACACTTTAAAGAAAATCCAATTGTTGATTGTGCCCCAGGATGTGGGACAGTTTAGCCGTTTTAGGTTGCTCTGAAAAACATTAAAAATATTATATAAGTTATATGAATATTAGGAATTTTATGCATTCAAATGAAAGCCAGAGTGTGTAAAACCTAAGACTAAAAAAAAAAATGTTGGAAAAAATTTATTGGTTTGGTGAAGACAGCGAAAAGGAGAGGTTCACTTCAGAGAATAGGCTACATTAGGAAGCATTCCCTAAAGTTTTTTCGCAACGCCATCAAGTTCATATCAGTAATTTTTAAATGGAAACAAAAAAAATAGTTCATTCCGAACTCTTAAAATTGGATTTTGGACAAATTCCAAAGTTATGGGTAATTATTATGACGTTTTAGCATTTTCCCTTCTTTTGTTTTTCAACTCTTCAAGCGGAATATTAAAACTTATGACCCATTTTTGAGAAATGGGTCTTTGAAAAAACAAAAATTTAAAATTTATTTTTATCTTGTGTTTTGTTTTAACAAAAATAGGTAAATCCCTACTCAAGAGTTCTATCCTACAAAAAAAATTTATTCAGTGTACAAATTATTAGTTCACTCTAATGACCTTACAAGTAAAATTCATAATTTTTCGAATTCATACCTCAATAACTTCAGAAATTAGCATTGCATTGCGGCAAAATAAAGGCAAATACCTTTCATTTGATACCAAATTTGTGTTTGTGAAATTTCCATACTGGGTTGGTCGAACTGGAAGAAAGTAAGTTAGTTTGGTTTTAAATTTTTGATTTTTTTTCCCAATATTTCTCCAAAAGTTCCAAGAAATTTTATTTCACGGGAATAAATAGACTATTTCTAAAATTTTCAAGGTTTGAATTCGGAAAATTTTGAATTTTTCGCATTTAAGGTAATCAAAGTGACCCTAAACTGATAATTTGTACCCCGGAATTTTCCAAAATCGTTTGGGCCTTAAGTTTCATATCCTGCTTCAAGAGTTGCAAAAATCCAAACACTGAAAATGCTGAAACGGCCTACTATTTTTTTTTATAAACATGTTTTTTTTTTAGCAAATTTTATTGAAATCTGTGAAGTTTTGGAAGTCCAAAAGTTTATACGTCTGACAAAAAATGTAAAATCTCATACTCATTATTAGTCCTTAAGTAAATTTTAAGGACTAATAGCAACCATATTTGTAGCCAATCGAATGGTGTGGTTGTAGCTATTGATTTTTTTGGTAGTTATCACCGAATTTCTGTTGAGGCTATCGAAATTCTATTATCGTAACAGAATTTCTGCTGTTTCAATTTAATGACTGTTATTACAACTGAAAAATTTGGTCGCAACAACCGAAGCATTCGATTAGCACTAAATACGGTTGCTATTACAAAGCATTACCTTCCCTAACAGTCACACCTCCAGCAAGATTTTTATTTAAATTTATTTTTCTCTAAAAAAAAAAAACTGATAACAACAGCCTGTTGCTTTAAACTAAACTAAGAGTTTTCCATGTTTTGATATAAATTTCATTTTGTTTTATTTATTTTGTTCAAGTGTTTGACAATAAATTGTGACACTCTTAAAAGCTTTTATATGTCTACTTTAGAAGAGATAAACAAATAAAGAATATAATAAAAAATATACTTCAGACAAAAAATAATTTTACTTGTATTTCAAGATTATTTGTTATTTAAATATATTTCATTACCCTGTTAAAAATCGACATATATGGATCCATATATGAGCACACATGCTTCATGCATCCATATGTTCACATGCATATGTTCACATCCATACATGATTCATACTGTATTCACAAATATTTATATATATATAATCATACATACACAGAAAAAACTAAAAACGGGTTTCAATTAAAAAATGTATTGAATCAACTAATATTTTAATTGATTTTGCACCTATCACGGCAATGACTACTATCAATTAAACCTTTTATTAAAATTAAGAATTAAAAAAAAGTTATAAATAACTTCTACAAAAAAAGAATATGATACTCACAAAAAAAGTGTATGATCTATACGTTAGTATGTGTGTTTTATACAATGCTGAGTCTGTTTGTGTGTGTGCTTGTTTTGTTTGTAACTTCAAATGTATTTAGTATTTTATACTGAAAATTTTCTATTTATGCATACAGTGTATGAAAAAATAATATGATAATTGCATCTAAAATAAAATATGTATTTATATATTTAAAAGTCAATTAAAATATTAATTGATTCAATTAAATATTTGTTTAGAAATCAAATTAAATTCAAATCAAATCTTTAATTAGATATTTTAGGTAGATAATTTTTTCTGTGTATCCAAACGTTTAAAGACATGGTCATATATATGTGTACAATAACGAACATTGAGGTAATATACGCAGAAAAAAGAGCATCATGTTATGGTTGAAACACGTAACAATCATAATATGATCCTCATAATCATTTTATCATTCTATATGATGATAACATCGACCTCAGTGATCATAATATGAACATTAAGAATCATGTTTATGATTGTTAGGAACATAATATGATAATTTTTTGTACCTAATCATGTTCAATCATATTTTTTCTCTGCGCATATTTAAATGTATATGAACGCTTATGAGCATATATCAAGGGTGGGCACGTAAATGGCTTGAATGGCCAATTTTGGGATTTCACAATCTAACGGAGGGCCGCACTATAATATACTAATCCAGAAAAATCCGCACAAAAATGCGGTGAACATTTTTTTAAGCATATTGCTCTCTTTAACCAAAATTTGTAGTAAAAAAAATGTTTTAGTGTATTTACTTTTTCAATTTTGGGCTCCTCACCCAGGGGAATATATTTTATGAGTCAGTTTTATGAAGATGTACATAAAGATCTTTTAAGCGTGTTTAAAAGACAAAATTTAATTTTATGCAGATGTCCTTTAAAACTTAAATTTGCTTATCAATGTTGACACATAATTCTGTATTCATACTAGACACATCAATAATAAATTTGGCAGAAAACTTTCAAACAACAGGTCAAATACGAATCTGAAGCAAAAAAACTCTATCGAATTTATGAAATGTAGAGCCGAAGTTTCATAAAAAGAATTTCTAAATATATTGACATATTTTTCAAATATAAGAGAATCTACTTAATAAATTTGGGGAATTGTCATATTTATTTATATAAATATCATCAAACTTTTCGTAAAATTTTATGAAACAAGGTTTAAAATGTTTTCTTTATTTGATAAAAATGTCTAACAACATTTTTATTTTTAAAATGGCCCATATCTGAGATATTTACAGAGACAGGGCAAAAAAGATTTTTTTTATTTACTGGAGTATATTTGCCGATGTTTTTATAAATATAATTAAGCTTTCCTTTAAGTGCAGTATAAATAAAGTTTAAAAGCGTCCAAATGTTTAACCAAATTTAACTACCATAATGACCATTCCTCAAAATGCAATCTTCGTATAATTGCGAAATAAATGACTTTTCCCAGGGTTTAAGTTTAAATGAAGAAAAGCCAGCAACTTGGAATTAAGTTTCACTTTCTTTACTTCAGATTCATTGTATTTTTTGAGGAGCAGTGTAGTTTTCAGTTTAGAATCCGTTTTTAATTAATTTTCAAACTCTGATCTTTAGTACCGTGTATTTTCCTTACTCCTTAACCAGTAATTTTTTTTTCACCTGGGAGTTATTGCACAGATCCTTATTTTTAGCCTTAGTTAGGCCTAAGTCTCCAAGAAGTTTCGTCATAAAAATCTTAAGTGTATTAACTACGGTCATCAAAATGTTAATCATTGCTGAATCCATCCGCATTAATTATTTATCTTTAACGGTTTAGCTTCAACGGCGGTATAAGCAAATTAAAAATATTAAACTTACAGTTCTAGCTTGGTCTTAATTAAAGTTACATCAATTAATATATCTCATTGTATTTATTACATTTAAAAATATATGTTACACCACCAAAAAATATAAAAATACACTTCAAAAATTGTTTTGTCATTTATTAGAACTTCAACAGAAAACCGGGATTATTTAGGAAAACACGCACACACAGAGAAATAAAGTGCCAACCGAATTGAAAAGTGTATTTAATGGTAACACCTTATTAATTCAGTTAGTACAACGATATTTACATTCGAATTCAAAATATTTTAGGTGTGGTTACTAAAATTCAGTTGAATTACCCGAATTTGGTTGTAAAAACTAATGTTTAGTTGTACCAACCGACTGCAATTCGTAAAAGCCGAATTTAAGTTGTAGTAATCGAATTTAAGTTGGCAAATAGCTGAGTTTTTCTCTGTGTGCATTTTTGCCATTTTTGTGATATTTTATTGGGTTGAGGGTTACTTATTTGCTGGAAATTGTAAAGGGTCCGCCATCTAACGTTTTTTTTTCAACTAGTGCTTATTTCGTGAATGGTAACACTTAGCTCATGTCTGATTTGACAGATAATTAGTTTTATCCTTCCGCTGAACGAATATGGTTGTGAATACGCTTGAACAACGCTGGGAAATATTGCGACATTACTTTGAAAGTCATGGTAATGTTGCAGAATGTGTTTGAGGAGTGGTCGTTACAGTCAATGGCGATCGTTATATGGCCATGTTGAACGAATTTTTGTTCACAAAAATTGAATAGGAGGATATTGACAACATTTGGTTTCAACAGGACGGCGCTACGTGCGCCCAGTTTTTGAAGATCGCATTATCAGCCGCAGAGATGATGTCGTTTGGCCACCTCGGAGCTGCGATTTGACACCGTTGGACTATTATTTGTGGGGTGTCGTCAAAGATAAGTGTTACGCCCAACAAGCCAGAGACAATTGACGCTTTAAAGGAAAATATTAGTGAAGCCATTGGTGAAATACAGCTGCACACAATCAATAATGTGCTTAAAAATTGGACCGTTCGTGTAGGCTACTGCATGGCCAGCCGAGGCAGCCATTTGAATGAAATTATTTTCCATTATTAACCGGAAAGATTGTACTTTCAAATAAAAAAAGAAATTTGAGAAAATATTCAGTAGTTTTTTTTATAGCATTTTCAAAAAAAAAAAAGGTTTTTTGGCGGACCCTATATAATTAATATGCAATTTTATTTAATTTTAATTGTGAAAGGCGTGGTAGAGAAGAATGAGTGTATTTTTTAAAAATCATAACTACATTGTAAATTTTCAATTTTCTGAATCAGACTGCGCAGTTTCTGGTATTGAACCTTCGTCAATGACCCTGTTTTTTTTTTTGAATAATGTAATATTTGTTACGTTTATTATTTGTTCGATTGCGTCTATATGAAACTTTCTGTGCAATCACTGACCGTGGTATAGATAAACTGATTTCTAATGCCACATGCACTCGCACTACACGTTAGACAGAGCGCTTTAGCGCACTGATCTATCGTCAGGTCGAGTTTTGTTGTGATTAAAGCTAGTTTTATGCAATACACGGTGTTTTTGTTTAATGTTTCTTTTGGAGGGTTTTTTGATTTTGGGCATTGGGCCGTACGAAATTCGATCTGGGACAGCATTTGCCTATGTCTGGCATATATGATTCCTATATGGTGGCATATGGACATTACAGCGGAATTTTTTCAACTTTCGATTTTTATCAATTATTGTTAAGATTATTTATTATTTTAGAAAAATCGGGTAGCATTAAGCCGAGGCGCCACGCCAGCAATGTTTTCGATTTTTGAACATATTTTTTAACTGTTTTAATAAAACGACACATCATTTTTATTTTATTTTGGCATTCTAAGTACGAATATTTAAAAATGTTTAAAATCGGACTAATGGTTTTCGAGATAGTGCGGATTGACTTTTTACTAAAAATGAAGGAAATTCTACAAATGGAGCAAATTCTACAAACTTTTTAAATAATTATCCAACATTTTTTTATTTTTGCAATATCAAAATTGACAGAACTACTTTTTATTTGAGCATAATATAATATTGGTTTAAAAATAACTCGTAAATTAACCTACAAATATCTCGGAAAAACAAAAAATTTAGTCCGAAATTTAGTCAAAACTAATGAAAAATTATGTGCCGCAAGATATATTTTTATTAAAGCAATTTAAGAAAAATGTTCATAAATCGAGAACTTTGGTAGCGGGGTGCACTGGTTAAAGTTATCCGATTTTTCTCAAATTTGCACCAAATTACTGTTAGACCTAACACTACAATAATCAGAACAATAAATTGAAATTTTTTCAAAAAAAGTTTTTCTTCATACAAAAAAATTCCACTCTAATGGACATGTACGACCTTGAATGACTTTATATATGAACATGAATGAGTTCATACGTGTTCATAAATGGATACATATGTGTTAATTTTTAACCGGGTATTTAAATTTATTTTTAACATTAAGTTGAGAACAATTTTTTTAAAGTTGGTTGTTTTTTTTTTTTTTTTTTTTTTTGGAAAACTAAACTTTAATTAGTTAATTTAAATAAATGTATACATTGTTGCGAAAAATCTGCTTAAAAAATGTTTAAAAAAATAATTTATATAATTTAATAAGAAAACTTTTGCAATAAACAACCAAAGCGAAAAATGTAATAACAAAAAGTTAAAAAAAGAAAAATATATTGTGGGAAAAATTATGTGGGGTATAATAAAGGGAAACATTATTTAAGGGAGTTTCAAAAATGTTAAGGACTTTCGAAATTTTGTTAGAACTTTCTGTTAATGGTTCTACAGCACAAAATAGGAAAAGATCCTTGAATGAGATTGTATTAGAATGGAATGTGACTAATTAAGCCAATTGATTTTAAGACTGTATTAATAAAAAAATATTTAATAAAAACTTTATATATTTTTAAAAGAACAAAATTTATTTGCTAACTTAAATTTGTTTTAAAAATTTCAATAAATTTCAATAATAAATTGCTACATTGCAATATTGTTACAACATTTAATATTCATTGCTCATTTGCCCATGATCGGAAAAAGTTTTATATTAACTATGTTATTCATTGCTTTTAATTGTTGTTACAATAGGAATAAACAAAATTATGTATAATATACCCCATAGACGTGTAAAAAAAATCGAAATACTAAATACCAATTGAATAATATAAGGGAATGTTAGCCAATATGGCCTGTTCTCGGAAGTAGGCTTTACTTTTTTCTTCGTGTTGTTGTATAAATATGACAAAACTTCCAACTGTTATCAAGTTTTAACATTTTTAATTTAGTTTCATATCTATTTTAAAAAAGTTTCGACATGAATGTACATGTTTTTCTTGGTTTTATTTAGTCGTTGCAAAAAACGAAATATAAAATATAACATGCAAATGCAAACAGTAGGAATTTTATTCAAAATTTTATTAAAACTTATTGATTCCATACAAAAATTAAGAATAAGAAAAAACAATTTAAAAAATTAAATTTTCATAATGATCGCTAAAGTGTTACCGTGTTTGTTCACTACAGTAAGACAATGATGTTTTTTTTCCTATATGATCTTCAAAGTTTTAGTATTTTTTTAATGTTTTACTTATTATTTTAACTATTCTTGTTAATTATTTTAATTGTTTAATTGCCAATGTCCAGCCAATCCCTAAAAAGGGTGGGGCTAGTAACCCTGAAAATTACCGCCCATTCGCAATTTGCTCTGCGCTCTCCAAAGTGATGTAGACCATGGTTAACCACCATCTTGTGAAATATTTAGACACCAATTCATTTTTAAATGATCGACAGTATGGCTTCCGTAGCGGTCGATCTACGGGAGAACTGTTGGCGTTTCTATCGGAATGTTGGAGCCGGTCACTCCACCGCTTTGGTGAGAGTAAAGTGGTTGCTCTAGATACTTCC
The DNA here is from genome assembly GCA_021234595.1 of Delia radicum. NCBI lineage: Eukaryota > Metazoa > Arthropoda > Insecta > Diptera > Anthomyiidae > Delia > Delia radicum. Next base: position 190,365,236 of record CM037852.1, read on the forward strand.
AAGGCGTTCGATCGTGTGTGGCACGGGGCACTCGTAACTAAGCTAGTTTCTTTTGGTGTCGGTAATGTCTTCTCTCGATTTATAACGAGTTTTCTCAGAGACCGCACTATACGTGTTGTTTCAGATGGGGTCTTATCAAACGAGTTTCAGCTAAATTCAGGGGTACCGCAAGGTTCTGTTCTTTCTCCTACCCTTTTTCTTATTTTTATTAATGACCTTCTTGGTCAGACCTTTAATCCTATATACTCTTTTGCAGATGACAGCAACATTTGTCATTCATTTTCATTCGATCACTGGCCAAGCTATTTGAAGATATAGGGCATGCGGCAGAACATGAATGACACACTCAATCAAGACCTTTGTACAATCTCCGAGTGGGGTCGCGCGAATGAGGCCGATTTAAATGCACGCAAGACCCAATGTTGTATATTAACCCACAGACGGGCTGTGGAATTAACATTGTCATATGTAGCTATGGATGGTATAGGTATTGAGGAATCGGATAATCTTGATGTTCTGGGCATGAGAATACAGTGTGATGTCCGTTGGAATAAGTACATATTTCAAGTGTCGAAAGAGGCATTCAAGTGTTTCGGTTTTCTAAAACGGTGCAAGACTTACTTCACTCCATCCGATCTCCTTACTATTTATACCAGCTATATCCGGCCAAAAATGGAATACAACTCTCATATATGGGCAGGGGCTCCACTGTCTATTCTGAAGCTTCTGGACCGTGCTCAGGGGAGGGCGGTGAAGCTTATCAATGACAGTAGTGTATCCAACTCTATTGATTCATTGGTGCATCGTCGGAATGTGGGTTGTGTAAAACTTTTCTATCGATATTACCATGGGAGATGCTCATCTGAGATAAGTGAACTTATTCCACGAGTCCGTGCTTTTATTCGTAATACTCGCTTATCTAGTAGTGCACATCCGTTTGTAGTTGATTGTCCTGTGTTTCGCACAACGCATTACAGAGAAAATTAGTTTTTAGTCGAACGATTCGTATGTGGAACAAACATCCCGCAGAAGTCTTTCCAAATATCAACTATTCACAAACACTACTCCCTCTTTCCTCTTTCCTCTTTCCCATACAATATTTTCCTGATCAATACAATGCACTGCATGAGTAGGGGGCATCCCCTGAGTATTGGTTAAATTAAAAAAAAAAAAATATTCGAACACTCGCAGCATTATGTTGCTATTACATGTGGTAACCCGTAAATCAGCATTTAACGATATGCAAATCGATTTAATTAACAAAATTAAAATACATATTAATTTAGAAATACATTTTTGTAGATTTTATAGTATTTTCTATTAATTTTACATGCTTTTATATAGTTTTTTTTTTAAATTTAAGTCCAGCTTGCTGGCTAATGTTTGAGTTGTTTTGAAAATTTTTATATAAATTTTTGCCTCAAGAAAATGCTCTATACCCAAAAAAACTACTAAAGACTTGGCCTATAAGCGGCTATATTTGGCTTGCGAATATTCCACACAGTTTTTTTTTTATATAGCCTAAAAACCAGGTGCATGGCCACATTAGCGAACATTCCCTTACATATTAACAAAGAATACACAAATACATTATAAGTAGGGCAAGTTTGTCATGGCATTTGCCACAAAATACAGCCATTTTTTCAATTATTTTGAAAAAATTCTATTTTTGCTCCATTTTGCAATAATATGCCATTTTCTACTATCTTGTAATACTTTTTAGAATTTTTTTTCCATAAATACTATTTTTTGGCCAATTTTGCATTAAAACTAAAATTTTTCCAATATGGCAATACTTTTTATTTTATAAAAATATTTTTTTTTTAATCAAACTGTATACACAATGCAGAAAAAAACTAAAATCTGACTTAAGAAGAGATAATCTCGTATGTCTTTCTACGAATATATTAAAGATGCAAACAAAAATTTGTTATTGCAAAATTTAATAAAGTTTTCAATCTACTTTGGGGCCTACAAACTTTGACTAAAATAAGAAAAAATATTTTTAATAGTGAATTTTATCGTTGATCTATAAGTTTATGTGTGAGATTTTATTCGGTCGGTTTGAGATCATGACAAATTTTTTCTAAATTAACAGAAAAATTATAATTTTTATATGATAATTTACTTTGACTATTACAAAAAACACAGAAAAAATTATTAGACACTAGCATTTTTTTTAATAAGAACGAAACGGATCTTTCAAAAATGTACCAGTTTGATCTACAGATGTGTAACGTACACTCAAAAAAAAAAGTTTGTAAAGTCAGCAAAAATTTTTGCTGAGTCAGCAAAATTTTAGTCAGGAGGGTGCTAGCAAAAAAAATTGCTAATGTCAGCAAAATCTTTTGCTGAAAATCAGCGAGCTGATTTTTAGCAACAAAATTAGTAGATTCAGCAAAAGTTTTGCTAACACTTAGTAGATTAGAAATAAAAAAGCCTTGCTAAAAATTAATAAATTTTTTGCTGAATTTTAGTAGACTGAAAAAAAACGCAAAAAAATTGTAAAAAAATTGTAATTTAGTTAATATATTTGCTGAAAATCATAAAACATATTTTTGTGATTCTTTTAAAAATAATTTACAATAATTACGAAATATAAAAATTTTCATTTTCCCACATTGACGACATGAATTAATTTAATATCTGAAAATATAAAGAAATAAATATATATAACATAACAAAAATTTTCTTTCAACTACTTACATCAATGGATGTCTAAATGATGCTTTCTTTTAAAGGACGCAACTGCCGAAGATAATTATAGAAACGAAACGAAAAAATAAACAAAAACAAACGAATATGTTTGTTTGTTTGCAATTTGACCACACTAGATTATAAATCTATAAACATTTAGTTTAGAAATACATATTAAATTTAAATATTTTATTTTAACTTTTATTTAATTAAAAAACAATTATTTTTACAAGCCGGTGACAACGCAAAATTTAAGTTGTTTTAATCCTCAATTTTGTTTTATGTATGAAAAACAGATACAAAAGTCTTCCATGGTTGATTTTTTATATGTCTTATTAGAGTTGTACTTTTTAGTATCATTTTCCTCTTCTCTACTACATCTTGACATGCCGCGACATCTGCTTCATTCTGCGTATATCTTTCAATCTGGTTGTCGTCCACACTATTAATGTGCTTATCAGCACAATTTTTTTTTAGCAAAATTAATTAGTAAAACATTAGTATATTAGTATAGCATTAGTATAAAACTGTTAAGTGCTGAATAAGTATAACAAAAATTTTAGCTGAAAACACGATTTTAGCAAAAAAATTTGCTAAAAAAATAGTATACCTGATTTACAAGACGTTTTACTAACTTTTGTACTAACTTATTTTTTTGAGTGTGCGGTTACCAATATCGAATCGGTATTTCGCTATCGAACAGTTTTCAATAGCGAATTTTCGGTATTTTCGGTATTCATACAAAAGTTTATTTTTTATATTTTTCCATTAAAAAGTATATTTACTTCAAATATTTTTTTAATTTAGTACAGAAAAGTAGAATTTAATAAAGATGAGCAATCATTTTTGCATCTTTTTTATTAAAACAACATTTTAAATAAGTCAATGCATCCAATTTATTATCCTCCATTCTACAGCGAATCTTTGTACAAATTTCTCCGGCCACTGAAACTGTCCTCTCCGGTTCTATACTGGGGGGTTAGCAAAAAATCGCAAACCATCTGTAAATATTTGCCCCTCTTGTTTGAATTTAATATCATTAATGAGTTAACATCATTACCGTCCTAAATATTTGATCTTTCATTGAGTTTATTGGAAATAGCTGCCCGCAGTCTATCTTCAACTTGCATTATAATGTCATCGTCATTGGAAAATGTGTCATTCAAATTATCAACAGTTTCGATTTCAGGGCAACTACGTTGCAATATTTTTAAAATAATTGCAAAACATTTAAAACATTCTTATTAACAGTTTAACATCATTCTACATAACCAGGTTTATTAAATGCTGTTCGACAATGTAAATATTGAAGATCTGATGACAATGTTGATCGTCGCTAATTTAATTTCTTTGCACATTCATAATGCAGAGAAAAAATTTTGTATGAAATACCGAAATCGGTATTGGCTTAAAATCGGTATTTCGAATTTGAAAGATTGACTCGAATTTATTAATTTTTCGTATTGGAAAGCCTAGTGTAATGTCAATTCTGATGTTTTTTTTTATTAATTAATAATCATATAATTACAAATTATATACTATTACCCTAACCGAGCACTAGCTACTATGGCCTTCGGCGCGTTTTTTTTTTTAGCGAAAACAGACCAGTGCCTCTGGTGGGAATCGAACCCACGACCCCGCACGGATAAGCCAGCACGCTACCAACTAGCCTACCGGGGCGCACCAATTCTGAATTTATTAACCTGTTTTATGCGACAATGGAAGATCGCTTCTATTTGGTATATTGAAAAAGCACATGATCGTACTATGGAATTGAAATGTAATAAAGGAAAATTAAATAAAACTTTAATATTTAATTTTTTTCACAAGTTTGATATAATTTTTATTAAAAATAAAAATTATGTTTTTTCGACCTTTAATTGTACAATGAAAATGAAAATTAATAAAGTTGAAAACAAAAACTCTATTATTTGTTAGGATAATATAGAGTATGGCCTCGAACTTGAATAATTTTCATTTTCATTTAATTTTTTATTTTTAACTTATTTTTTTGCTATTTTGCCATTTTTGCTATTTCTTCTGCTACTTTTTATGCGTTTTCGTGCTATTTTGCAAACCGTTTTCAACTTTTTCGTTGCCATTTTAAACTTACCCTGATTATAAGGCTCCCCAATGTATGCTACATAAATTTTGAACTTGTTTCATTATAATACATTCATATTTACACACACCGAGAAAAATTTAGCAATTTGCAAATTGAAAATCGGTTAATTCAACTGAATCTAATGTAAATATCGTTGTATTAACCGAATTTTGTTAACATTAAAATACAATTTTAAATTCGGTGTGCACTTTATTTCTCTGTCTGCAAATACATGCAAATTTATAGCTTTTACCCTCCAAACATACCCTAAAAATATTGTATACTTAACATACATACTTATACTTAACAGCAGGAAATGTAAAAATTCAGATTAAATTACACAATAATTAAATAAGTTTAAGTAACGTACAGAGAGAGAATTCCTTGGACGAGTTTCAATGAAATTTGTTCACTAAACTAATGAAGTTTTCTTCGCAATGTGAATGAAAAATTTCTTAAACTTTATGAAAAAGCTTTTTCATGGGTCGTTTAAATTTTAATAAATAATATGACATTTTTTTATTAAATTTTATGAAAAACTGCATTCATTTAAATCGACGAGTTCCAGTAAAAAATATTACAAAAAAAAAAAAATACAATACGTAAAAAAATAATACAGTGCAACAACCAAAATCGGAATGGGATGAAACCAAAAGCAGATGAGAGTTGACATTTTCCATAACAAAACCCTCAAGGGGTTTTTTTTTAGTTTAGTGCGAGATTTTTTTTATACGCCTTTGAAGTTCGTGATTTTGGACACTTTCTAACAAGATAAAATCAACCAAAATTTAATAAAATAATGTTTATTTATTTTTGTTATCCTGGAAAGTTGGTGTGTCTTATTGTTTTTGGGGTCGAGAAATCAATTTTTGATATTAATTTTTTCCTAAAACTCACGATAGATGGCGCTGTCATACAAATTTTCAAAAGCGTATAAAAAAAATCTCGCACTTAACAAAAAAAAAACCTTGAGGGTTTTGTTATTGAAAATGCCAACTTTCACTTACTTTTGGTTTCATACCATTCCGATTCGGAAAGTTCGATTTTATATCACTATGTAATTGTTTATAGTTAATTGTTTATTTTTCGTTGTCTTGAGCTGTTTGGTACTCGAAATGATCAAAATCAATGCAGGACACAGTGGAAAAAATTCGATTTTTTTTGAGAAAATTTTGTGAATAGCTCACAGTTTTACACGAATTTGAAAAACTAAGTTCACCTCATTTGAAAAACCACTAACGAAAAATAAATGCATATTTTGCTTTAAGTGCATATTAAATGCATATTAAAGCAAAATATACAGTGATAACAGCGTATGGAAAAATGTGCACTAAAAAGTCTATGACGTTTCAACGCAAAATCTTTACCGTGTTCTCAGAATTAACTTTCGGCCCCTGGCGATAGCTCAGTGCGCTAAAGCGCTCTGTCTAACGTGTAGTGCGAGTGCATGTGGCATTATAAATCAGTTTATCTATACCACGGTCAGTGATGGCACAGAAAATCTCATATAGACGCAATCGAACAAATAAAAAACATAACAAATATAACATTATTCAAAAAAAAAAAAAAACAGGGTCACTGACGAACGTTCAATACCAGAAACTGCGCAGTCTGATTTAGAAAATTAAAAATTTACAATGTAGTTATGATTTTTAGAAAATACACTCATTCTTCTCTACCACGCCTTTTCACAATGAAATCAGATATGTTTTTCTTTTTTTTTATATTTGATATGCTATTTTGGGTCCCAGCTTTTGTATATGACATTTTAAACGCAAATTCTTTACCCTGTTCTCAGAATTAAAGAATAAATATACTTAGTCATAAACTGATCATACTTTAATAAATTCTGATATGTTTTTTTTGTATCTGATATGTTATTTTGGGTCCCAGGTTTTGAAAATATAACTTTAGATTAACCAACCAAAATAAAATTTTTAAAAAACCATTTCAATTACATTAAGATGTGTTTAGTTTTTTTTTATTAATTAATAATCATATAATTACAAATTATATCCTAATACTCTAACCGAGCACTAGCTACTATGGCCTTCGGCGCGTTGTAGCGAAAACAGAACAGTGCCTCTGGTGGGAATCGAACCCACTACCCCCCGCACAGATAAGCCAGCACGCTACCAACTAGTGATTTTTCCTTCTTCCTGTAATCTCTTCCATTAAATGTGTTTTTTACATAAACTTCTTTTAATTAGTTTATGACTTGTATGGTAGCATTGGTTACGTTTTTTGCAAAAAAAAAGTAACAAAATACCTAACAACTGTTTTACTATCTTATATTTTACAGCAAGTCAAATATATAGTTATTAGAGTTCGTCACAAAAATTTGTTTTTGGTATATAATAGCGTTTTTACGGGTTATGCATCAATAAAAAAATGGTGTTATTATTTTTTAAAAACTTTAACTCCTTCCAATGAAAATAGATTTATATGAAATTGGAACCTGACATTCGTCTTTACGCCAAAAACTATTAAAAAAAATAATTTTACCCGGTTTTTAAAGTGCACCGTAAACTTTGTTTTTTCAAAAACTTTTAACTTTCAAATTTCGTATAAATACAGCTCTTATTGCTCTGCAGGAAAAGGGGAAAGGAAATGGAAAGGGGGTTGGATTTTTAAAAAATAATAACGACATTTTATATCGATGCCAAAGCATTTTAAAAAGTGATGATATCCCAAAAACAAAGAAGCTTTATAATTTTCTGACGAATTCTAATAGTTATATACTCCCAGCAAAAACCGAATCGATTCGGTTGTTGCAACTTTGTAAATTCGATTGTCACAAACCGAATTCAGTTGTCGCAAGCGAATACGGTTGTCACAACCCCCGAATTCTGTTGTGACAACCACACTTACGAGGTTGCAGCAACCGAATCAATTCGGTTGGATATAAAATTCTGTTGAGAAAACCTAATTTGTTATGTGAGTGCAGTTGTAGAAAAAGGAGCAAGTCATTTGTAACAACAGGAACAATAAAAACCAAAATTTATCTAAAAGATTGTTTGCCAAAAAGACTACTTCCATTTCTACGCCAACACAGTATGTCTACAGACTTCTGGCCACTACAGCAAGAGATCCCTTGAGTGGTATGAAGAAGATAACATTGTTTTTGTACCAAGGGAGGCAAATCCCCCAAACTGCCAGGAGCTAAGACCAGTTAAAAGATATTGGGCTCTTGCTTAAATAGAATGAAAGGCCACAAAAAGGGTGTCCCTTGCATAGACAATTTTAAGCCAAGATGGAAAACCCGATCCAAAAAGGTTGCAGAACGTACTTTAAATTCCTTAATGGGAGGGTTTCCCGAAAAGGTGAAATAAATTTTTGTTTTTTCCCTGTAAACTAGAATATATTTTTTATTAATAAAAAAAGATATAAAGGACCATTCATTTTGTGTTTACTCATAGTGAAAGAATATGTGTTTACTTTGAGATAAGGAGTAAGTGTTTACACACAATGGTATAAGAATTGGTTTTCTAAGAGATACAAAATAAGTCGTTAAGATCTTTTTTTTTAAAATGAATTCTTAAGTTTTTTTTAAAATAACTTTACAGCTGCAAATTTACTTTGAGAATGTTTAAAACGAATTAATAAATAAAACATTAGGATAAAAACGTTTTAAATCGATACTTATATATAAGTATTTATATAACCCATTATCAGTAAGTCATTCTTTTGTATTTTAAATCAATTCAAGATGTAATTACCTATCTTTACTTGGTAATCTATACGGTAATGAGCTGTCATTACCAAGTTTTTGCTACGCTTGTCTTTGTTTTTGCGACCTGCAAATTGAAAGAATACACGGATAGAACGACACAATGCGCTATATCGGCTTAAAAAGTGATTCTATGTTGTCCGATATTCATTGGTATCCGAATTTTGTTGTTTTTACAAACATTAACATTTGTTAATTCCATACAAACAGTTACCACTAACTTATTATTTTGCAATTACATATAAATTCTTATGTAACCCATTATCAGTAAGTCATTATTTTTAATTTGAAGTAATGCAAGAGGCAATAATTAAACTATTTGATAATGACCAGTCATTACCATGTTTTTGCTGGGTTATTTCTGCTTACTACATGACCCACATACATACAAATATACATACAAATAAACATTTATATTAACATTAAAGCCATAAGCTTTCGCAATAATAATATTAATAATAACAGCAACAACAAATACACAGCATGAGGCCAACAACAAGTAACAAATAATTTTTTGGCATCAAAATCTTAGAAAACTGTTAGTTACTTGTTAGATTATAAATGTTTCTAACATTTTTTTTTGGATGTGTGTTGGTATTGGTAGTTTTACAACACCGTTATGTTGTCGGTAACTAAAAGCAACAAGTTGTGTGTATATTAGGGCTATAACTTTTTTTTGTTAAAGTTTGGGTATTTTCATTATAAATTAAAAAACGTGATTTTTCGCTGTTTTTGATGTTTGACATTTAACTTACGACTTCTGTTTCTTTAAAAATCTTTTTTAATTTATCAGTTATGCCATTTTTCAGATATTAGAACTTATAGCGAAAACACCATACCAATGAATAGCATAGGATAGTTTCTCCGAGAAGAAATACGATATTCGAATGGTTAAACATGAATTTCGAAGAGAACATACAGGACTTTTAGATGACATAAAAAGTTTTGTGAATAAAAGGTTTTCAAATATTGGGCTATGATATCTCGAAAGCCTGATGTGATAGGGAAATTTTGAGGTCAGATTCGAAAAGAAACGGACAGAGAAGTCATCCTGTGTCTTTTTCGGACAGGATAGGTTCAAAGTATTCGTTACATACATGTAACTATTTTTGTTTTACAGTTACTATTTTTACTATTTTCATTCAAAAATGTACTACATTTTTAACTATAAAATAAAACTAATTAGAAAAAAGGTAAGTCAATTGGATCCAGCCAACATTACAAATGGGGAACAAAAAAACTTCTTCCGAACAGCCAAAAGTTAACGAAATCTCAAAAAAGTAATATTTTTTAAGTAAAATTTGATATTTTCAAACAGATATCAAAAGTTATAACCCTTGTCTTCATAGTTTGTGTATTCCTTTTATGCCTCTCTTCCATGACTATGCCTTTGAGTATTAAGTTACTTCATCCTATACTATTACTTTTTTCAATAATTTTCTATTTGCTTTAACTAAAAGTTATACGGCCTACAAACATTTTCCTTTTTTGGGTGGGTAGGTTTGTAATTGTTGATTTTTCTTGTTTAATTTTTCGGTTATTTCACCATTAAATTGTTGCCTGTACTTTTGAGTACACAGTGGGGTGTAACACAAATATTTTGAAAATAACTCAGCCATTTCTTACTGGTTAATCGGATTGCCATGAAACTTCATGCAGCCATGTTCAACCTCATTTCAAAATTAACTTTCCAAGAAGTGCCCACTAGATCCATCAGGCGCTTATCAATTAGATTCCAAAGTTAAAATTGTTAGGGCTTGCCAAATTTACATTTATCAACCGATTTTCAAAATTTAAATATTTTTGTATTTTGCTTGTAATTTCCAACAATAAATAGGCTCATTTATGTACGTTATCTCTTAAAGTGCAAAAGTTATACGCATTTTACAATCAAAATTTTGCAGTTTTACAACAACTTGGTTAGCTTTTTTGACAATGGATAAAGGCCAATTAAATCCGATTGCTTAGAAAAGTGTTGGTGATATTAATGAAAATAAAAAAACTTCAATGCAATATATTTTTCACGCTAAAAATCAAAGCGCTCTCAAGTTGTAAATTATAAAAAATGTGATTTTAGTAATTTTTTTGGTCATAAAGGTAGCAAAACTCTTTTACCTGCAAATTAAAACTTTCTTCAGGAACATACCCTGCGGGAAATGGACCAGTCACTGATATGGTCACGTGACTAGAACTTTGTGTGAATGAACCTGCCCTAGTTTCGGTTCTGTTATATAAAATTAACCAGAACTTTTAACATGGGCTTGTCGTACACTCAAAAAAAAAAGTTTGTAAAATCAGCAAAAAATTTTGCTGAGTCAGCAAAATTTTAGTGAGGAGGGTGCTTGCAAAAAAATTGCTAATGTCAGCAAAATCTTTTGCTGAAAATCAGCGAGCTGATTTTTAGCAACAAAATTAGTAGATTCAGCAAAATTTTTGCTAACACTTAGTAGATTAGAAATAAAAATGCCTTGCTAAAAATTAATAAATTTTTTGCTGAATTTTAGTAGACTGAAAAAAAACGCAAAAAATTTGTAGAAAAATTGTAATTTAGTTAAATTATTTGCTGAAAATCTTAAAACATATTTTTGTGATTCTTTTAAAAATAATTTACTATAATTACGAAATATAAAAATTTTCATTTTCCCACATTGACGACATGAATTAGTATAATATCTGAAAATATATAGAAATAAATATATATAACATAACAAACATTTTCTTTCAACTACTTACATCAATGATTGTCTAAATGATGCTTTCTTTTAAAGGACGCAACTGCCGAAGATAATTATAGAAACGAAACGAAAATATAAACAAAAACAACCCTTTTTTTGCAATAATAAAAATTAACCATAAAAATCTACCTAAGATATGTGTCTTTGTCTTTTGCTTTACTCTGTCTACATGTCTGTATATGTTTGTTTGCAATTTGACCACACTAGATTATTAATATATAAACATTTAGTTTAGAAATACATATTAAATTTAAATATTTTATTTTGTCTTTTATTTATTTAAAAGACAATTATTTTCACAAGCCGGCGACAACGCAAAATTTAAGTAGTTTTAATCCTCAATTTTGTTTTATGTATGAAAAACAGATACAAAAGTCTTCCATGGTTGATTTTTTTATATGTCTTATTAGAGTTGTAGTTTTTAGTATAATTTTCCTCTTCTCTACTACATCTTGACATGCCGCGACATTTGCTTCATTCTGCGTATATCTTTCAATCTGGTTGTCGTCCACACTGTTAATGTGCTTATCAGCACAATTTTTTTTAGCAAAATTAATTAGTAAAACATTAGTATATTAGTAAAGCATTATTATAAAACAGTTAAGTGCTGAATAAGTATAACAAAAATTTTGGCTGAAAACACGATTTTAGCAAAAAATTTGCTAAAAAAATAGTATACCTGATTTACAAGACGTTTTACTAACTTTTGTACTAACTTATTTTTTTGAGTGTATGAGGTGACAATTGCTACCTGTGGAGCACTGTTTGACGTGGCGAATAAATTGACCAAGGTAACATATCACCATACCGACTGAAATAAATATGCTACGGGACAAGTTAGAAGTAGGAAGAGTTAAAGTAGGACCATTTTAGGATTTATGTGATATGCAACAGAATCAGTGGGATATAATTTTTCACGTGACTGGTGTAGGTGTACGTATCGTAGAACTGGAGAACAATTTTTGAAGGAAAACTAGTAACATATTAAGCGACTGGAATAGTTTTGCAACGTACCACTGCAACCACGTAACCTGTCACTTTTTGTTCAGAGTGTGTCATATTATGTACGGGTTGCTAAATAGCCCGTCCGGAACCAGTCACTGCATTTATTCAAAACAGCCTGTCATACCACCTGTTCAAAAAACCATCAAAAAGGCAAAAAAAAAAATCAATTTTAAAATTAGTTTATTTTGACTATACTGAACACAAAAAACATTTAATTCATTATAACAATTTAAATTTGGAAAAGTACATAAACTAGACAAGAAGTGCGGATGTTCAATATATAGATTTTTTTGAAAGTTTTTTCTTTATTTGCTAATATTGGTATTATCAAACAATTTCTACTAGTTTTTATATTCCTACACTTCTAAAAAGCACTTCATAAACATTTTTGTATGCTGCATTATAATTCTAGTTGGCAATAACATCTTTATGAAAAGCAGGAGCAGCAACAATTCAGTACAAATTTAATGTACAACTTATAAAGCAGAGTAACAAAATATATACTCAGTTTCAATTTTGTTCCCAAAGAAATTCTTAAAAATCGCCAATTACTTACACATAAAAAATCGTAAACAAGATATTTCGAAACCAATATGCAGAAATTTTAGTTTATGTTCTTGAAAAGTGTTTCAAGTTTTTAAATAAGTTGCGCAAAAAATAATTTTCTGGTGATATATTTCTAGTTTTTTAGTAGCGATATTTTATGTGTAAAATCATCACTCGAAAAATCGCCAGTCGTGATTTCAAAAAGTAACTTGCCAAACGAGTTTTAAGATCGCAACGTTTGACAAGAAATCGCCACATCTGGCAACCCTGGTCACTGTCTAAATAGTTTCGTATTCAGTTCTTTTAAACCAGTGGAGTGTTACGTCTTCATTTCACGTAGTCGGTATAGTCGGTACAGATAGAATTCCTTCAGTGTTATGTCCGCTTTGTAGCAATCAAGAGAATGCATCCTTTGGCACTAATTGCCATATTTTAATCCGCTGCTAATGGTGTTAAACCAGTTCAATGACCAGAAGCAACTTCAACACACTTTGATGTTTTGTTACTTCAGTACACTTTGATGTTTTGTTACTTTTCCTCCAGTTACATGATATATCTGATACCAACCAGTGAATGTTTTGTCACCATAACTATAGTCAATTGATTGGTCATTTCAACCAAATTAAAGCTTTTTGGTGCACCACAATTTTAGTTTCACCAGTTTCGTGACGTGCTCCCCAATCATATATCCCAGAAGTACCACTTTGGACCAATCGACCCTTCATTTCGCGGAGGGTATATATTATTTATACTTTTCTCAAAGACTACTAAATATAGTTGCGTTATATGAAAATTACATTCCCCTTTTGTTGCATAAAAAAAGTTTAACATTTTTACAAAAAGTAAATTTTTTTTTTTGTAATCTACAAATTTAGAGGCATTTTATTTTAAGCGTGAACAAGATTTTTTGTTTAATTAAATAACTTGTTTTTAATATCACCAACACTCTCCAACGCAATCGAACTTGATTTGCCTTTTCCATTGCCAAAAAACCGGACCAGGTTATAGTAAAAAGTCAAAATTTTAATTTCCAAATGCGTATAACTTTTGCACTTCAAAGAGATAACCCACATTACAAAACTGTTTAAATTTTCAAAATCAGTTGATAAATATAAATTTGGAAAGCTCTAAAAATTTTTTAAATTACGTTGGTGTGTTAAGTTTCATGACAATTCGATTAGCCAGTAAGAAATGGCTGAATTATTTGTAAAATATTTGTGTTTCGCTCCACTGTGGAGTGTATGTATTCGTTAAATTTGTTGCCTAGGAAAGTTTTTTTTTTGTGAAATTTGTCGTCTGTCTGTTTTTATTTTGGTTAATTTTTTTCTGCCTTTAATTAAAGTGCGAAAATTTAATAAGTCTTTTTGGTTCGTTAATTTATTTGGGAATTTTGTTTAAATTTGTTTTTCTATTTTTTTGCCCTTTTTTTTTGGGCTTAATTAAAAAAAGGGGTTTCTCCCTGTTTTATAAATTAAAATTGACTTTTATTGGGGTTATTTTTGAATTTTGACATTTTGACCTGTATGAGTGTGTGTTAGTTGATATTACATATTAATCATTCGCAATAGTGGGGTTAACCCATTTTATACAAACCATCGATTCAGTGGGAAATTTTTAAGGAAATTTGATGGAAAGATGCAAAGATGTCTCAAAAAAAGTTTTCTATAGTTTTTGTACACTTATTGCGCACTCTAGGGGTGGTATTCGCATTTTGAATTCCAACTTTTACGCTATGTATTTACTTAACGGGTTGAGATTTTTTTTTTAATTTAAATTTTTTTTTTGCTAAACCAAATAACTATCACACTTAGGGTTGCCAGACTGTCTTGATTTCGCTTGATTTACAAGAATTTTTAAAGATCGTCAAGAATAAAGAAAAACTGTGTTTTGTTAAGATGTTTTTAAAGCCTAACCAAAAAAAAACAGCTTTTAAAATTATTTTTATGTTTTGTTTTTAAGTTTTCCTTAAATACAGTTTCTGTAAATATTATTAATTCCTGTAATCGGAAATTGCAAAATTTCAGCATGATATGTTAGTTTATATTCCATTTATTTAATTTCATCGAAAAAACCATCGCTTTTATATCAAAATTTATAGAAATTTCCATCTGTAGTACAAACTTTTTGACTTTTGAGTCTTTAATTAATTTTGTATGAATTTACTATGGAGAAAATAAAAAATACATTTTTAAACATGCTGCATTTAAAATCGTTATATTTTAAGAAAACGAACTTCAATTGACTCGAACTTTGATGGTATTGATTAGAAAACATATGTTAAATATCCAACAAAAATAGTGCTTACACAAAATCGCTTCCGGAAGGCATTATTTAATTACGAAGCGCTTCTAAAGCAAATAAAGAAGATATGATTTTTTTTCGCGATGTCCTACTTGGTATGTGAAAAGCGCTTCCTTTATGTGCACTTAGAAGCAATAAATTCATGCCTTCTTTGCAATGAGAAGCGCTTTTTTTGTATGTTGACAATATTAATGCTTCATGGTATGCATTCTTTATTGCTTCATTGCAAGCATTATTCACTACTTCAAAGAAGTCATTTTGGGAAGCACAACAGAATACCTTCCCTAATTGCTTTATTGTATGCAAGGCGGTGAAGCGCTGTTTTGGAAGCATACAAATGTAGTTACTGCTTACTTAAATTATGTTTTTTCGACCTTTAATTGTGCAATGAAAATGAAAAGTATAATATACAATAACAGAAAAAGCTAATTGGAAAGAAAACTGCAATTTAGCTGCATTAGATTCAAGGCCATACTTGCGTGTGATCGCTAAACGGTCATGACTTTGTATTGTTACGTTTGTAATGTAAGATGAGCACAGGTTTGATTCTTACAGCCGCAGGTTGCTGAAAAATTTATCATATAGAGACAATCTGAAAATTATAAGACAAATAATAATACAATTTAAATGGAAAATCACTGATGAGCCTGTCCATAAAATGGCAGAAACTGAGTCTAGTCTGATCTAAAAATTAATAGTGCTTATAATTTTTAGAGAAAAACTTTTATTCTTCTTCTTAACCTCAACATTTCTAAATTAAATTTGTTAAATGCATATTAATTAAAAATTTATTGCGACTATCTATATGACGTTAACAAAACACTGTACTAAAAAATTATTCAAGTTCGAGACCATACTCTATATTTCTTTATTGAAAGTGGTCAATTAATTAACTTGAAAATAAAAACTCTATAGATTATTTGTTAGGACAATATCCTAATAAAGAAATATAGAGTATGGCCGCGAACTTGAATAATTTTAATTTTCATTAAATATTATTAATTAAGATTTGACCTAGACTCTATATTTTTAAGAAATAAAATTAAATAAGATTGAATCATAAATCGGATTATTTCGGCAATTAATTTGTTAATAACATATTTTTTACACTTTTATAAAAAAAAAACATATTTTTAAAAACAAAATAGATGAAATTGAAATACTACGTACTAACATGTCATTGTTTCTAATTTTTAAATTTTTTTCAAAATTAAGAATTTTTTGTTGAATGTCAAGCATTTTGCAAATTTTGAATCTGGCCATCCTAATCACACTGTAATACACAATTTGATCTTTTGGATTTTGACGATTTTTCAGAATTGTTTGTAAGTATTGGTGTTTTTAGAAAATTTTTTAAAATTTGATTATGTCAACACTGGCGAGTCAATTTTGAAAATTTTCTGTTTCTTGGAAGAAAATAGCTGGATATTAAAGTTTTTACAAGTTCTGAAAATACTTGATCCGATCTTTTATTTTTACAAAAATAGTACATACTGCTCTCTCCTATCAAAAATTAAAAGATCTTAAAAGTAGGTGTTGCTTTAAAACAACGGCAGTGCAAAATGGGTTAAGAGTGTTAATTAACATTGTGTTTGGGTTTTTGTTAAAATTCAATTAAATTGAATCAACAAACTTCAATGATTTTCGATTAAAAATTCATACACTCATAAAAAAGTTAATACTCTCATAGAAATAAACCTGTACAAATATCAGAAAATTTATAATGCGAACAAGATTATTCAAGTTCAAGAACATTTGTTTTTTGTTAAACAAAAAACAGTGCAATGTTTATTTATTAATTAAAAACGTCTTTATCCGCTAATTTAATGCTGACTTTATCTACTGACAGGTCCTTACAGGTTTTATTTTGCGTCACCGAAAGTTTTCAGATGACCAATGTAGACGGGAAAAATATCAACGCTTTACCCTTATTGGTTTATTTACTTGATCAGAAGTAAAAAACAAAATTAGAATTAGCATTGAACTAATTCAAATCAAAAATAAAACATTTTTAACTAATAAACATTGTTTGTGTACATTCTAGAATCTCTAGTCATAATACACTGTTTTGTTAGTGTTCAATAACACTTTCTGACTATAGCATTAGGGTCATAATATCACAAAAATCTACTGAAAATTAGTTAAAAATGATGTTGCAGAAAAAACGGTACCGTGAAATAACGCCCAAATGAAATAAGTCCCAATGAAATAACTCCCAATGAAATAAGTCCTAAAAAAAATTAAATGAGTCCCAATTTTAATAAATGAAATAACCTCCAAAGAAAAAATGAAATAATCCCCAACATTTGGGAGTTATTTCATAGTAATAAAATAACTCCCAACAAAGAATGAAACAACTCCCAATGAAAAAAGTCCCAAAAAAATTAAATAATTTCCAATTCAAAAATATCGAATTCTATTTATTTCATAAATACATGTAAAACTGTACATAATATTAAACATATTATAAAGATAGAATTTAATGTATACATAAATATACAAAAACAATCAACAAAATTAATAGAAAAATACATATTAAAAATATATTTATAGAAAAACCTGGAATAGTCTTTGTTTTAAAAGTTAAAATAAATTAGTTTACATAGCATGGAGTAGTGAAAAAGTGCAAATTACTTAATGTCTTAAAAATATAAGATTTCAACGGATTCGATATCTGATTTGAAAAACAAGTTCTTCTGGGTGGCGGCCTTTGGCCGATCTTAGGGGTTTTTTCCTCTGTTTCCACACTGGAGTATAATGTCCATGGACCTTATGTCAACCAAAAAGTGGCATAATGTCCATGGACTTCCTTTTGGTAAAATAACTCATTGTATTTCTATTATTTACTTTACGACAATTTTAAGAACCGTTACAAATGCATACAAATTACCAAAATGTAATTTTAATAGAAATGAAATAACTGCCAACAAAAATGAAATAACTCCCAACGATAAAATCACATTTGAAAATGAAAATGAAATAAGTCCCAACAAAAGTGAAATAACTCCCAATGCCAAAAAGGAGTGAAATAACTCCCAACAACACCTGGTTGGCAATTATTTCATTTGGGAGTTATTTCATAACGAAATAATTTCTAACAGGAAATTGTGAAATAAGTCCTATCGCATTGGGAGTTATTTCATAGTGAAATAAATCCCAATTTATTTTGAAAATTTTTGGGAGTTATTTCATTTTTTTTTTGGGAGTTATTTCATTTGGGAGTTATTTCACGGTACCTAAAAAACTGCAAAAATTATAATTTTTTTTTTTTGAAACAAGAACATCAAAAATAAAACTGTTGACTTTACAAAGTTTTATGTAAATATTCGAGTTAAATTTTAGTTAACTGAAAATGTTAATGTACTCTGCAAAAATTAGCAAAAACTTTTACTAAATATTTGTAGACTTAAAACAGCAAAAAAATAAATTTAATATTAACAGAACTTTAGCTATTGAGTTAAAATAAATAAATCCAACCAACTGATTTCCATTACCCCTTCCTACTTTGTTCGTTAGTAAGTGACCACATTCAGGAATGTGATATTAGATATATTTCGGGAATTTTCCATGTTCCCATCTGCCCGAAATAGATCTATCAACACATTCCTAAAAGTAGTCAATTAATAAATGGAAAACAAAAAATATAGATTATTTGTTAGGACAATATCCTAATAAAGAAATATAGAGTATGGCCTCGAACTATAAAAAATTTCATTTTCAATTACACAATTAAAGGTCGAAAAAACATAATTTTGATTTTTAAATAAAAATTATATCAAATTGGTAAGAATTTTATTTACAATTAATAAAACTAATTGATTCCATAAAAAAATAATTACACTTAAAAAATTATTTTCAAAAAAATTTCAATTAAACTTTTGCTTAATTTCGAAACCACTATCAATTAAAAGTTTAATAACATCTATTAAATGGTTTAATAAAAATAAAAGCTGTACAAAAAATTTTCTGGTTTATAACCCATAAAAACAACAAATTGAAAAAATTCCAAAATTGAAAAATCTCCTAAATTTTAAAAATCGTCAAAAAGTGATAAAAACTTTGCTAAAACTGAAAAAATGTCTAAAATGAAAAAAAAAAAAATCTCCAAAATTAAAAAAAATCACCAAAATTTGAAAAAACTTATTTAAATTTTTAACATTTTGTTTGAAATTAAAATATTCAAAGAAATTGGTTAATCTAAATCAATTAAATAGTTACAAATTATTTTAAGTGATACTACAATTTACTTAATACGACCGATTTTAATTAAATTTTCAATTGAATTAGCAAATATTTTAATTGAATCTCGATTTAAGTTTTGCTTTGTAAGAAAAACACATTTAAAAAATCAAGCTTCCATAATGTTCACTAATGATATAATTTTTTTTTTTTTTAAATTTAATAGATTTCAAAGTTTTTTTCAAATTGCTTTTACTATTCTTATTGCTATTTATGATGAAATCAATATATTTTTTTTTACGTTTTTCTATTAACGAATTTTAAACAAATTGGAAAAGAAAAGGGTCCGCCAAATAACTTTTTTTTTTTTGAAAATGCTATAAAAAAACTACTGAATATTTTCTCAAATTTCTGTTTTTATTTGAAAGTACAATCCTTCCGGTTAATAATGGAAAATAATTTCATTCAAATGGCTGCCTTGGCTGGCCATGCACTATGAGCTTCATCTGAAAAGATGATTTTTTTTGGCAAAATCGGCATCGAAAAAAAAACGTTAGCTGGCGGACCCTTTACAATAAATATATCTTCTGCTTTCTTCTTGAACTCATTCTTACAACAAATTACACTGTAGATTTTCTATTATATTTGTTGGTATATTTTAGATTACCAATTTTAAACTGGGAAACATTTAACTTGACACGATTTTACTTTTGGCCGAAAGTAAAGTTATTTTCTGTATAACTAATTGACTTTTAGTTTCTATTTTGAGTTTACGCAAAATTTGTGTAAAATTGACGAATAAATGAAAATGTTCTATAATGGTCTAAATTTCGGACTCTAAAACGGCGAAAAGTTGGAAGAAAACAAATCACAATTTTTAATATTGCATAAAAATAACGCATTTTCAGAGGTTTGGTTGGGTTTTCAAGCATAATATCTTCACCCAGAAAACAGACTGCTGCCAATCGATGGCTGCGAGCGATCTTTTCGGTTGTGATACCAATCATTCGATTAAAACAACAGCAGTTCTTACACGACAATAGAATTTAGATTGTCTTTACCGAAATTTGGTGTAAATTACCAAAAAAAGTCGATAGCTACAACTAAACCATTCGATTGGTTACAATTACGGTTGCAAAGACCGAGTCCGTTTTCCAGGAGTTATTAAAAAAAAAACAGTTAACCAACCCACAAAACTGGTTTCCTAAATATTCCAAAATGCAAAATATTCGAAACCTGTTTGGTTTTAAAATTAACAAAAGAACAGTTTTCGGTTGCGGTTTTGGACACTACTAGATGCTGCTTTATTTGGATTTGGATTATTCCATATATATTATTTTATATAGCCCAAAACCCAGATTTGGGATCACATAAGTGAATATTCCATAAGTGAAAATTCTATTTGTTAAAATTTCAAATTTTGGGAATTTTTTATATAAATACACGTTGCTTAGAAACTGTGACAATTTCGGCCGCGATTCGGCCAGGTTTACTTTTCCCAAAAAAAATCGAATTCTTCAAACTGTTTAATATATTCGTAGATAATCAACTTTTTGTGCGCTTGCACGAACATAAAAGTTTCTATTTACAAAGAATTTAAATATCATCTTAAAAACATCCTTGTAATTTTGTTGAACATATTCAAAATAATTTTTATTTTATTATTTTAAGCTTTAAAAATTTATAGCAACCATCAATCTTTTTTATATCTCCTGCCACACCGTAATATAGAGTTTTACTAACAAACAATTTTAAACAAAAAACTTAAAACTAGTATATATTACACAGATTTGTATCCCAAGTAAAAAAAAATATTATGCAAATTTTCCTATTACAAAAAAAAAAAAATATCCGAAAATTTAGAACATCTAATTGTATCATATTGGATCTAATATGAAACAATTATAAATTATTTTATACAATTAGACATAATTTGCTGAAATTAGATATAGTTTGATACAGTTGTATCCGAATTTTGTTTTCATACATGCAATTATATCCAATTAGATATGCAGTTAGATGTGACATATATATATAATCATCAGGTAAGGGACTTTCACGCAAATGCATGTTTGCAGTCAATAGCCCAACATCGATTTTGGCCAAATACTTTTCGAATCAAAGACTTTGCAACAAAATGGCATCGATGTTTCACATCATATTTTTGCATATTTTGTTATAAATGCATATTTTCACTTTAATTGCATATTTTGTAAAAATTATAATAAAAATTTAATTAAAAAGAAACAGAAGAAAGCATTTATAACCCTTAACATAGCATCCTACTTGTCATTTGTTAGACATTTATATTGTATTTAATTTTTAAACCAACGCTCTAGAGTAATCGATTTCGAAAAAAACCAAGAAATTTAAATGCACACTTTTTTGATTTTGGTGCATATTTTTAGATTTTAAGATCATATTTTAGGGGTTTTACGGCATATTTTGATTAAAGTGTATATTTTAAACGCATATTTTAGATTTTTTACTGCATATTTTAAGCGCATATTTTCGATTTTTAGTGTACTAAAGTCGCTACCCTGATAATCCTCTATTGATCGATATGTACCCGATGAAAAAAGTTTCATCCTATACAACTTGATATCATTATATATGTGTGGCAATATATTACGACATATCTTCATATCTTATACTTGGTTTTTGAAAATTTTTTAATATGGTGTAATATATCATCATATGTCATTATATCGTATGTTATATATTAGCATATCTTGTATATCTGATCGCATGAAATAGAAACATATCTATATATGACCTTTATTCTACCATATATGATCATATGTAAGCAGGCGCGGATCCAAGGGGAGGGAAAATTGGACATTTCATCCCCCAAATTTAATTTTTCAAAACAAAAATGTTAAAAAGTTAAAAAGTTAATTAAAAATACTCTAATTTTCCTCCCCAAAAACTTATTCTGCGTCAGCAACCGTATGTAAATGTATAAGGTACAATTAATCAAAAATACCTTAGTAAAAACGTTTGCATATAATCATGCATTATTTTATATAAATATATATATGTTATTGCATGCTATTATATGTAAAAACATACACTCATTAAAACAGATTTCAACCAGGAAAACCACCGATTCCATAACTTTAATTGCTAAAATTTCGCCAACAACGAAAATTTCTAATTCCCTTACATATTGATAGCTCTTTAATTGAATTATTTTTCTCATTTGATTAAAAATTTATCAATATTGTAGATATTCTCAAAAAGCAAAAGCAATTGGATAAAGTGTTGTGTTCATACCAAATGTTACAAATAAAATTAAAGAAAATCATAAGTTAATTAAAAATACATGTGCATACAATTGAAAAGCATGACAAGTTTACTATGTAAATTTTCAGTTTTTCCATGATATTTGTTGCTAAATTTACAAGACATCGTTTAATAAATATTGACATAATTACAAGTTTGATATAGTTTTTATTAAAAATAAAAATTCTGTTTTTTCGACCTGTAATTGTGCAATGAAAATGAAAATTATTCAAGTTCGAGGCCATACTCTATATTTCTTTATTAGGATATTGTCGTAACAACCCAGCAAAAAATTTCCAAAAAGGTAAGCGGGTTTGTAATCAAGCATTTTGGGCAGAACGCATTCCTTACCAGATTACCTACTCGATTCTTTTAACAGGGCGTGAGACTAAAATAATTGATTCTTTAGAATTGATTATTTTTTTTACCAAAGAACCATTTTTTTTTATATTTTTAAGAACTACATACATTTTTTAATAAAGAAATAGTTCCATTGTAAAATTACGAAGTACTTACACAAAAAAAAAAAAAAAAATAAATAAATAGTTCCCTAGAAAAAATAAGAAGTACTTACATTTAAAAAAAAGAAGTAGTTCCATAAGTAAATTCAACTTTTACTCACACGTGATTCTCCTAGGTCACTCAAATATAACGATCAAAACTCATACGGAAATAAAATCCTAAAAAGTGAAACACCGAATTGATATGATAACATGGGTCTGTCATAATTTTGGAGCTATAAACCACGAAAATATAAATTTTTCAAAAAAAAAATGCAATTTCTGTTTTAAGTATTATTTTAATGCAAATAAAAATTTGTTTGAGAAAATATATGAGATAAATTCTTTAAAATTGTATAACTTATTTTTTTCAAAATTTGGAACTACTTCCAATAACGAGTATATGATTACTTCTTGAGTACAAAAAGTTATACATATAAGTTAATAACATTGTAATTTTCTTTTAAGTAAATGATTACTTTGTTATTGAGTTCATGCTTTCTGGTTTAAATTTAAAGAATTGATTACAATACTACTTGCTTTTTTGACTCTATCGTTGGAATGAGTTTGGTATTGCAGTTACTAAATTTGGCAATGAGATATGTAAGCAAGTGTGGGCATCACCTTCTTTTTGGAATGTGTAATTTTTTCCTGGGAAATAACACAAGGCAACAATTTTGAAAAAATTTTAGGGGCTTTGAAAACCACTATACAATTTTGATGTATTGTGGTCCCAGTAGTACAAATATGGTTCAATTTTGAAATTCTATGGAGAGGTTTTTTTTTTTAAAATTTTTAAGTAAAATTATAAATTTTTTTAGACGTTTCTCCACATAATTAATGATAACTAAAAAAAAATTAGTCCGATATTATTCAAATAAATTTAGAAAAACTGAAATTTACATAGCCTTTAATCCGTTAATATATTGCGTTTCAATCGGCTCAGTAGTTTCGGAGTTATAATAAAAAATTGAGGGAAAAAATATTTTTTTTACGTGAAAATAGCAAATTTTTTTGTTTTAAAAAAATCATAAAAAATCGAAAACGGCAAAAATCGTTCAGATTTATTGCTTTATCGCAAAGCCACATGTAATAGGAACAAAATGAGATATCGATCATAAAATCGATTGATTTTTTTCGAATTTATTCACAATTAAGTGAATTCGCTCATTTTCACCAAATTTTAGTTTTTTGTCTGATATACATAAAATTGAGTAGTTAATGTTCTTCTTTCGATTGATTGAATTTTGAAAACATTTTCCCCATGCTATGTACAAATTTTCACATCAAAAATGCATTACATAGTAACATTCGTGTATTTTTTGGCAAAACCCTACCTAGAATATACTGATTCTATTCTTCGGAAAGACATTTGTGTTGGATGAGCTTAAATGTAAATAAATAAATAAATTAAATAGTAGAAAATTTATATTTTATTATTCACATTTATTATAATAAATAAAACAATAAAATAAATAAATATGTATTATAAACTACAAACTCTGAAATTTTCTTTTAGTCGATTTTCTACTATTGTTGAATAACGAAGTGTTACTCTGAATACTCCAGCAAAAATCAGCCATCATGTGTGCATCCCAGCGACCCTGGTATCGTTCCTCCATTGTCCGGATATCTTGGTGGAATCGTTCGCCCTGTTCTTCACTCAAGTCTCCTAGATTTTCAGGAAAACGATCTAAGTGACTGTGCAGGTAGTGTACTTTGATGCTCATGTTGCATCCAAGATTCTGGAAGTGAGTTAACATCTCTTCAACGTGCGCAACGTAATCATCACCCTTGTTATTTCCTAAGAAATTTTGAATAACCCATACAAACGAATCCCATGCATTCTTCTCAATTTCTGACATTGAACTGCCAAATTCAGTATCGTTCACCAATTTGCGAATTTGTGGGCCATCAAATATGCCTGCTTTCAGCTTTTCCATACTTAGATTGGGAAACTTCCTTGAAATATACTGGAAACATTCACTATCTTTGTTAAGTGCTTTAACATATTGTTTCATCAGACTAGTGGAACTAGTGTTTCCCTAGAAGGCCATTGTTTTCTCTTCCAATGTTCTGTTTAGCTCTGCTGTCCCATAAACATATAAAACAAGGATATTTTGTAAAGCCGCTTTGTTGGCCTAAGAGGAAATTTACCATCTTAAGATCAACACAAATTACCCACTTATGTTCATCATACTTTATCTTCTTCATGACCAATGCAATTACAGAGTATTCTTCTTTTACTTTGGTTGAATGTGCGATCGGCAAGGAGTGAAATTTATTTCCATTATGCAAAAGGACACACTTCAATCTGCGTTTTGATGAGTCGATAAATAAACGCCATTCGTTTGAATCATATCTCTGTAAGCCCATGGCAGTCATCAAACAAGAAATATCTGTGCAGTACACAAAGTCATCCTCTTCAGCAAATAATGAAGTAAGTCTTTTTCTCGAGTACGGTAATACGAAACTTTAGTTTCTTTAGTTATGAGACCTGTTTCTTTCATCCGGGACGCAAGTAATTCAGAAGATCTTTTCGACAATCCAAGGTCTCTAATTACATCATTAAGCTGATCTTGATTCCATGGTCTCGGCGAGAAATGTTTGTGTGGGATGAACTCGTCATTTTCAGCTGTAGATGGTAGTGCTGGATCTGACATATCTGATTGGTAAGACATAATTGAGGTTGAGTGTCCTGGTGAAGATGAAAGCACATGACTACAGCTTGCACCCCGATCTTGAGCATATTCTATTTCTTGTGAATGTAGAACTGCAAGTGTAAACCCATCAGCAGACCTCGTGGGGTAAGACCATCGCATATGTTTTCCAAAACCGCTTTTTGTACTTAAACAAAAATAACACTCGGATGCGTGGTTCGCTGTTTCTCTCCATAGCATAGGCTTCAAAATTTCCAAGTGTCGTCTGTAAAATGAAAAAAAAAATTGAAAATTTTAATTAAGAAATATTGTAATTATAAAATATTCCAAATCTATTAATTTATACTTACTTTACGTTAGAAGACTTCATAGATAAATTCAATCGACATGGAATGCATATAGTACTCGGTGTCCAATGCTGGTTCAAATTGTGCGGATAGATATTATAGCAATCTTGATATGACTTTTGCAATGAAGTTAAGAAGCACTTCCGTTTTTTCCCGGTGATATATTGGCCGCACACATAACAAAATAAATCTGGATCGTTTTTACATAAAAATGTTCTGGCTTTCTGGCTCATTTTTATTAATATTTGAAAATTGTTTTTAACTTCTAAGCTGTATGACTCTAATTTTTGTGTAGGTATTAAATGATGTTTGCGTTATCGCAAACACTTCTTGAATGAAATAAAAAGGGTCAAGGAGATCTTATAAATACTGATACTATAATTTGGGATAACCCTTTGTGTGGATACAGTTTGTGTGTGCTGCAAATTTTTTATTATTCCCAAGAATCCTAAAAAACATTAAGGACTTTTATGAAAAAAAAAAATCATCCGTTACAGGTAGCTAACGGAAAATAAGAGCACTTCAGCGTACACGCACATTTATGAGCGTTTTATTACTATCCTACCGCAATCGTAAAAATTAAACAATCTTTTGTTTATTACTTATTTTTTTTTAATTATTAGAATCATAAAAATGTCATAGAGGTTTTTCCCAAAGGGGTTTTGCCAAAATGCGTGTCGTAAAATGCACCTGAGTTTTTATGTTCTGCATTTTCATTATGTAGGTACAATTTTCTACAGTGCTTGTAAATATGCGATACCTTCAATTAATTGTAAATAAAAATGTAAAGCATGCATCGATTTTTATGATCCATATCTAGTTAAATTCGCATGATATGTAGCTTTACTACAAAAAAATAAAAAGTAATATTTTTTGCAGTTTTCGATTTTTTCCAGATTTTTGTTTTTCAATTTTTTTTTTTTTAGCATTTTTTTTTTTTTTTTGCTAACAATTTGTTTCATAACTTTGAAACTATTGATCGCATTAAAAAAATTTGTACACGTTCTTTAAAGATATTGTAAACCTTAATTTTTGTAAATTTAATTTGACAAAATCGGACTAGTTGTTTTGAGTTATGACAACATAAGTGGAGAAATGTCTCAAAATATTGTCAATTTTACTTAAAAAATTTTTAAAAAAAAAATTATCTATAGAATTGAAAAATTTTACCATTTTTGTACTTAGGCAGCCATGATGCATCAAATCTATATATTGGTTAGTCAAGCCTTTTTTTGCTGTTGCCCTGTGTTATCAATTTTGTTTCATTCTTGTCTTCTTGGCATTCAAACACTTGGTTAGGGTATTTTCCTATACAAATTTTTTAGTTTTTACTCTGTCTCAAGTAGTATTTTTTAAAGTGTTATTGGTTTTGTTTACGTTTCTGCACTGAAAGAATTATCTTCACTTCAGTAACGAATTTTTTCATATCTTTTATGCAAACTGTCACCGGAACTCGTTCATTGAATCTTTTCATAGCATCTATGAAAAAGGTTTAATTAAAGTCATTGTTAATGAAATGTTTGTAGAATTAATGAATATCTTCATAAAACTAATGGATAATTCCAACAATGAAACGATTATAGCATTTACGAAACAGTTTCATAAAACTTTTTAATATTAAGAAGTTCCTTGCATTAATAAAACTCTTCATGTAGGTCTTGAAAAATGTAGTGGAACTAAGAAAATGAACCGCTTCATATGATTTTTAAACAATTTAATAAAAGTACAAAATTAATAAAAGGCTACATTAAAATAATAGAGCACATTGTGAAATATGTTGAACACTTGAGAATTAAATTTTAAAACTAAAGTTTGAAATGTATGAACATTACTGAAATTATAAAATTTTATGAAAAAAATTAAGTGTTTGAAATAATTTCATAGCTCTAATGAAAATTTTCATTAAATTTATGAAGAGATAATTTATGAAAACGAATGAATTTTTTTATGAAACTAGAAATTTTATGAAAAAAATTTTATTAATAAAATTTCTTGGATATAATGAAACTCTTCACTGAATCTACGAAAAAAATTATGAAAAAAATATGAAATTGTTTCATTAATATCATGCAAATTAAATTTTTCAGTGTGTTATATATATTTTAAATTGTGATAAATGCAATGAGATCTATAAATTTATGTAACTTTAATTA
Source organism: Delia radicum (assembly GCA_021234595.1). Taxonomy (NCBI): domain Eukaryota; kingdom Metazoa; phylum Arthropoda; class Insecta; order Diptera; family Anthomyiidae; genus Delia; species Delia radicum. Next base: position 190,393,478 of record CM037852.1, read on the forward strand.
AATCCAGGCAAAAACGGTTGTTTTAATATTTTTAATTTGCTTTAAACTTAAAACCGTCATAGTTTTTGCGTCGTCAAAGATATTTGATTAACGCGGATGGATTTAGTTAGCATGCTTAAACATCGCCAATACATAGACGAAAGTTTATTTATGTCATATAAACATTTTTTTTTTGAAAATATTTTGCTAACAGTTTTCAAATTCTCATATAACTATATCAAAACATTTTTACTCGGGCTAATAACGCTTTTTTTTAGGGTTTATTTTGATAATCTTTTAAACATTGTTTTTTTTTAAGCACTTTACTAAAACAACAAGAAGACATCATCATTATCATCATTCTTATCGTCATCATTGTAGTAATATTACATTTTTTTTAGTAGTGTTCATTTTAACTAAAACTTAAAAAGAGAAAAATCTTCAACAACAACAAGAAAACAAACATATTCCACTGTTACAGTGAACAAAATAATTATAAGTTCACGTGTGTAATTGTGACTTCTTCAAAAATATTTGCAATATTTTAAAGTTTTTGCTACCACATAAGAATAACAATAATGTGAGTCGACATTATCCTCCTTTCGATCCTTTTGCTGACATTTTTCTGCATTTTTAACAATTTTTCGTTTTTTGCCAGCAAAATAAATATAAGTTAATTGATTTTAAAATTCAGTTTTTTAGCAAAAGATTTTATTTTTTTTTTACTTTTTTCTCAGTAGCTTATTTTGCAACTTCATTCCGTTAATTGTTAGTACAATTTTCATGCGCAGCATGCTTTTCTACAAAAACTATACACTTTATTCGAAAAAGTCTTAGATTGATGTTTATAAATAAAAAAACAACAAAATTTTGAAAAATTCAGTACTTTAAAGCTTACACTCTAATTAATTTCTGTTGAAATTTACCCAACTAATAGTAGGAAACTGTACTCCTACTATAAGTTGGGTAAATTTACTCTATGTGTGTAAATGATAAAAATACGCACATTGAGAGTAAGTGTGTGAACACAAAGTTGGTAAATTTACAATGGAAGTGCGTAAAATTTTGATAAAATTTATAAATAAATGAGTAATTTTACCAAATTTTCGTGTAAAAAAACATGATTTACGTGCAATTATACGTATAAAATGCGTAAAAATACATATTTATAAGCGTAAAAACCGCCAAAAAATGCGTATCTTTACCTTCCGGTAAAAAAGAATAACAGCCCAAAAAAATTTTCAAATAAAACAAAAAATTAATTTTAGAAAGAGTTTTATTAATGTGTTGTATAATAATAAATTTAATAATAAATATTTGTATATAAGTTGTTGTACATATACAGAGCTTCAAAGATTGAATTCTATTTTAAAAAAATTAAATCGGATTTTTTTAAATCTAATGATTTTTTTCTTTAATCATTGCGAATTCAATAATTGTGAGTTCAGTCTATTTTTAACTTAATCGATTTACAATTTGCCGAAATCGGCGAAACTGAAAGATACCGCCAGAATTGAAAAAAATTGTTAAAATCGAAAAAAAATATCGTTAAAATGAAAAAAATCCCCAAAAATTTAAAACAATCTCCAAAATTGAAAAAAACGCCAAACATGTAAACATTACTTAAATTGAAAAAATCGACAAAATTTAAAAAAAATCGCCAAAATTAAAAATAAATTACTAAAATTTGCCAAAATTAATAAATCGCCAAAATTAAAAATATCGCCAAAAATTTCTAAAAGTGAAAACATTGCCAAAATGAAAAAACTTCAAAATTTAAAAACGGCAAAAGTAAAAAATCGCGAAAATTTAAAAAAAAATCACCATAATTGATAAAAAATTGCTCAAATGGGAAAAAGTTGTCCGTGTCTTTTATTTATCTCTGTTAGTTTTTGAAACATAGGCGATGTTTCAAATTAATACTCCTTTTTAATCTGCAATGCTTACTTTTCGAGAAAAACGCGATTTACGAATCCAGCCAATCAAATCGAAATTTAGGATCGTTGTAGGGGTAATGGGGTTGAGTTTTGAACAATGGTGCAGCATTTTTTCTCCCAGCTCCATTAGTTTTCGTAATATGTACCTTTTAAAAATTTACTAAATAAAAAACGTCCATAACTCAAAAAATAAAAAGCAACTGGAAAAATGTTTGCACAGGTGTTCAAAACTCAACCCCAATACCGGCCCGATTGGCTAGGATCCTAGATCGCGTTTTTCTCAAAAACAAAACATCGCAAAGCAAAAAGAGAATAATAATAATAAAGATATGTACATTTACAGCTATTTTAAGTTTCTCGTCAATATTTTTCGTTTTTTCAATTTAAGCTTTCTTTCCAATTTCAAAATTTGTTTCATTTTTGGCGGTTTTTTTTTTGCAAATTTTTTTATTTTTAATTTCGAAATTTTTTTTATTTTTAGCTATTTTTCTAATTTTTGGCGATTTTTTTAATTTTTGCCGATTTTCTTTTAATTTTAGGGATTTTTCTAATTTTTTGGGATTTTTTTAAATTTTAGCGATTTTTTTTCATTTTTGGCGATTATCTTTAAATTTTAGCGTTTTTTTCAAATTTGGAGATATTTTTTTAATTTCAGCGATTTTTTTTTTATTAATTTTAACGTTTTTTTTTCATTTTTGGTGATTTTTTTTATCATAAAGATTTTCTCAATTTTAGCAATTTTTGGCGATTTTTTAAATTTTGGCAATTTTTTAAATCGATTGAGTTAAAACAGACTGAATAAATCGAATGAAGAATTTTATACTTTAAAGCTCTGTACATACATTATATTTTGAAAATATTTTTCCATAATTAGGCTGCAAACACTTGGAAATAAACTATAAACTAAACACTATCACAAATACTACAGTTATACATTTTTTTTTTTCATTAAAATTCTCTATAAACTAAATTTTTTAGATTTTTTTTGCTTTTTTTAGTTTGTTTCATTTTTTTTTCAATTTAAAAATGTCAAAATATTAATTACTATTATAAGTTAGTATATTTACAAACTTTGTGCGTGAAAATTGTATTTAACAAAATAATACTACTTTTAGGCATAATGTGTTTAATTGTAAACACATAATTGGTAAAAATACTGTAAGTGGGTATTATTGTATATAAAAGTGTGCGCAAAATAGTTTTACGCATTTTGATGTATAAATTTACCGAATTAGCGTAATAATACATGAAACTTTACTCGTTTTATAGTAGTAAATTTACAATAATTTTTTAGAGTGTACTCTGTGACGAAAATCGATAATAAGCTGTCGTCTCGATTTACTTTGCTAAGAGGAATTTCTTTCTAAGGGTTAAGAATAATAAAATTAGCTTTCTTCAGTAAGCTTTCTCCAAGAAGTTTTGTTTTAAAGTCCACACCTAGAAAACAGTCCCAGTTATGGCCGCCAATCGAATTGTGGCGGTTAAGACAACTATCGTAATATGAAATTATATTTTTAGTCGTGAACGCTAATATTCAGTTGCCTAACCAAATATTACATTCCAAATAAATTGTAGTTGTTTTTTATTCGACCTTTCCAATTTAATTATAAAAACAAAATTTTATTGAAATTAAAAAACTTTTTTGATTTATCTGGCATTGAACCGTGGCCTTCAGTTTAATAGTCCTATGTCCTACTGATTGCACCACAATCACTTTTAAGTTTCATTGCCTTATTTACTATGTAAACATTTGAATATTTTATTTTAATTAAAAAAACTTTTTGTGCTTGTCTTTTTCGAGATTTGAACTCGAAAGTTCGGAGTACAAGGAAAACTCTCTACCCACTACACCACAAACACTTACAAATGTTGAGTGCTAAACTTGAATTTAAATATTTAGTTAGGAAAGCAATCATTGTCAAACATTCGTTTGCCAATCAGAGAAACAAGCCGACGGCTTTTAGGTTAAAAAACCGGCGGCGCGCCACTCCGCGTCGGCTGAATTGTCGGCTTAAAATTCTGTTTTTTAACCGTTGTTATCTTAACGATTTTTACATAAAATCTAGTAATATACATATCGCTATATTTTTCATCAGATCTATTTTCTTGTTAGTAATCAACAAAAAAAAAACAAGTTATTAATTATAAAGATTTAATTAAATTGGGTTGTCTAATTGTTAATAAAACAAATAAAAGTTCACAATATAAAAACTATGGAAATTTTGCAAAATTTTTGCTTTTCTAATACTTTTTTATTTGATATTTCCAAATGCCCAAAATGGTTCCAGCATTCTGAGCCACTGCTGTAACTAACACTAATTTTGGCATAATCTTTTACATTTTTTTGTTTTAATATTATCTTCTGATAATGATTTTGGTCCTTTGAAACACCGAAAACTTCTTCAGAATCCGAATCAGAAGATTCAAGATTTTCCATACTTTTATTAAAGTAAAAATCTAAATTTTTTTGCATTTTTCCTTTATTTTTAATTTTTTCTTCTTTCTGTGAATTTTTGTTAATTTTGACACGTTTTACAACCAAACACGGCTGAAATGTTAACAAAATCTGTCTATTACGTTCTAATCAAAAAATTTGCGGCGCAAATAAAAATTCGGCGGCTTCCGCTTTAGCCGGCTCACATTTTAAGACGATGCGAGCCGATTAAAACGGCGGCGCACAGTGTTGCGAAACCGGAAGTTTTGGAAATCATATTGCCTAAACTGTAATTTTAATTGTATCGATGAGAAACTTCTACAGATTGGTCAGAATGAAATCCCAAACAGAATGAGTGAAAAAAAATGTACACCGAAAAAAATTGTTGGGTCAAATTTTCAACAAAATCAAAAAAAAAAAAAAAAATTTTTCGAAAAATTTACAAAAAAAATTTATTTTAATTGTTCTTTTATTTCTGATAAATACCCTATGATTAGTTTTTTAAATAACTATAGGGTGGTCCGAACAAGAATTATAAACGTCAAATTTTCATGATTTTTCGATATTTGTTGAAAAACTCTGAAATTTTATATAAAACCAAAATCTATTTCATTTATTTGAAAGGTGGCAATAAAAGCTTTAATTTGATACCGGTTTGAAGTCAATAGCTTCAGTTTTAAGAGAGTTATGCTCATTTCTGTGGAGTGCTAGAATAGATGTAGAATAAAAAAATAAATGATTCCGAGAATTTCGGTTCTATTTCTATGGAATAAATACTGAGAGTGATATACTAAAATCGCTATAACTCCCAGGAGGGCTGGTATGGGCAGCTGATTTTTTCACAGTTCGTTGAAAACAAATTATGTAACATTTCTGTAGTGGTTTGGAACTGGGACTCTCTGGGACTTTTTAGATATTGCTTACATAACCCAAATTTAAAGGAAAAATGGACCTTTAGTCGGGTTTTCGCTCTAAAAAAGGTGCATATGAAAATGTCTCAAACAACATTCCTTTTTTTTACAGAAGATACTTGTCCGAAGCCAGATTTTTTTTCCAAATCAAAATATCTGTCACCAAAATCAAATGAGATCATTTTGAATACAGCCCTGAAATCCCCTCTTTTCGTGAAAATTTTGTATATTAGACTTCTAAAATCAATTAAAAATCAACGGGCCAACATAAAAATAAGCTTTATGTGTTTTTTGTTTACTTGGAATGTCTGTGACAAAATTGCATCATTAAAGACACTTAAAAAAATAATCGGAAAAAAGTTACTTTTCCACTAGCCGCAACACAGTGCGGCGGCTGCTGCGCGAAACCGATTTTGCGCCGATCGGCTTGTTTCTCTGTTACCAATACCAATCATTAGTTGCTTCTATAAACAATGCAATCCACAATTCGTTTGGTACTACTGAACCTGTAATTTAGTGGCATATTTCATTGCGAATACCGTATTTGCAGTAACCACTTTGACAATTTTTTAGAAAAATTGATAGATGGTACCAATTCTCTTGTATTATCAGAAAATAAATCTTTGCTTCTTCCGTATAAAATTACTAATCGAATTTTATTTGAAAAGTTGATTGGAAATGCCAATAATTGGATAATTGGATGGATTGTTTTTTTAGTTCCTTTTCCATCTTTTTAATTTCCTGTACAGCATTTTTGCTTATTGGTAGTTGCAAATAAAATAAATTCCTATCAAATAAATTTTAATGGTTTCGACCGAATTAGAACCAATACTTTTTTTTTTTTTGGGACACAAACTTAAAAATTAAAAAATAAAAACAAAATTCAATTTATTACAAAATAATTACAATAGCAAAGTTAGCTTTGGCCAAACTAAGACCATGGTTCTCCAATAGAAAAACTTCAAAATTTTCTTCTCTAAAGCATTGTCATGCATTTAGTAAGCGGTTTGAGATGAATCTGGACTAAAATTAAGAGAAATATAATTACCTAGACGAAAAAATTCACATTATGATAGATTTTCGTCAAAAAGGTAGCGTTAATGTCTTAAGGTATGGAAAGTGTTTTGCCAGAGCACGAATTGTTTAGCATTACTTTTTCATAATATTAAAGCAAATATTACAATTTTTTTTTTGTTTTTTGTATCAAAAAACATCGATTTACCACTTTTTTGATCAAATTGCAACTGTTTTTTTTAGAAAAGAACGCTGCACAACAAAATTGTTCTTTGACGTTTTAAAATATGCGAGTGAGGAAAATGTTAAATTTTTTTTTTAATATTTTGCCTAAAAACTGAGTTTAACATTATTGAACTTAAAAAACCAGTGGAAACTGCTGATAATGGATCGAAAGGGGTTTGGTATCTGCTATTATTATTTTTAGAAAAAAAAATAGTTGTTATTTTTAGAAACAAACTTTTAAACATTGCAAATATTTTGGAAAAAAACACAATTTCATGGGTGAACTTATAATTATTTCACTCACTGTATATGTGCTTCAGTAGATTTTGTTTAAAAACTACGTTTTATACAAATTTAACAGCAACAGCCATTACAAGGCATACAAAAAGAAAGACTTTGATGTCAATGAATTATTAGCGAATAATTTAAAAATTCAAGGAAAAATAGAGAAAATTCAAAATACAGAAATTTTATAGATTTTTATCAATAGAAATTATAAGAAATGCTACAGTAGCGTTGCTTGTTGCCTATTATACGCAGTGCTCTTCTTCAACAGTGGAATAAAAATAAATTGGGGAATTTGGGTGGAAGTAATAAATTTTGTTTTTCTCTACAATGGATAAATTTTCGATTATTTTGTTCCACAGAAATTCATAAAAATTTTAAAGAATTTTTCTACATACAAATTATTATCTAAAAAATTTATAAAATATATGGCACACCTGAGAATTAATCTAAATATAAAGTTTAAATGTATAAATTATTTTTTATGAACGCAAAAAAAAAAAAAATTATATAGACTTAATCAAACAATAAAAAACATAACAAATATTACAGAATTATCAGAATCACTGATGACGTTAAATTACCAAAATTTTGCAGTCTGATTCAGTTGAAAATTTTCAATGTAGTTATGATTTTAAAAATTATGCTTATTCTTCTTTACCACGTCTCTCACAAAACAATGAAATCAGTTGCATATTTTCACCTCCTTTTTTAAGTATAAAAAACAGCGGTTCCCAGCAACTTTTGCTTCACGAACCCCTTGACGCACTTTTACTGATTCACTTTTTATTTTTTCAAATATTCAAAAATTCAAAAGTAAAGAAGCAAGCAAAAATCTAATTTTTTAATGAAAACAAAATAATTCATAGAAACACTATCAAACAATATAAAACATAACAAATATTACAGTATTATCAGAATCACTGATGACGTTTAATTACCCAAAAATTTGCAGTCTGATTCAGTTGAAAATTTACAATGTAGTTATGATTTTTAAAAATATGCTTATTCTTCTTTACCACGCCTCTCACAAAACAATGAAATCAGGTGCATATATCATTTCCTTTTTTAAGTATAAAAAGCAGCGGTTCCCAGCAACTTTTGCTTCACGAACCCCTTTGACACACTTTTACTGATTCACTTTTTATTTTTTCAAATATTTAAAAATTCAAAAGTAAAGAAGCATTTTTTAATGAAAACAAACACAATCAAACAATAAAAAAAATAACAAATATTACAGTATTATCAGAATCACTGATGACGTTTAATTACCAAAATTTGCAGTCTGATTCAGTTGAAAATTTACAATGTAGTTATGATTTTTAATTCGTTAGAAGCAAGGTGGTGTACAAATTTTTCACAATTATTTTATTGTCCACAAAAAATTATTATTTTTTAATATCGTGAAATTCTTCATTTTATTTAGTAAATGATAGTTTTTTATACATTTGAGACAACAATTCTATGTGATTCTTAATTTTAAGAAAATTTGGAAAATTTTAGGAATTTGTGTATTAAAAATTGTCTTAGGCAAGTTCATATTAACATATTTTATTTTGAAGTTGTTACCAAAACGTCAGGACTTCAAATTAGTTCGTAATAACCAACATTTTTTCTTAACTGATATGTATGTATATTTTGTATATTTTTTTGAACAATTAAAACAAATTTTAAAATTGGTTTTATATTTGAGTAAAAGATTTTTCAGTAGTTTTTGAACAAAAAAAATCTGTTTGATGAACTACTTTCATTAAAAATTAAAATTTTTGGAAATATGAATTTCGTTTCTCTTCATAGCTGGGACTGTCATAAGACTATTTTTAAGACTGAAAGTCGCAACTCTTTATACAAAACAACAAGAACAGTCAATAAAAGAGGACTTTTAAAATATGGTGTACAATTATTAAAAGGACGTATTCACTGAAAGAATTAAATTTCATGATATTAATGAAACAATTTCATAGCATTTGTTTCGTAGATTTAATGAAGAACTTCATTATATTCAAGAAAGTTTATTGATATTAAAAAAATTTTCATATTTTTCATAAAATTTGATAGTTTCATAAAAAAATTCATTCGATTTTATAAATTATCTATTCATAAATTTAATGATAATTTTCTTTAGAGCTATTTCAAAGACTTAACTTTTTATTTTTTCATAAAATTTAATAATTTCATTAATTTTCATAAACTCCAAACTTTAGTTTTAAGATTTAATTCTCAAGTGTTCAGCATATTTTATTTTTTATTAATTTTGGACTTCAATGATACTGTTTAGAGAATCATATGAAATGGTTCTAATCCATTTTTAAGCAATTCATAAAGAATTTTATTAATTCAAGTAAACTTCTTAATGTAAAAAACTGTTTAATATATTCTATAAATGCTTCATGAAAATTTTCATTAATTCTACAAACATTTCATAAACATTGACTTTAATGAAACCTGTTTCATAGATTCCATGAAAAGTTTCAATGGACTAGTTCCAGTTACAATTTCATTAAAGCTATGAAGAAATTCATTACTGAAGTGAAGATAATTCTCTCAGTGTTGCTAGTGATTTATGAGAGTATGAATAGATCCAAGATAATATTTTTAATTATTCAATAATTTTTTTTTTAATAATCTGAATTACTAGTAATAAAGTTCTAAAAAATATTGTGAAATTTTTTTTAAGTTTGTTTAAAAATTCATTTTCTCGGAACTCTTATGGGCGCTGTGGTGTAATGGTTAGCGCGTTGAACTGTTACAAAGATGGTCCCGGTTTCGTTGCCCGGTGATAGTAACATCAATTTAGAAAAATAATATGTATGAGTTTTCTTTCCCTTATATGTATCGCAGCGCCCACCTTCGGTGTTCCCATAGCACTTAACCCCACCGAAGTTAAATTATGAATCAGGGCTATGAACCAAAAAGCTTCAATAAGTTCGCCAACGGTTCTCATCAGGTGGGTAGCAACAACTGCTCTAACACTTATCATCTCGCGCAATTACAGTGTTGTCATGTCTGAAGATCTTCATCTTTCCCCACCTTTCATCTCTCCACTAAGCCCTTTCCAAAGAAAGCAAAACATTAATAAAAGGAAGAATTTTCTGAGTAGTGCTTGTCTTTAAAAATAAAATGATGGTAATTCCTTCAGTGTAGGTACAAATTTCTTACAAATTTGATTGATTTTTCTATTTTCCTTAAGAATATAAATCTACACAAAATTATCTTCAATTTGGTTATGATTATTGTCGGTGGTTGAACATAAGAAATTTCTTTTTTTTACTGATTTGAATTCAGCGTATATAAGTCTATTAAAAAAATATGTATTTCTGCAAAAATTTAAACATGTTTGGTAGTGTAATCTTTTAAAGTTTGTTTCTTAAGCACTTTACTAAAACAACAAGCAGATATAATCATTATCATCATCATTGTAGTGATAACAATTTTTTTTTTAGTTGTGTTCATTTGAACTAAATCTTAAAATGAGAACAATTTTCAACATCAACAACAATAGACAAATCATCTTGCAATCTTACATATGCTTCAATAAATTTTGTTTAAAATCTACGTTTTATAGAACTTTCACAGCAGCAGCCATTACAAGGTATATAGAAAACAGGAAGAAGAAGGAAGACTTTGATTTCAATGAATCATTAGCGAATATTTTAAAAATTTAAGGAAAAATAAGGAAAATTTAAAATATGGAAATTTTATAGATTTCAATCAAAATTAAAAAAAATACTAAAATAGCATCCTTAGTAACATAACACTGTGTGTAAATTTTTAAGTCATGGCAAAATAACCATATACGGACACCACTACGTGATAAAAGACTAAAAAAAAAAAAGACCCGTGTCTCCCAATTTTTCCCAAAGTCATCTCCTTTTTTGTTTATGGGCCGCCAAAGAGTTGGGGCCCCGGTAACATTTTCGCAAAAAAGTGATAATTTTCTCAGGCTCATATCTTGCAAACCGTTCAGAATTTACTCTTTATGGCAAAGTTGTAGCTCTTGTCATAAAGAACAAAAATTGCGAACATATAAAATCAAAAAAACTTCACCTCCAGATCAAAATCGTAAAAAAACTTAAAAAAAATCGATTTTTTACCTTTTTTCCCGTGCTCAGGTCCATAGGTAGCAAACCGTTCAAAATTCAAGGAAACAATCAACTACAAAAATTTACCTAAGATCTCAATAAACAAATTTCTAGAACATATAAACTTCCTGGGAATTGGGTTTGCTACCTATGCACCTGAACAGGAGAAAAAAGGGAAAAAAATGAAATTAAAAAATTTTTCACTTTTGCGCGCTACCTAAACAGTGTTAAGAATCATCTCTAGGAAGTTTATATGTTTTAGAAATTTGTTTATTGAGATCTTAGGTAAATTTTTGTAGTTGATTGTTTCCTTGAATTTTGAACGGTTTGCTACCTATGGACCTGAACACGAGAAAAAAGGTAAAAAAAATCGAATTTTTTTAAGTTTTTTGAGATTTTGATCTGGAAGGTGAAGTTTTTTTGATTTTATATGTTCGCAATTTTTGTTCTTTATGACAAGAGCTACAACTTTGCCATAGAGAGTAAATCGAAATTCTGAAGGGTTTGCAAGATATGAGCCTGAGAAAATGATCACTTTTTGCGAAAATGATACCGAGGCCCCAAATCTTTGGCGGCCCATAAACAAAAAAGGAGATGACTTTGGGAAAAATTGGGAGACACGGGTCTTTTTTTTTAGTCTTTTATCACGTAGTGGTGTCCGTATATGGTTATTTTTTTCGTGTTGCACTGTGTAATTATACTACATTCCTGTTTTTCAGCAATGAAATGTAACTAATTTGGGGAATATGGGGTAATGTGGTAATAGGGATGAAGTAGTACATTTTGTTTTTGTTCCAATATTTATTCATTTTAAGACATTCTTGTTGTTTAAAAATAAGTTACTACTACTACTTGACGTATGTTTTTTGCTGTATTTTGATAGCTGTGAAAAAATTGATTTATTTTTGTGTTCATGTTTTGATTTACAAAAATAATTTCTTTAGTATTTTTAATTTGGTTAATATATGAAATTGTTTAAATTAGCCGAATTGTAATGCTTATATTAAATTTGTGATGAAGTATTAAGGGTTGAACTATCGTATCTTAACATTTTTTTATTTCACATTTTTATGGTTTGAATTTTTTTAAATAAAATTCATAGAAATAAAAACGTTACAGCTTGTTCAACAAACTCCATGCCATTTTCTCCAAATAACATATTAAAAATCGGTAGCCACTGTGCAGTAAAGAGTTATACTTTACTTTTTTTTTAATTTCAAAATGCTACCAGAATCAAAAGTTTGTTACCAGAATCAAAAGTTTGGAAATGTACACTCAGGAAACTTCAGCTGCAAATATTTGCAGTTGTATGAGTTGTAATACAGTATCTTTATTTTTAAGTGAAAAAAAACAGTAATTTGTAGAAGAAATTTAATTTTTGACTACAATTGTAGTTCATTTAAAAAAACAAACCACATCAAATTACTGTATTATGATTTTACATTCATATCATACAGTAGGGTTTTTTTTTAGAAAAATAAAACAAATAAATATTTGTTTATTTTTTACTACATATGTGGTTAATTTTTACTACAATTGTGGTTCATTTTTTAAACAGTAAAAACAAATAACAATGTTAGTTGAATTTACTGAAATGTAAGTCGTGCATTCATCAAGGGATTCATTTCATTTGTTTTCAACTACATTTGCAATGGTCTTTACCTACATAATATTCTAAGAGTATATGCTGAAAACTAGAGCCCGCTATTAATTCAATATTTTTTTTCACATTTTGATGGCTTGAAATTTTTTCATACACTGGAAACATTTTAGCGAAATACTCACAAAAAGAAAAAAAGTTGCAGCGTGATAAAAAAAAAACTCGTTGCCCTATATTTTACTTGCGCGTTATTTTCTTTAAGTCTTCATAAAATTTACCACATGTTCTACTTAGAAATTAATATATTCCGATAGAAAACTAAATTTTTTAAATATTTTGCGAAGAAATTTTTTGTGTGACTTCCACGGTTTGAAAGCGAGAAAGCTTCAAATTCAAAATTTCGTAAAATTTCAAAAGCTAATTAGTTTTAAAAAATTTTAGTTTTCAAAAATCTAAAAATCCAATATAAGTTGACTAAAAACTCTTTAAAATAAAATATAAGTAAGATTGAAGCGTTATCTTTCATACTAAGTTCTTACTTTATACCAAGGACTCAGAGGATTTTATCAGCATTCATTTAAAGGACATCGTCTTAACTTATAAACTAATAGACGGATTTTTATGAAATTTTGCAGAAAGAAGACATTAAGTATTAATAGCAAAGCGTTGAATTTTGAACAATATAAATTGAAGTTGAGTTACTTTTTCGCCTAATTTCGCTTTTTCCAAAAAGCAAAAATAGCTATATATTCTTAAATAGGAGCAGAAAAAAATAGTTTTTCGAGCGTGGTTATGTCTTGGTAAGAGAAATATTTTTGTCTAAAACTTCTCTTTTATATGCTTTAGTTTCAAAAACGCACTCTAAAATATTTTGGCTCATATCGCCTAAATTAGGCAACAATAAACAATTTTGTTGAAGAACTTTTTTTTGGTTTTTCGAGTGGAGCACATGGTATGAATTTCGTTGCAAGACATCGTTTGCCAGTTAGATTGTTAAATGTTTTTTCTCAAAACAACATATTGAAAATCGGGTGCCAATGTGCATACTCAACGGATGACTTTCGATATGTTTTTTTTGTTTTAGTTATAAAGTACAAAAAAGGGAAGTCCCAGAAATAGCGGCAAGTTTGATTTTGTTCCTATATTGTTTTGAAAATGAAAAAACTGTGATTTTTTGGGTGTTTCTTTTTTAAATTTTGTAGTTTACACACAGAGAAATAAAGTGCCAACCGAAAAGTTTATTTTAATGGTAACAACTTATAAATTCAGTTAGTATAAAGTTATTTACATTAGATTTCTCAATATAGTGGGCGTTGTAACTAAAGTTCAGTTGAATTAACCGATATTTGTTGTGGAAACTAATGTTGAGATGTGCCAACCTACTGAAATTTGAAATAACCGAACTTGAGTCGTAGTAACAGAATTTTAACAGGCAAATATCTATATTTTTTTCTGTGTGTCCTCTTGTACCATTTGAATGCAAATCTAAAATTTAAAAACCAGCCACTTCAGGGACTGAAGAATTAATTCATCTGTCAATAAACATTTAATTCTTAGATGGGTACTCATTTTGGTACGATAGTACCAGACTTTTGCCTCTATAATGAAATTGCCATGATAGTCCGAATTTTAAATTTTAATTTTTAAAAAAATGGTTAGTATTGTTTCTTTTGATTGCAAAAAGATTTTTTAAATAAACCATTTCTTAATTTATTTGCAATCGTTTTTATATTGTTGCTAATATTGAGTTCTTAAGATATTAAGTTTACCCCTTAACACAAGATTTTATTCACTAAAATAAATATTAAAAATCTATTAATATAACAGCCTAACAGCTGATTTGGTCACGTTTTACAAAATTGATGTCGTCTAGACGATGCGTCTAAACTATTTTTTTCTGTCTACATATATCTTAATATAAAATAACACTCAAAATATGATAACTTATAAAATTAATTTATTAACTTTATATTAATTTTAAAAAATTTAACTTTTAATGACATTGCTTTACTTTAAAAGTTGTTCTTTTAATAAGTAAGTAAGAACAAAATGTCACCTTTCAGATTTGTTACAAAGTTACCAGATCTGACAATTACTGTCAAAGTTGTTAAACTTTTCAAATATCTAACAAGAAATTATGAAATTAGTTAATCTCATATTCCACATATACATATGCAGTAGCGTGCAATAAAATAGCAGTACCTTCCAATCAATATTCAGTATTAGGTACTGCTATTTTATTGAACGCAATTGTACATATATATAAGAAAATACAAACATACATATGTGTGTATGTTTCACCTCAATGTTAAACTGGGTATATTACATACACACTTACCCATACAAACAACAATGACACCAACTGTCAAAGTTAAACATGCGTGTCTACCCGATCAAAAAAATACAAAATCATATCCTATTTTATATAGATCGATATTTAATCTAATCCAAGGTAATCTCAAAATTGGGGTATTGAGTAATATCCAATTATATCCCTCAGATATATTACTGTATTAAATTATATTAAAATTGATCTCAAAATTGGGGGACCCAACAATTTAAGTTCCTAATAGATCCTAAAATATCACATGGGATCGATTTAGATCAAGATGGATCTAATTAGATGCAAAAAGATAACTAGTTTTTGGTGAATAGAATAAGATATTTTGATATTTAATTGCATCTACTTAAATATCATGAAATATACAATTTTGATTAAAATAAAAATTAAATTAAAATTAAAATAAAAGAAATTTAGTTATTAGACTCATATATAACTATGTATGGGGTTATATACAACAATACAAATTTATAGTTGGATCATATATAATCATATCTCAAACTATATTGATAATCTTACATTATTATATCTTATATCATTTTATATCATATATAATTATGTCTAAAGCTGTATTATGTATATGGCACCATATATAAACATATCTTATATCTCACAAAAAGATATTTTTAATAAGACAGAACATATTATTATATTTTAAAATTTGTTATATTATGCTATATATGAAAATAGATCTATAATATTTTATTATGTATGACATATTTACGTAATATCTTATTTTATAAAGGTCAATATATAATAATATATCGTTAGATATGTTAAAACATAAGAAACATATAATAATATATGGCTATACAAGCAGACTATATAATAAAGTGTGCACCCAAATGAACGTTAACACAGAAAAAGTTACATTAATAGAGACTTAGTTAAGCGATAGTTTAAAATAAAACATTTTATTGATTCAAAATTTATACATATTTATACTATGTACCATCTTAGTAAAGCGTTTAATATAATTTTTTTTAATTTTTCTGGTTTGCCTAAAATTATATGGAAAGTTGGTAATAGATTTGAGACCTTTTTTGTTGAAAATTTCAATTGTTTTTTGTTTGGTACTATTCCGAGACGTCTCTAAGACTACCCGTTACAAAAAACTTCCGTCCGGCAACTGTGAAGAATCCTCAAATACATAACCTTTGTCATCCATAATACAACATTCAAATTTTTGAAAAAAAATCTTTTTTTTTAGAACGTTTTTTGGCTATAGTATTCTATTAGCATTTCTAGCCGGAACTTTTTGCGCTTTAAATGTACTAAGCCGAAAAATTTTTTTAACTTGGCACACAAATGTTTCGATAATTGCACTCGTCGTGCTACTTCGCAGCGATAAATCTTTGGATCAGCTCTCAATATCTTCTCCAAATTTTTTCCTTGGAAGAGTTCAAAGGATTCTTAGTTCTACCAGTTTCAGGTTTTTTGCCAATTGCTAGGTCCTTAAACTGTTAAACTGTACTACCACATTTAAAGCAAAATGGCTGGATACGTGTAACATTTATGTGATATTTTTGAAAGTCCAAAAAGTTTAAATTACTTTTTCACGCTCTTGCATTTGATTATTTATTGTGAACTAACTATGCAACCGATTTTGACAAATCAAAAAGTCGTCTTATGAATATTGGTGAGACCTATATACCATTTCTGGCAAAATTGAGTTAGGAATTGATTATATATGATTAATGTATCCTTTTTCTAAATCTTTAATCCGTTTTTATATACCTCGTATCCCTATTTTTTACAAATTTCTTAACATTGGTATGGTGTATTGACCACTTTTTGGCCAATGAGTCAAACTTTCTATAGAAAAATAAAAACATTAATCGTCAATCTTGGTGTGACATATTTGAAATAAGCAACGCATATTAAACAAAAAACAATAAAAAAGTTTAAGCATTGGTTTGCAATATGACAACCTAGTTTTATAATGGTTAAAAAAAAAAAACTTTTGACCTACTTGAAAGAAAAACAATAAAATTGTGATAAAAACGGCTTATAGCCCATATAATAAAAAAATCTTTTTTTAAAAAATTGTTAATAACTCTGGATACTCAGTGCAAGAAGGCGTAAAAATTAACAATATTGTTTATAATAAATAAAGCAATAGATATAGCAAACAAAAAAGAAAACCTATCTTGTAGAAATTTAATAATTTTTTTGTAAACTTTCTTTATCGTTTTTCTCGCAAAAATGTTTTTGGTCGGTGCGGCTCTCCAATAATCAATCGACGAAGTGTTATTATCTGATACTTTTTTCAGACATATCAAACATATTTAAATCAATCGCAAAAAAAGTTGTAAATAATGTGTGTTATCGGTTATTTGGGCACACACTCTATCATATAATAATATATTTAAGATGAAAAGACATAAGGCAATATATACATTTTTTTACTCGGTTATTTGAGGATGTATGCGTGTACTACAGTGTATCACAAAAATAAGTACACATCTGTATAAACTATACATCTTAAAAAAAAACCTTTGTGTTTTTAAAAATTAAACAATTTATTTTAGTTTAATTAAAATAAATACCCAAGTAAACAAATTGATATGGAGCATCACCAAATTATATATAAATTCTATATGCGATCATATCAAATTTGATCCCAAAAATGAGAACTCGAGTTAAAACGTTTACATATAATCATGTATTATTTTGTATAAGTATATACTCGTGTGTTATTGAATGCTATTACTTGGGAATACATATGTTTATGTATGTTTATATATAAAAATTTTTTCCTCAAAATTTTTTAACACGATGCCACATATAAATATATCTTATTACATATAATATATAATCGTATATGACATATACAGTAATATGTGGTTAATCTAATTTTGTACGTATACATGTATAATTAGATATAACATAAATCAATATTAAATATAATAACCAGGGCAAGTTTTTTCGCACGAAAAAAGATAAAAATGGCAGGCCAAATAGCACGAAAAACAATTAAAAATGGCACAAGAAATGGCAAAAATTGCAAAATAGAAAAACAAAATGTATAAAAAAAAGTTTAACATTAAAGTATTATTAAATTTTCGTTTATTAAATTTTGATTGCGTAGTACAATTATGGGTTTTTTTAAATTATCAAAGTGAAACTATCTACTATTGTCACATAAGAGTTGAGTTTACTGAAAATACGAGGTCCACATCTGTAGATGTAACTGCAGTATATTTGTAATTCAATGCTTTATTTTATTCAAAGTTTGCAGGCCACACTCAAAAAAAAAGTTAGTAGAAAAGTTAGTAAAACGTCTTGTAAATCAGGTATACTATTTTTTAGCAATTTTTTTTGCTAAAATCGTGTTTTCAGCTAAAATTTTTGTTATACTTATTCAGCACTTAACTGTTTTATACTAATGCTTTACTAATATACTAATGTTTTACTAATTAATTTTGCTAAAAAAAAATTGTGCTGATAAGCACATTAATAGTGTGGACGACAACCAGATTGAATGATATACGCAGAATGAAGTAGATGTCGCGGCATGTCAAGATGTAGTAGAGAAGAGGAAAATGATACTAAAAAATACAACTCTAATAAGACATATAAAAAAATCAACCATGGAAGACTTTTGTATCTGTTTTTCATAGATAAGACAAAATTGAGGGTTAAAAACAACTTAAATTTTGCGTTGTCACCGGCTTGTGAAAATAATTGTCTATTAATTAAATAAAAGACAAAATAAAATATTTATTTATTTAAACTAAATGTTTATAGATTAATAATCTAGTGTGGTCAAATTGCAAACAAACATATACAGACATGTAGACAGAGTAAAGCGAAAGACAAAGACACACATCTTAGGTAGATTTTTATGGTTCCTTTTTCTTATTGCAAAAAAGGGTGTTTTTTCGTTTCGTTTGTTTTTGTTTATTTTTTCGTTTCGTTTCTATAATTATCTTGATGTAAGTAATTGAAAGAAAAATTTTTGTTATGTTATCTATATATTTTCAGATATTAAATTAATTCATGTCGTCAATGTGGGAAAATGAAAATTTTTATATTTCGTTATTATAGTAAATTATTTTTAAAAGAATCACAAAAATATGTTTTATGATTTTCAGCAAATAAATTAACTAAATTGCAATTTTTCTACAAATTTTTTCCTTTTTTTTTCAGTCTACTAAAATTAAGCAAAAAATTTATTAATTTTTAGCAAGGCTTTTGTATTTCTAATCTACTAAGTGTTAGCAAAACTTTTGCTGAATCTACAAGTTTTGTTGCTAAAAATCAGCTCGCTGATTTTCAGCAAAAGATTTTGCTGACATTAGCAATTTTTTTGCAAGCACCTTCCTGACTAAAATTTTGCTGACTCAGCAAAATTTTTGCTGACTTTACAAACTTTTTTTTTGAGTGCACTACTTCGATTGAAAACTTTATTGAATGTTTTAAAAATTTCTTTGCTGTTGGCATCTTTAATAACATCAATAACATCTAAACTTTCATTTATGGACAGTCCTTTTGTTTCCAATTTGGTGATGCTTAAGCAAAGACATTCGAAATTACTTTTTATAAGCTAAATCAGATTTTATTCTATCCATCATATTTTGACTTGTAATATAAATGCCTGCGTTTTTTATAACATTTTATGGAATTAGTATTTAGTGGGATACCTCTTATTTATATATCATCTCTTCCTCTTATCGTCGGTTTTCATATTTGACGACCAAGATGATCCCATAGGTGCTCTACGCGATCCACATCTGCCGATTAAGGTGTCGTTTAAGTTGCTTTGTATTAAACAAATAACTATATAACATAACTACCCAGCCAGAAAAATACGAACAGCAAAGCATTGGGCCAGTGCTTTCAACGGTGGTATGAGCGTTGCAGAGCGTTGGATATCTGAAGATTTAAGTGCTTTGCCAACCCTAAATGATAACACCGGGCAGGGTTTTGATAGTACCAAAACCATAATTTTAAAACGTTGGCAAAGCATTGGTAGAACAACCAATAAAGTGCTTTTTTAATAATATAATAAGTGCTTTATCGGGTAGGGCTTGGCCGTATCTTTTTTAAAACGTTGGCAAAGTACTAAGAATAAGCGCTTTGCCAGTACCAAAACCAAAAACGACCAATAAAGTCCTACTTAGTAATTCACTTCAGTGATGAGTTTGTATTATTTCTTATTGAATGATTTTGGTAATTTGAACAGAAATAACAATAGACTTGCTTAATTACAAAATAACTGAATATTTTTTTTATCAAATTATTTTTGTGATAAGTTAGCACGATTTTTTACTACAATTTTACTAAAGAAAGAAATTTGAAAATAAATTTCTTAAGTAAAATATTAGTACAAAAACTATACTTTGTGCTGACTATAATAGGAGACCTTAATATTCTTAACTTTAAATCATAAATTGCAATTTAGTTTTGAATTTTTCCACTCTTGTTGTGAACAAGGGATCTGCCACTGTTTTTAATGAGTTGTAAATTTTGTAAATAAGTACTGGCAATGCACTTTTTGCCAATGTTGGGAAAGCGTTCTATGTCTGTACTGTGAAAGTGCTTTTTATTTTTACGGTTGCAAATTTTGTAAATCAAGTACTGGCAAAGCACTTTTTACGAACGTTGGCAGAGCGTTCTAAGCCAGAGCTGTGCCAGAGCGTTGTAAATCAGTGCTTTGCCAGCACTTTATTTGTTGGATCATTGGCATTGTCTTGATTTTTCAGACCATTGGCAATTTCTGGCTGGGTAACCACGCAGAAAAATACAATCGGCAAAGTGTTGGCAAAGCGTCGGTGGCGGTCGGTTATGCGTTCGCAGAACGTAGGATTAACAATCTTGACAGTGTTGTCCTGTTACCCCGATTGATATCAGTGGCCAACAGTTGGGTTGAGTGAACTTGCCACCGTTGGCACCTTTAATTTAATTAATTTTAAGAGATATGATTAAAAAGCAGCAATACAGTTCGGTATTGGTCTTTTACATCGTATTTTAGTGTGTGAAACAGATACCGTGACAGTTACGAATTTCATTTTAACAAATCACAAAGTTGATTTATTTTGGTTTTTAAACTTTTTTTATTTTTGTAGAATTACTGTTAAAATAATAGTTATTTAGATTTTTTTAAAATTCATGTATGAAAAATCTACTTGTTAATGCTTTAAAATTGTAAATTTGTGCTGATATTTTTTAATTATGACCAGTGTTAATATTTCATTCATTAATAGAGGATTTTAAGCGTATGTTTTAAAGGGGATTTATAAAATAACAGTAATTATATAGTAACACTTAAAATATTACTGCTATCTTTGTTTTTTAAATTTATGAAACAATTTAAATTGGTAAAGTTATTTTTTTTAGATATAAATCAAATAATAAATTTTTAAATGCGCCCCGGTAGGCTAGTTGGTAGCATGCTAGCTTATCAGTGCGGGTGGTCGCGGGTTCGATTCCCACAAGAGGCACTGGTCTGTTTTCGCTACAACGCGCCGAAGGCCATAGTAGCTAGTGCTCGGTTAGGGTAATATTATATAATTTGTAATTATATGATTAATAATTACTAAAATAAAATAAATAAAAAAAAAATTTTATAAGGAATCTTTAAGAATGCATATTTAGGAATCTATATGTGTATGCAACATCTTAATAAGACAACTTTGGTTAAGTGATTTTTTGAAACTAAAATTAAAATTAAACAGTTCTCTGGTGTGAAATATAATAAAACGTAAAAAGAGATAATACTTTCAATTGGTTATAATATTTAAAAAAAAAATATTGGCAAAGAAGTTTGTGGGTGGTACTGGCAAATCACAAGTTTTGCAAATATAATAGTGTTTTTCTAGTACAATATTAACCGTACCTTTGGTAATTTTTTTTACGGTGGCTTTTACAAAAACAGCAGTGGCTCGCCAGTACTATTTTTCCTGTATATTTGGCAATTTCTACCTGTATAGTATTGTTTGCAATTAAATTTACCATCGAAATTACCGAAATTCCAGTGCGGAAGGTGCACAGGGAAAACAGATTCGTGCTGACAATCGGAATTGTTGCTAATCAAATGGTTTGCTTGTGATAATTAAATGTTTTGTTTAACAAAAACAAAAAGTCCCGGGATTTCAAAATCCCGAATTCCGGGATTTTTTAATATCAATCGCGATTGGCATCGCTATGCCAATCTCCAATCGGGCACAAAAAATAACGGGGTCGTATTGAACAGTTACAATTTTTGTTTTTTGTTCTGAACTAACGAGTGCAAATAATAATTGTAAAAGTTAGCATAGGATAAAGTAAGACAAAGTAAGGAAAATTTGACTTTTCGCGCAATGCACACTTATTTTTGTTGAAGACTGTATATAACATAAATTCTTATTTCTTTTGATTTTATGTTTAAACTGGTTGAAATTCCTTTTGCTTATTTGACAAAAAAAAAGAGAAAAGAAACTCTTACTTTGACTGACTTTTAATGTTATTGGATGTCTGTCTGATGATTTTCTATGTGGCATTTGTTGCTGAATTGCATTGTTAAGTTTAAATACACACAAATGTATACAAGTTTATGTGTGCTTGGTGTGATGCCATTGTGTACAACAAAAGTAAAAATTTTAAGTTATACCCAGCGAAATATTGGTAATGTCATCTCATTACTCTTTGCATTACCAATAATGATATATCAGTACTTTCTGCATTATTTTAAAATACAAAATATTGACTTCTTAATAACGGCCTGTTTTATTGATTATTTTTAAATGAAAATAATGTCTTACTCTAAAGGGGTTAAATAATCACTTTTACACGGCTAAATTTGATATATATTTTATTTATTTGAATATACCTGATGAAAAAATTGATATGGAGATGCATATAGTTTTATCTAATTTAATATGACCCCAAACATAATTATATAAAGTTTCATTCGAAAAATGGCCGGATTAAATTGCATCAAATAAGTTTTAATTGCATCATATTGAATTAATTTAGATATAAATAGAAGTGATTTGATATAGTTTTATCTGAATTTTACCCTCATCCAATTTTATCAAATTATACGTTATACCATTATGTGTTAAACATACAATTTTTTAGAGTTTTCAAGCTACAAAGGAGTTGACACAACAACTCTTATTAATTCAATTACAGTTTAAAATAATAGTGCAAAAATTTTAGTTGAAATTAAGACTCAAATAATCAATTCCAATTATATTTGTTATTTTATAAATTTCAGAACAATATATTAAACTTTTTGCTCAGATTTTTTAATTTTAAAATTACAACTGAAACTTTAATTTTAAGATTTATACACAACTTCAACTACATTTGAAATCGTAAAATTTTTTAATGACAACCATAATTTAATTTGTTATAATTTGAACTTTAAATTTTAATTAAAAATTTACGAATATCGTATTGTTTTTGATAATAAAATATTATTAAACTAGAGTGCAAAAGGGTGTTATTAAAGATTTAATTTTGTTTTCCAAAATTTGTTGATGATTTCATATATTATCCCATTAATGCCTGCTCATAGATCGGCTCGTACGATCTTAATCAAATTTGGATATATGTGTCCAGGAGAATACAGAAGTTGAAGTTGTGTACACACACCTGAGATATGACATGGGTATTTAAATACCCAACAGGCATTGGTGTAATAGTTTTACTTTCACTTTGCCATCTCTGACAAAAATCAACATGCTATTGTTATGACATTTTGTATACTGTTTTCATTCGCTTAGTGTCATTTTTATGCATTATCATCCCACATGTAAAAAAAGAATTCACAGTAATAAGAAAAAGGTGTAATAAAATAGAAAAAAGTTATAAGCTTGCTGCCTATAAACAGTTGTAAGTACAATAATTTTTATATTATATTTGACAAATATTTTCATCGTTTAATTATGAATATATTCATCCATTTTCAGATTGTCGTTATCTAAAACGGAATATTTGGATTTAAAATGATTCGTCGACAGAAAGTTCTGACTGCTATCGAAATGCAAGCTTTTTTTGATAGTTGGTCTGCTGAAGATAGTGATGAAGGAGAGAATTTTGTAGAACACGCAGACACCGTTGACGTCATAATAACGCCACCCGATGTTGTCGACAATCTTAGTGATAATGAGTAATTGGACGACAATGTTCAATTGTTGCGCGATGAACAGGAGTTGCCTCGGGAGATTGCCGGACAGTTTGAAATTGAATGTGTTTACGATGACAGCAATGAGCACATGCCATCGGGTGGTGATAATGATATGGATGACGTAAATGAACCCGAAACTGAAGAAGAAAATGATGCACCGGTGGCCTCAACATCTAGTGGCCGTGGTCGTAAATCAACTCTGAAATCAAGAAATGCACCGAAGCGACCCAGAATTGATCAAGAAATGAAACCAAGATGGTCTCGGTCGCAAATTATCAATTCGATAAAATTCCATTTGATGATACAGCAACTTCATACAAAGCGTTGTATGAACAAATTGCAGCTTTGAATCCAGTGCAGATTTGGGAAAAATTCATTGATGAGGAGGTCTTGAACCTCTTGGTCACTTCCACCAATCAATATGCTGTGACCAACAATTGCCCATCATTTATTACATCAAGTAGTGAAATGTAAACGTTTTTGGGCGTATTGTATATCACTGGTTACCACACCTTGCCACAAATACATAGTTATTGGTCAAATCGAGAATCTTCGGTATGGGCACTTATAAAAAAATGTATTTCGAGAGACAGATTCAAACGAATCAAACAGTTTTTTCACGTTTGCGACAACTGAGCATTGGACACGAAAATAAATTTGCAAAAGTCGCACCATTGAATGATTTAATGAAAAAAAATTCCTACAATTTGGTATATTCTCTCACAACCTTTCGATCGATGAACAAATGATTGCGTACTACGGCCGTCATTCTTGTAAAATGTTCATTAAATGGAAGCCCATTCGTTTCGGGTACAAGTATTGGTGTCTGGCTTCGGCGGAAGGCTAATTGTATCAGCTCATTCCATATGCTGGTGCATCGGAAAAGACGGACTCAGGTTTTGGGTTGGGAGAAAGAGTTGTCCTTTCTCTTCTGTCCCATCTGGAGTCCCGCGATAAGCACACGGTTACTTTTGATAATTTTTTTACAATCACAAACTAATGACTCGTTTGTCGAACGATGAATTTTTTGCTTTGGGGAACTGTCCGTGATAATCGGACCAATCATGCTCAATTAATAAACTTCAAAGAAATGAAAAAGAAGCCTAGCGGGACTTCTGAATTTTGTTTCGATAAAAACAATTATATTCTTGCGGTGCGTTGGAAAGATAATGCGGTAAGTTATAAAGACTATTGGTTCATTTTTGACTTAACATCTTATCTTTTAATTTCGTGACCTTACTGTCCAATTTCACGTGCCATGCACCAATGGTCCGTGCCAAACAGTACGATCGAAAGCAACGGAAAATGGTGACGATTGAACAACCACATTTGGTCAACCAATACAATAATTTCATGGGAGGGCGTGGACCTTTTTGACAATGCAATGAACAATTACCGAATTCGGATTCGGGGAAAAAAGTGGTACTGGCCATTAATCACAAATGCGTTTGAATGCGGCTATGGTAAATACATGGAAACTTCATTGTTTTTGTCGCAAGTACGAAAAGAAAACACCCATGTCTCAATACGAATTCCGAGTAGAGGTGTGCGAATCGATTATGATATAGTCAAATTGTCGTCGTAAGGGTAGAACGCCCGCTTCCGGGGCACAACAGGTAATGTGTTACGACCGTATGAATCACTTAATTGGACAACTCAATTCTCGTCATCGTTGCTCTCAATGTGGTGGCAAAACTGAATATGGTTGCTTGAAGTGCCAGGTGAACTTGCATTCTGCTCCCTGCTTCCTGGATTACCACATTGATGTTGAGCCAGATGAGAAGAAAATTGCTAAAGCTAAATAATTTATTTTTAACAAATATCACGTTTTCTAAATAAAAACACAAACTTTTTGATTTAAATGTGAGTTTTATTCAAAATAAAATAAATATTTCCTTATTGCAAAAAATTTTTATTTTTAGTACACACCATGGACTGTTGGGTATTTAAATAGCCAATTTCGTTAGAACTGAACTCACGGCCAGGTGTGTAAACTTATTTCTGTTCGGCTTTCTCTATTAAATAGAGGATACCAATAGCTATCCGGTAAGGGTACACGTTTTTCGTAATTGCCATTTTTCTATGTTTGGAGGCACTTTTCCTCTCCATTTTCCGACAGTGAAAAAACCGCTATTTTGACCTGTAAAAATATAAAGGTAAGCCCCAAAAAAATATTCGGTTACATTTTTTTTATTTAAGGCCATCTTTCTTCTTTGTTATATAAAAAAAATTACCGTGATATCTCTCACCTGGTCCGCTCTAAAATTTTTTTAATGTCAACATTTTCTTGGGTATTTAAATACCCATTAGGCAGGAATGGGTTATTATACGTAACATTTTTTTTTTTTTTTAGTTTTAACCAATACTTAGGGGATGCCCCCTACTCATGCAGTGCATTGTATTGATCAGGAAAATAGGGTATGGGAGGGAGGAAAGAGGGAGTGGTGTTTGTGGATATTTGATTTAAATTTTTCTAAATTGTAAGTGACAGGGAAGACTTCTGCTGGAAGTTTGTTCCACATACGAATCGTTCGACTAAAAAACGAATTTTCTCTGAAAGTCGTATAAAATTATATATGAAATCATGCTAATTAATATACACCATATATACATATCTATGGTAATATTAATTGATATATTATAAAGATATTAATATGTATGGGACCATATGAAAAAATTTCGAAAATCAAAGTCTTATATAAAATTATTCATGACCATATCCACAAAAAAATACATTATTATTAAGCTATATAAAACAATATATGTTTTTATGTAACAATTTATTAAATACGATATGATTGTATATGTACGTTTTTACTCGGGTATGTAAATGTTTTGGGTTTAAATTTTTATTATAAGTCCTAAAACAAAAAATTGGATTTAAACATTTCTAATCAGAAAACGGAGTAAGCCCCAATTTGACACTTACATTAATGTTATACCTCAAATGAAAGTTTAAAGTATTGACAATCCGTTTAAGTATACCAATATTATCTACAAAAACTTCATTAAAAATCAAAACCCAGTAAAAAAACGCTGCTTACCTGCAAGCAGGTTTGTAAGGGAGTAAGCCCAAAAGAATCCCTTACAAACCTGCTTACATATGCCATGATTTTTATATGGCGAATTCCCACTTGGAAGCATTACTTTTTGGCAAACTAAGCGCTGATTTCAGTGCGTATAAAAAGCTGTGATTTCATAGCTTTCAGTAAAATCATTTTTCATGTCTAGATTATTACGATTATAAGTAATAATATGAATATTATATAATTTATTTTACATAAAATTCTACAGTTATGAATTTTTGTTGTTAAAATTTAGACATATTAACATAATAATTTAATTTTTTCCGCCCCACGTGCATACTCAAAAACACCAAACACGATCGGAAAATCACTAGGTAAAACAGGTACAGATCGTTTATAATCCGCGATTTTAAACTTTCTGCATTACAACCTGCATCCTTGTAAGGGATTAAGGTAAGCTGTTTACAACCTGCATTCTTGTAAGGGAAATCAGGAAGCCCAACATTTTTGTTTGGTTATTTTTATACAAAAATTATTCGTTTCTTTTGCTGCTTCTCAGTATTATGTAATGGTAAGCACTTACATCAGCGCATTTGTTTTATCCTGCTTCTAAAAACACGAAAATTTTTTACTGGGAAATGTTCTATTCGAAAAAAAAAAAATTCATAAATCTAATTTTTAACATTTAGTATGAAGGCGGGTTTCTACTTATTTTTTAACTTTTTGCAGTTATTTTTGTAGCTACTTGTTGTTCGGAATAACGTAAGCAGACGAATAACTATTTATAAATCAACTTTCGTAACCAAGTTTGCAATAACTTATTATATTTAATTTTTTTTTTGTAACCGAGCGGGTAAGCGTGACTACTTACAAACGCGACCTCGCCAAACAAAAATAATGATTATATACGCCAACTAATAAGTAGTGCAAACCTATAAATTTCCATTATATAACCACTTTATTGGTAATGAAAGTTTTTGTTGGGTATAAAAGCTTTAACGCATAATTTGTTTATGAACATGTATTTGTGTTAGTAATGTTGTTAGTGTTACTTTTAAACCACATGTTACTATGGCCCAAAATATGATAAAAAATGTAAAATAATGAAATTTAAAGAACTTTTTGTATGAATAGTTTTTAAAAAAATTTCCATATTGATGTTACTGACTGATTTTTGCAATAATTTCTATAAGTTTAAACGGCAAAGAAAAAGGCTGATAGATTTACTTTAACGATTAAATGAATAATCTTATTGCTTAATTTTTGTTTAATTGACGTCATTGCAGCGTACTTATTAAGGCTGAAATTTAACAATTTTCAAAATATCGGTTGAGACAAACTCAACATTTTTAATTCTTAAGGGTATATTATCATATTATACTATAATCTCAATACACTTGGAGGACTTAACACTATTTTTAATGATGCCGTGTCACCAACTCTTAAAAAGTTATACGGGTTAAGGGGTTGAAACCAAATTTTTTCGATTTTCACTTTTACATAGTTTTTTGACGAGCGAATTTTCGGCCCTTTACGTATTGAATTCTTAGAAAGTGTTAACAAAAAACCTTAAAATTGAGCGATGTTTGATGTATGTGCCAGAAATATACACGAAGTAAGAGCTCAACAAAATTAAACAAAAATTAACGTGATTTTCTTTGAAAAGCACATTTCCGCATACCGTACAGCCATACATTTATTGTCAGGTGCTCCGAATTTGGTGTGATTTTTAATATTTAACCATTTGACACATTTCGAAAAATCAGCTCTTAAATCATAATATTTTGTTTTTTCGGGTTTTTGCATAAATTTGCACAAATATTGAGTATGGCCTCGAACTTGAATAATTTTCATTTTTATTAATGCCTGTAATCGGATTTGCAAAATTTCAGTGTGTGATGTTGGTTTATATTTGACTTCATTAATTTTAGCGAAAGAACCTTCACTTTTTTATCAAGATATATAGAAAATTCAATTTGTATTACAAACTTTTTGACTATTGACTATTGAATTTTAAATTTATTTTGTATGAATTTACTATGGAGAAAATAAAAAAAAATAAAGATTCGGATTCAACATTCAACAAATTCTCCAATTTTTTTAAATATTGTAGATATGATATTTAAACCTTAATAAATCCTAAACCAATTAAGATACGGCCTTCAAATAAATTGCAAAAAAAAATTATGTATTGTCAGCAAAATATGACGAATATTTTTAAAATGTTTTTAGAATTACAAGTTTGATATAATTTTTATTAAAAATAAAAAATTATGTTTTTCGACCTTTAATTGTGCAATGAAAATGAAACGCTTTTTGTTTTTATTCTCCTCTTTATTTTCACACTTCACAAAGTACGGTATTGTTAACTCCCCCTATACATCTTGTGTTTAAGCAAAACAAATGTGAAAATAAAAAGGAGAATAAAAACAAAATGCGTTTATTGTATATCTACCAAAGGTAGAGCTTGCACATAACGAACAAGTTTTCAATTCATTTTTGATCAATGGTGATAATCTTTAACTTCGAGCTCATATATTAGTTCCCATTTAGTGGGAAAACTTGGATATACAAATGTTTGATGTTTTGCATGGGATTGTCACTTCTTTCAAGACGTGTTCTGATGATGGGAACTTAGAAAATTCCCCAAATAGATCTATCAACACATTCCTGAAAGTGGTCAATTAAGAAATTTAAAAACAAAAGTTCTATAGATTATTTGTTAGGGACAATATCCTAATAAAAAATATAGAGCATGGCCTCCAACTTCATTAATTTTCTTTTAGGAATGTTGAGGTTAAGAAGAAGAATAAACGTTTTTGTCTAAAAACT
This sequence comes from Delia radicum, assembly GCA_021234595.1. NCBI lineage: Eukaryota > Metazoa > Arthropoda > Insecta > Diptera > Anthomyiidae > Delia > Delia radicum. Next base: position 190,423,262 of record CM037852.1, read on the forward strand.
ATAAACACTATTAGTTTTTAAATCAGACTAGACTAGTTTCTGCCTTTTTTATGGACAGGCGTCATCAGTGATTTTCCATTTAAATTGTATTATTATTTGTGTATGTATAATCGTCAAATTTTCAACAACCTGCGGCTGTAAGAATCAAACCTGACCTCTTCGTACATTACACACGTAACAATACCAAGTCATGACCGGTTAGCGATCACACTCAAGTATGGCCTCGAATCTAATGCAGCTAAATTGCAGGTTTCTTTCCTATTAGCTTTTCTGTTATTGTATATTATACTCAGAAGTGACAACACTAACAACACAAATATTCTATTTTTAGATTTTTGTTTATTTTCTAATCTCCTCCGTCTCTATTTCACAATGTTACCAGATTGACGTATGGTTTTTACGTTCAGTGTTGACAACTTTTGCGTTTTTTAAGTTGAGACATCGCCACAGGGCAAATTTTATAATTTATTTTAGTACAGTGTTATTTTCACGTCATATAGACAGTCGCCATTAATTTTTAAGTAATATACATTTGACAAATTTAATTTAGAAATGTTGAGGTTAAGAAGAAGAATAAACGTTTTTCTCTAAAAATTATAAACACTATTAATTTTTAAATCAGACTAGACTAATTTCTGCCTCTTTTTATGGACAGGCGTCATCAGTGATTTTCCATATAAATTGTATTATTATTTGTGTATTATAATTGTCAGATTGTCTCTATATGATACATTTTTCAACAATTTTCATTTTCATTATTTTTAGAATTTTTGGGCGTTTTGTATTTTTGAAAAATTATACATATACTAACAAAAATTTTGCATCCATATAATTCTTTACACTTAAGAGATACATCACAAAGTTAAACGCAGCCACATTTAAAATTTAGCAAAAATTGTAATTTTTAAGATTTTTTTTTCAAATTTTCAACGGATTTACATTAACTAAACTACTATTTAAAGTGTACAAAGCGTCGTTGATGTGGAGTCAACATTTTTTAGTTGTTTTTTAACCCATAAAATTAAAAAGATTTGGAAAAATGGCCATATATGTTTCAACAACGAGCTTGCTCAAACGGACTCTAGTCCCATAGTACAATTTCTTTACAATATATATACAATATGTGAATGTTATATTCACACTTTGTGCACATACAATGGTAGTATAGTGAGACATTTTAATATTTAACAAGGGATTATTTAAAGGTTCTAAATTAGTTCATTGCTAGAATATTTATATTTGAATGTATGTGTTTTACACGAACAGTTCTTAAGGTTAAGTGTAGGTGAGTATGTATGTATTTGTTTCATTTTATGTTTATTTGTTCATATTGGGTTGGCTTATTGTTGTTTACTTTTATTGGCAATTTTATTCCGTATTTTTTGCTTCTGAAATTTCATTTTAGATTTTGATTTTTTTAGTAATGGTTTTGTTTTATTTTGTTTTGCCATAACTTTTTTTCTTATTAAATTAAATTAACTTGGTCGACTATAAAGTTTTATTATTGTGGATATACCAATATTTGAATATATTAAATAATTAAAAATGATGAGTTTCTATTTTTAAAACTATGCTTTTTTCTCCTACTGCAGGGTTTTCTCTAACATTAACATAATTGTCAAGAAAGAAAATATAGAAATGAACCAATTTCACAGTTTGCTGGCAAAGACTTTTCTTTTATAACATTTTTATTAAACTTACGCCTCTTAGCGGAGTTATTTAAGTTAAAAATTTTCTCATTTTCGATTAAGATATTTTCAGAATTTAAATTTTTATCACACGACGTTTGAGAGTTTTTAAGTGTAAGGGTATGCTCGCTAACATGAGCCATTCGCTAAAGTACACTCAAAAAAAGTCAGTAAAGTCAGCAAAACATTTTGCTGAGGCATCAACATTTTAGTCAGGAGGGTGCTTGCAAAAAAATTGCTAATGTTAGCAAAATCTTTTAGCAAAAAAATTAGTAAAGTCAACAAAGTTTTGCTAACATTTAGTTGATTAAAAATTAACAAATCCTTGCTTAAAATTAAAACTCAAAAAATTTGTAAAAAAATTATACTTTAGTTAATTTATTTGTTGAAAATCTTAAAAAAAAATTTTGTGTTTCTTTAACAAAAAATTGACAATACATTAAAAAACATAAAAATGTTCATACATTGACGACATGAATTAATTTAATATCTGAAAATATAAAGAAATATTTATACATAACATAAACAAAAACTATAAATATGGACTGAAGCTTAATGCAGTATATAGTTCTAGAAACAAAACCAAAAAATAACAAAATATGACATACATATACAATATATTCCAGTTTATTAGATCAACATTTTATACACACAGAGAAAAATTGAGCTGTTTTGCCAACTGAAATTCGAGTACTTCGGCTCAAATTACGAATTTTAGTCGGTTGGTAAAACTGAACGTTAGTTTTCACAACAAAGTTCGGTAAAATCAACTGCATTTCAATTCGGTTGGCACTTTATTTCTCTGTGTGTATGAATCAGAGCTGTAAATGAATCATCCGTTTTTGATTTCAATTCATTACGAATTTGAATTGAATTTTCAATTAATTATTTTCACATACAAAAAGAATTGAATGAAATTTGAATTAATTCAAATGAATTTGGCAAAAAATAAATTGGAATTGATTTCTAACGCAAATGAATTCGGCGAAATTAATTGCAATTCATTGGAATGCTAACGATTTGGCGTAATGAATTGCAATTCATTTTCAATGCCTTTGAATTGAATTGATTTTGAATTAATTCAAATGAACTAGAAAAAAATTGCAATTCATATTAATGAAATGAAAAATGAATTTCAATTAATCAAAATAAACAAGGTGATTGGAGTTTGTTTCTTCAAGTATTACTAATTTTGGTTTTGGCATACGCTAAACGACAAAGCACCTTTAGTATTCGAGAAATAGTTAAAAGTTTATGAAATTTCTGAAAACTGAAAAGCCTACAACCTACACTAGGGCATTTTAGAGGTTTTTTTCACTGTAGCACCGTGTTATTAATCATATTTATAAAATCTCCTTAGTTAGAGTTTTATAAAAATTTACAAGAGATATGTTTCATAACTTTTCATCATTACAAAATAATGTTGATTGCATTTAAAAAATGGTGGTTACGATTATTACTTTTTACTTTTGTTATATTTTGCATATATTTGTATTAACTATTGTTCCTTATTTCCGAGTCCATTTTACAGGAATCAAGTTATATTGAATTGATAAGAAAAATACATTTTATTTTTTTATTACAAAAATAATATATAAATAATGTATAACTAACTAATATATAACTAACTTAATCATTTGAATTAATTCAAAATGAATTCAAGTCAAATGAATTGCAATTCATTTCGCCAAACTCATTTGAATTGAAAATGAATTGCAATTCATTTTGCCAAATTCATTTGATTTGGAATGAATTGCAATTCATTCCAGCCAAATGCGTATGAATCGATTCAAATTTCATTCAATTCGTTTTTTTGGCGAAAAGAATTAATTCAAAATTTTACTAATTCAGTGCATGAATGATTCGCTAATTAATTCAGATATGAATGATTCATTTACAGCTCTGGTATGAATGCACATTGTTGGCGTCCTTTTGTATGAAAAACATATAACAAAATCTTTCATGGTTGATTTTTTTTATATGTCTTTCAAGAGTTGTACATATTAGTATAATTTTCCCCTTCTCTACTACATCTTGAAATGCCGCGACATCTACTTCATTCTGGTGCGTGGCGGCAAGGTGGCTTCAGCCTCCCGAAATAATTTGAACAAGTTTAAAAAGTAACACCGTTTTTGATAAATGTAATATAAAAATATTTTTTTTTGACTAAAATCAAAAAGGAAGTTGTCAAGTTTATACAGTCTTTTTTTTAATAAAATAGTCTCAAAATAATTTTGAGAAAACGGTTTTCTAAATTTTTTTTTTCGAAAATTTGGGAAATATCGAACATCGATTATAAAGGGTGTTTTTAAAGAGGTATAGAAATTTGAAATGGAATAAAACAAAGATGAATTTTTTAAATTGACATGAAATTTACTTTATTCGAAAGATAAACTTCTGTCATTATAATTTAAATATGACTTCTGGCATATGACCGCCACGGCTGACTCGGGCGTAGTCTAATCTGGAGGGACAATTTTCGATGACTTTTTTCCAACTTTTGTGGCCGCATATTGGCAATAAAGCGGGGAATACTGTCCTCCAAGTGGTCAATCGTTTCGGGATTATCGGCGTAGACTAGCGACGACACGCAAACCATAACGTGGATGGACACATATCCCATTCCTGTGCACGATATCGCATAGACTGTTTGGGGTCTTCCTCTACAGCAGCAATAACTTCTTCTGTACCACTGTACGACGTCTCTGTGGATGCATATTACCATTTAGAGTAAACGTGGTGCGAAAACGTACCATAGTTAATCGAATTAATTGCTCTGATGGACGGTTATGTTGACCGTAAGATGGACGTAGTGCGCAATTCGTATTTCGAACAGAACCATGATTTTCAAAATAAATTTGCACAATTTGGAAGCGTTGTTCAGGCGTCAGTCTATTCATGTTGAAATGCCAAACCAAACTAAACATAAATCACTTGACAGCTGACAAAATAGCCACCAGTTAAAAAAGTGTTGCCAACTTAAATTTCTATACCTGTATAAAAAACACCCTTTAGTACTAAAATATTTTTTTTTAGCGAATTTTTCCAAAAGTAGTTTGATACGAGTTTGTACTTCCTAAAACAATTTTTAATACCTGTTTTGGACGATGAAGGATTTGGAAATGTCATATTTGGCAACTCGTTTTATGGTTTTTCCAAAAACACCCAAGAAATAATATTTGCCTCCTTTTTTTTTCTGAGTACACTAAATATTTTATCATAACAGTCACTAATTCCGAGCCTTATTTGAGTGAGAAGTAAGAGTAAATCTTCTAGTCACATCTATTAAATCATGGTCCTTTGTTAATATATACCCAGGCAGAATAATACAATCGGCGATTGATATCAGTGGCCAACCGTTGGTTCAAGCGAACAACTTTTAATTGAGTAACAAATATTAATAGTGAAGTTTTCATTGCAGATATTTTTATTAAAACTTGATTTTTTTGTGCTCTACTGTCTCTATCTAAGTTGTCACAATTTTCTATTTACTTTTTTCATTTCCATAAAAAATTCTTTTACTTTGTAAATTTTTTTATTTCAATATCCGCTTTAACAACAACAACAAAATGAAACTATCGTGGTTTTATGTTACTTATGCAACAAGAACAAATAGAATATGAAATTGTGCAAAAGAATGTCTCTGAAAAATGAAACGTTTATCTAAAATAATACTCCGGACGAAGAAAACAAAAATGCAACCTTGAAAATGACTTGAAAAATAATTGACCATTAAGTTATGTACAAAATTACATTCATAGAAACATAGATAGAAATTTGCAAAATGTTCTTGATACCAATACCATTACAAGTTCTACTACAACTTTTTGTGTACATGTAAAACATTCATTTTGCGCTATTGCATTGGGGTGTGTGCAAGTACAAAACAAAATCCCAAAAAGATTATTTAGTCTCTCATGTATTATATAATTCATTTTTCTCTTACAGTTGTATGCACTCACACTCTGTTGAATATACACATTAGGGGGTCCCTTAAAATATATTTGTTACTACACTACCCAGTTTTATTGCAATGGTACCAAATGGAAGAAATCACTTTTTTTTTGGTTAACGTTAAAATGTGCCAAATTTTGACCGAAAATTGTAAATTTATGAAAAATTGTTTCTAATTAAAATTACCATCGGATATAATTAACCCACTTACGCACAAATTTGATAAAAATGCAGAAGGTGACTTTGTTAAATTAATTTTAAAGATTTTTTAAAATACCTAATTTGGAGATTTCGATTGCTATTTTCATAACATAATTAAAAGTAACATGAAATTGAAAAAATTATTATTCGTGTTTGTGAGTGGAGCGACTCCTTTCTAGGACATTTTATGAAAATAGAATATAGAAAATATTTTGTAAAAAATTTTAAAAAATTGGAAAGTTTTTATCAAATTTTGCATTACTTTCGGAAAATATCACTTAAATTTGGTTAGACTATAACTATTTTTACTTTTATTTAAAAAATTTTTAACCCTCAGTGCCCTGGGTGATATTACGACTACAAGAGTGTAAAGCTTTTAAATTGATAATACAAAAATGTCCACTTCATACAAATAATTATTTTATGTAACTTGATATAGGGTTAATGTTTTCAATAGGGTTAATGTTTTCCAATTAAAGGTATTTTAAAGATCTATCTACGATTCACCAAAAAATTTAAGGGGGTATATGTTTATTTGTTTTTCCTGGAACCATTTTGGATCACACCTTTTTAACCCTTTAAAATATGATTGGTGCGATAAAGAATAACAAAATTTAATGCAAATGTGAAAGACATTTTTCTGTAAATTTGCCAGTGGATCTTTTTTTGGTCATAAGTGGGAACATTAACCCTATGTGCATCAAATTATATAAAATAATTATATTTATCAACTGGAAATTTGTTTTGATCAATTTAAAAGCTTTTAAATATTGTAGTCACAATTAAAATTATGTTTCATGGCTCAATGCCATTTAAGTTATTAAAGACACAAACCATGTATGAAGGATACTTCATATGTTCCGAATCCCTCATTTTTAAGTTATAAACCAAAACTCATTATTTTTCACTTCCAGCAAGTACATATATAACTACTTATTTTAATTTTTTGTAAGCTGGAAAGTTATGACATTATGTGCAAGCAATTCCTTTATTTTTCTATCTATCAAGTACAATATGGTGAGATAGCTCAGATGGTAAAAACGGTTGACTGACAACCTGCATGCCCGTGTTCTAATCCCGTGTGGGCACATTTTATTAAAAATAATTTTTCAATAGAATAAAATTTTTTTATTAAATTTATTTTTTTTTTATATTTAGTTTTAGACTAATTATTTTTGTACATACTGGTTAGCATATAAAAGTAATGAGATTTGTTTTGTCATTTGCAAGAACTTGTCATTACCAAATATGGACTTTTATAACCACGTATATGGTAATGCTTTTCTACACTGGAATGTATCGAATTCAATATAATTTATTGTATCTACCATTTTCCTGAACAAATTTTATATAATTAAATATGGAAACGTATGATTTTAAAATCATAAATTAAAATTTTAATCGGGTATTAAAGGAATAAATTAAATGAAAAATTCAATTTTTTAAAATTTAGAATTTTGGTAATTTTTATTACAAATATACTTATTTTTACAAAATTGTCTATTTTTGGACAAAATTCGGCACGGGTTAACATTTTCCAATAAGCCGATCTCTTTCATTTGGAACCATTTGCAATATAACATGGAGGAGTAATGAATGAAAATCGACAAATCTTTATTTAGGGGGACTTCCTAATACACATATTCACGTTTACACATACTTACATTAACTCATTCAAATGACACCAATAACATATGCAACAATTTGTTATTTTTACTTCAAAACACACATTTTAGATTTTAACTTTCTGCATCAAGTGAAACAACACAAATACCATTAAAGTGGTGTTACATATTCATACTTGTATTATTTGTGTTAGCTTTTACGTACTATGTACAAAGGACATTTATCCTTGTATTGTGATGTGGTAGTCGTGGACTGTTAGTAGATTAGTTAGTGGTGCCATTACGTTTGAGGGTGTACAACTTTTAAATTTTGTATGCAACTGCCACTGAGTTTTTTGTACAGCGCTTGTAATATGCAATTGTCATGTTGTGGTTGAATTGTTTCATTTGTTTAAAAGTTGGCTGCTATTTGGTGTAATTATTACTGGACATAGTGGGGAGAAATAAGGATTTCTGACACCATTAGTTATTTGCATTTTTCGGCCCACAGTTCGTACATTTAAATGCGTAGGTGTATGAGTGTAGTTGTGTATATTGTTGCGTATATTGTTGCGTTTGTATTGTATTTCCTGCCTGTCATTTCACAACCATTTTTCACTGAACGCTTTGAACGTTTGATGGTGTTCGTGTAACAATTAATTGCTTTTTGCTATACCACTTTTCACTGGTGAAATTGATATCAATTTAAAATTGAAAAATGAAAAATGGTTACTACACACAATCACATAATAAATTCTTGATTGCCTTCATTGCAAAAAGCGATATGCTTAATGTAAAAGAACAAAATATATAACAAAAGGCTTTAACAGTGTAACATTTCTAGCAAGACGTATAAATGTTTAACAGGCAGACGGAAAATCAAACATAATTTCATTTGAAGCTATTGTTTATGTGGTATTACAAGACGGATGAGTATTATAAATAAATATACAATGTATGAATCATACGCTCCATAAGAAAATTAGGTTGGCATTAAACATTTTTTACACAATGACATGACATTGGCAAGGCTAACAAAGAATAATGATGTTAGATGTATTATATTGTTATTCATAAATGGTGAATGAAAATACTTAAAGCTTAAAAGAGTGTTAATTTTGGCTTTATGGTTTTTTTGCTTTATCTAAAAAATTCGAAAATCTAATATAGGGTAATAGTAGGGTAGTCAGGTGCCGTTACAAGTATTATGAAAAGTTTATTTTCCTGGAGGTGAAAAATCGGAGCATTTTTTTTTATCGAAATTGAGGCTATTCCTGTTAATATAGCTCGAACTCCTGATGTCGGAGTGTGATTCTGAGACCAGATTTAGATTCAGAGTATCTTACACTTTTAGAAAAAGAATAGTTTTTTCTATATATGTGCTAAAAATCAGCTAAAAACGTTTCTATTTCAATAAAGTTTTTCTAACAAAAACGCTATTTTTATGACAAATATACAACAACACGGAGGTTTTTGTAAGTTATACTTTTGCAAATATAAAAATTTTTAGCTGAAAATTTGGAAACTTACATATCATACTAAAAGTTGGACCTTGGGGTCATCCTGGAAAGCTAAGGTGCCATGTAAATCTTAGGCAAATAGGGAGTTTTGCATAAAAACGCTTTGATAAAATACTTTTTTCTTACTAATATAACTACCCAGCCAGAAATTGCCAATGGTCTGAAAAATCAAGCACTGGCAGAGCACTGTTTGCCAATGGTCCAACAAATAAAGTGCTGGCAAAGCACTGATTTACCACGCTCTGGCAACGTTAGTAAAAAGTGCTTTGCCAGTGCTTAATTAACAAAATTTACAACAGTAAAAATAATAAAAGCACTGGCACAGCTCTGGCTTAGAACGCTCTGCCAACGTTTGTAAAAAGTGCTTTGCCAGTACTTATTTACAAAATTTACAACCGTTAACTTAATAAAAACAGAGGCACATCACTTGTTCGCAACAAGAGTGGAAAAATTTAAAACTAAATTGCAATTTATGATTTGAAGATACGAGTATTAGTAGAGTTGGGATTAACCGTTCATTTTGGTGACTCGGTCAGTATCGTTCAATTCGAGTCAGTGAACTAGTTCGTTCAAATCGTTCAATCGTTCTTTTTTCCTTTGACTTGTGACTGAACTGCGTGTTGTGAACTGAGTCGTTCGTTTGACAATTATTACGCACTATTCTTGTTTTAACGAGTTTTTTCACAAATTTTACTGTACATAGACAAAAGTGTTATAAAATTGAAACTTTTCTAACAAAAATTTATTTATTTTGTGCAAAAAACATTTTATTTGTATGACTATAATTGCTTTTCCTAATTTGAAACAATATTACTAATATTTTCAAAAAAAAAAATTGCTCTTACAAGCAGTTTAATTGAATAGAGATGCAATTGTTCTGTGAACAAAAAGAACGAAATGAACGATTGAACGAAATGAACGATTGAACGACAAGATCGAATATTGGTGAACGAGTCATATCGTTCAATTGAGTGAGTCGTTCATTTGAACTAGTTCGTTCATGAACGACACAACTCTAAGTATTAGGGTCTCCTATTATAGTCAGCACAAAGTATAGTTTTTGTACTAAAATTTTACTTAAGAAATTTATTTTCAAATTTTTTTCTTTAGTGAAATTGTAGTAAAAAATCCTGCTAACTTATCACAAAAATAATTTGATAAAAAAAATATTAAGTTATTTTGTAATTAACTTAGCTGAAGCAAGCCTATTGTTATTTCTGTTCAAATTACCAAAATCATTCAATAAGAAATAATACAACTGAAGTGAATTAATATGTAGGACTTTATTGGTCGTTTTTGGTTTTGGTACTGGCAAAGCGCTTATTGCCAGTGCTTTGCCAACGTTTTCAAAAAGAAACGGCCAAGCCCTGCCCGGTGTTATCATTTTGGGGTTGGCAAAGCACTTATTTATTATTAAAAAAGCACTTTATGGTTGTTCCAAAAATGCTTTGCCAACGTTTTAAAACGGGGTTTGCAAAGCACTTAAATCTTCAGATATCCAACGCTCTGCCAACGCTCATACCACCGTTGAAAGCACTGGACCAATGCTTTGCCGTTCGTATTTTTCTGGCTGGGTACTTTTAAATGACTCTTTCCATTGTGTGAATATTTGATTAGCTTAACAGCGAAATTGATTTTGGGCTTTGGGAATCAAATATGTACCATAATTATTATTGCTGCCCAGCAAAATTTTTAGAACTTTTTTTTTGAACCTGAACAATTTCTTTTACCACCGATTACATGGAACCGGTTTTAGAACAGGCTTCTGGAAGTCGAAGTGTAGGGTGTCACTGTCTCAGAACCAGTTCTATAACTTTTTCTAGGACCAGTTCGAAAGCAACCTGTTCTTGTTTGGAGGTAAAGAACCTATTGCAAATAGGACAAACTTCATATAGAAAGAACCAGTTGCAGAACAGAAATTAGAACCTGTTATAATGCAGTATAAGCGGTTCTGCAACCATTTATTTGAATTTTACTGGGTGATCTTGTCTTTCGATTTAGATAGAAAGAAATTAAATTATTGCATTTGCAAATTTTGTTTATAACAGCAAGAAGATGTGCGAAACTTTAAAGCCATTTTGCCGAAAAACTGTACCATAGATAAACTTGTAAAAAGGCGTCAGCAGTTTGCCTTTTCTTGTAATATAACGTCAGCCATTATTAGTTTGTAGCCCCCACCTCAGGGATCTGCTTTAGCTTCCTTATTATTTATGTTATACATTGATGATTTATTCGACAGCATAAATATTGGTACAACCCACATATTTGCGGATGACGTTCAAATAGTTTGTTATTGTTTACCTGATATAAATAATTCTTTCATAATTTTATTAAATGAGAAGCTTCGTCGTGTAGGGTAATGGTGTTTATTATTGTTTATTATTGTTTATTGGAAATTCGAGAGTTGAATATGTGGAGCATTACAGGACGTTAGGGTTCTACTATATATAGATACAAATTTGAAATTTGATAATCATATATTTTATGTTACTTATAAGTGTACCAATTGTTGAGAAAATTATACAACGTAGGAGTTGCTTTGCACTTTAATGTCAGGAAAAAAATGAGGCCATTCACTCCTCATGTCAACGATAATATATGGCATGGAGATAATGGGAATTTGGCAAACTTAAAATGTGCGTTCACCGGATTGTAAGATTTGTCTATAAATTAGGTAAAACTGATCATATTACTTTCTATGTGCGCGACTTTTAGATTGTAGATTTTGTCAAACTATTTTTGGCCTTTTATTTTTTCTACAAAATTTAGCGGAAAAATTAAGATTTGGAATTCTGAACGGACACACACTTTAGTGCAGATACGCTTCGAACCTCTGATATTACAAATGTTTTCTCTACTCTGAAAATTTTAATTTTATGCACATATTGAATAAGTTTAAAGCACCCTTGATGGTCAAAATGTATAATTTTTAATACAACTTACTGAAAGTGACCCGAATCTTGTAAAGGTTTTTCGTTTTCTTGTAACTCAACTTCTTAGACCATATTATTTATTATTTTTTTTGTTCTTAAAAACCCTTTTCTTTGCAAGAATTTATTGAACTTCATAACCCATATTCCTTTCAAATTTAAAAACAAACAAAGCACGAAAATGCAACAAAGACTAATGAATTTTATTTTTTTTTCTATTAGTTTTTAAAATTTTACACAGTATTTGGAAAAATACTTAAATTCATTTTTTAAAAAATTTGTTTTCATTATTACTTTTTCCAAGCAAATGACGATCAATTTGAACTATTGAGTAACTTTAGTAAATTCAATGAAAATAATCACATCAAACAGGGCTTTAAAAATTCCGTTTTAGAACAACTATTTGATCAAATTTTTGAAATATAAGCAATCGTAACCTAATTTTTTTCCAACACTGTATAGAGAATAAGAAAAAATATTTGTTATGATTTTTAATAATATAATATAGCCACAATTATCGCTGTGTCGACCGTGGCTCAACTCGCTAAGAGGTGATGCTAGTAGTCAAAGCCGTTTGGCTGTGGGTTTGAAACTCACTAGGACACAAGTAAAAAGGTTTTTCATATAGAGCAATTTTACAATATAAAATACTTTGTTCAATTGGCACATAAATTCACCACTGACAAGTATTTGGAGGGTACGAAATTGCGTCAGTATGGCATATCCATTGAGTCCGTTACATTTTTCAATTAAAATGTTTTAAGTTCCTTTTCCTGTTAAAATCTGACTAATTCGAATTCTCTAATTCTCTATAGATATCATATGCATAGTGAATTACTTCTGGACATATTATTGACTAACTATATAATTTTAATACACAAAGTATTCAATCAATCAAGGAATTTTGTTTTTATTTGACCTGTTTGACGTGACGCTTATTGCAACAATGTTTTTTTTTTCTAATTGCACATAACTCTTTTTGTGGGCACAGCGTCTGAATAATAAAGCATTAAAACTTACGCAAGCATTGATTTTGATAATCATCCCATTGACCAGAAGCATTACAATAACGTTGAGTGGGACCCTCCAGACGATATCCTTGATTACACCACACCTTAATTTGGTGTTATAGAAACGTTTCTTCTTATGACGATATTTAGTGCAATGTATTTCACCATTAGTGGGAGACACAAATGGACGACATTGATCACGCATTTCTACAACGTTTTTCACACGTCCTTCTATCCGCTGCCAAAAGATAACCCAAAGGACATTTACACTCAAAACCACCATTGTGATTAATACATTGTCCTCCCAAACAGTCACCATTGTCCAAAGAACATTCATCGATATCTATACAATCACGACCATTTTCTAGACTATAACCACTGGGGCATATACATTCATAAGAACCATTGGTATTGCGACAATTATATTGACAAACCCCGGGTAAAGAACATTCATCGATATCTTCACATTTCGAAGGATTATCACGGCTAAAGGTAAAACCAGCTGGGCAGGTAATGGGACAATTATCTTCACTATGTTCTGGTTTATAACCATCTGGACATAGACATTCAAATGAACCTTGAGTATTACGTCAATTATATGAACAACCGCCATTATTTATTAAACATTCGTTGATATCTTCACAAGTTTTGCCATCTTCGTTTAGAGATAAACCAAGAGGACAAGTACAACCCTTTTCGGGATCACATATATGAGAACAGCCACCATTATCTTGATGGCATATGGCATTTAAACATTTTTTACCATCTTTGGAGAGAGTATAACCCTCAGGACATGAACACATATACGAACCAACGGTATTATAACAATTATGACTGCAACCATGATTTGTAACAATACATTCATCTACATCATGGCAGGATGTGCGAGAGTCTCCTAAATAATAACCTTCGGGACAGGTACATTGAAAACCGCCATCAACATTGACACATTCATGGAAACAATCATGTCTTCCCAATGCACATTCATCAATATCCAAACAAGTTGTTTGATCTTCAGCCAATTCAAAACCGGCCTCACAGGCACATGCATAAGAACCTAAAAGATTTATGCATAAAATGAACAATTTGCTAAACCATCGAAACATTCATCGATGTTGAAGCATGAATGACCATTGGATGAAAGCATGAAACCTTTTTGACATGAGCATGAATAACTACCAGCACTATTATGACATGTATGATCGCAATCGCCATTGGTAAGAAAGCATTCATCCATATCTTGGCAGAATTTACCATCATCATGTAAATGATAACCTTCTGGACAGGAGCACATAATCTGACCATTCATATTATGACAAGCATGAGAGCAACCACCATTATCCTTAAGACAAACATCGACAAGTATACAAGTTTTATTATCCTTTTCACTTAACAAATAACCCGGTTGACATGAACATTCATAGGAACCCGGTAAGTTCATACAAAAATGTGTACACTGACCATTTTTAATGGAACATTCATCAATATCTAAGCATACGGGTAAAGCAGATGAAAATGATTCAGAAGATGATTGATACGCATGATCATGTGCAGTTTCAAATTTTTCGATAGATGATAATGGAATGATTTTAACGGGCATAGAAGATAAACCCAATGCATAACCCTTGGGACATAAGCAGGTAAATGAACCATTTAGATTTTCACATATCATATCACTTTGACAATTGTGTAAACCAAGGAACATTCATCGATGTCAAAGCAATAGTCCTTTAAGGCTCCGTCAAGGAATTCAAATCCTTGATGACATGAACATTTTAAACGTACCTGCATAATTTGTACACAACTGATGACAGCCACCATTATTAATTTGACACTCATCAATATCAAGACATGATTTACCATTAGCATCTAAAATAAAACCATTATAACAGGAACAAGAACCCATATCTTGAGAATTACACAATTGTTCGCAGCCATTTTTATTAATAGCACAAATATCTGCTACCACGCAATTAACACCCGAATCATCTAAAGTCATATTACCAGGACAGGCACAACGGATGCCTTGATCCTCTGTGATACACTCATGAGAACATTTATGATTGAGGCAGCTATTTGCCAACATATTGGAACAGATTCCTTCCATATTTGGTTCCGAACCATCATCGCATAAACAATTAAAACTACCGGGGAAATTATGACACTGAAGATTACCACAGCTATCCGAAGCAATTAAACATTCATTAATATCTTCACACTCATATACACTACCATCTAGCAGTTGGAATCCCTCAGGACATTTGCAATGATAACCACCTTCCGTATTTAAACACTCATTGAGTGCATTGATGTTGACCGGTAGAACATTCATTGACATCTATGCACTTCTTATCCACTTCTTCAAGCCCATAGGACAATTACATATAAAATTCATATTATCCGCAGTAGCTTGGCATGTACCAGGTTCACAGGCTTCCCAAATTTTGGGAGCATATATTTTCCAATTCCCTACAATTAAAACCATCTTCGGTTAGTTGATAGCTCTCGGGACATAAACATTGATAAGATCCACTGGATAAATCAATGCAATCATACTTCAAGCTTGGGTTATAAGACTACGGAATAATATTATACCTTATGGTGAAAGGACGTTTAATCATACCGATTTTGTGTTTTGGAAAATTGTCCGGACTACATTAGACAATATATTCGAAATAATTTTGTTACATGTATAATTATGATATTAATTAATGCTTTCTTTTTATAAATTGTAATAATTATAAACCTAAATTCTTCCATATAAAATTTGTCATGTCATGTTATTAGTGTCTGAAAAAAACAGTTCGGTAAGAAAATGTTTAAAAAAAATAAAAATTTGCTAATTTAAAAATGTTTGTTGGGCTCATCGGATTGAATTTTGAAATTCAAATTTAAGTAAAATTCCAAAGTTAAACAACGAATTCACATTTCGACAAAACAGAAAATAGTTTGCAATTCAGTTTCTTTTATAGCTTTCGTGCTTTTCCTTAAATTTGACATTCACTGAAAAAATTTTGGTGAAATTTTTCAGTAAATCTATGAAGCATTCCTTCACACAAAAAAAAACCGAAAATTTATGAAAAGCTACATACTTTTTATGATACCAGCTTTTTTAATGAAACCTTTTCATTGAGCGAAACAACATTTTTTTAAATAAAAGGATATTTCTTCGTACAATTTTTTGACTTAATAAAAAATTAAGTTAATAAAAATTTTCAATTGACGAATTCCAGTGAAATTTCATTGATTTAAATGCAAAAATTCTTTAATATAATGCAGATAATTTTCTTAGTGCAATATCAAAACTTGTCTATAACGCATTAAAATGCAAAAAAAACGATAATATATATTTTTTTGCCAAACTGTTAGGTAGCATAATACACTGAGAGAATTCTCTGCATGATATTAATGAATTATTGCATAGCAGCAGCTGGAACTGGTCTAATCGAAGTTTCATAAAGTTTATGAAAAATATATTTTTTTTAATAAATAGTTTCAATCACTTAATAAAAAAGTTTCATTTAAAACTAGTTTTGTTAAAAATAATAAACTTTCATTAATTTTAGGAAATTTTTAGTTCACTGTATTATGAAAAGTTACATTATTTTACAAACCATTTTCATTATTTTTCTTCCACTACAATATTTTTTGTGTATAAATTCATCTTCATCATCATACTTTTTCAGGTTTATGTGTTGTCAGAAACCGCCGAAAGTAGTCTGCAAAACATTTCAATTTCGATTTTTTTTTGGAAAAAATATAGATTTTTGCAGAATTATCCATTAACCAATAAATTTGGGCAAATAATGTTTTTATTGTTTTATTTAATACTAGCTGACCATGCAAACGTTGTTTTGCCTTCAAATTTTAATTGTAATTAAATCTTTAAATCAAGAAATTTCTTTTACGCAAATAATAATATAATAATAATATATTTTTTATGTTAAGTGTATCTGTTAAACATGAATTGTTACTTAAAACCATATCATAAAATTTATTGTTTACTTCTTTACCTTTTTTATTTATTCTAGGACTATGAGGAACGCTAAAACAATTGCTTATTTGTTTTTTGCTTTTGGTACCACGCCCATTTATCCCATTCCGCCCATTTTCAGTTCGACTACTAATATTTGTAATTGATGGACTCGTACAAAATTTGAAGGCTATATAGCTTATATAGAACCCTAGATATTTAATATTAATATTAATTTTGTATATGAGCTAAATAATCACTTTGTATGGGAGCTGCCACGCCCACTGGTATGATCCCGCCCAATTTTCCCATGACTATTCACATTAACAAATAATCAATGTGCACAAGACTCTGTCTATTATAGAACTGTAGATATATGATATTAAATATTTACTTTGTATGGGAGCTGACACGCCCACTGGTCCGATCCCGCCCATTTTTTTCCTGATTATTGAAATCAGTAACATATGGGATACTGCAATGTTTCAAAACTCTTGCTATCACAATAGTCAAGATATATGATGTTATTCAATTCATGTGGGAGGTGCCCCGCCCACTTGAAATATAGCCGAAAACCTAATTTGGACTATAACCTTTCAAATGAAACCGGTTTGGGCCAAATCGGTTGAATAGTTTTAGAGTCTATAGAGGACAAACATACAAACATTGTATTTTATATATATAGATTATTTTTATGTTTCCGCTCATAACTTTAAAAAAAAAAAAAATTCGGAACGATATATAGCCTATGTCCATCCTGGAGGACCAAATTAAATATTGGTAAACAAATTTAGAAATCGTATGATTACACACAGAGAAATAAAGTGCCAACCGAATTTAAAAGTGTATATTACTTGTAACAACTTATAAATTCAGTTAATACAACGATATTTACATCATATTTCTGAATATTTTGGATGTTGAAACTAAAATTTAGTTGAATTAACCGAACTTTACTGTGAAAACTAATGCTAAGTTGCGGCCAACCGTCTGAAATTCGTAATAACTGAATTTGAGTCGTAGAAACAAATTTTAGTTGGCAAATAGCCAAATTTTTCTCTGTGTGTAGTTACGGAGATTACTTTCTACAAACAAACAAACATACAAACATTACCTCTTTATAATATTATATTATTATTATTATATATTACATAAGTATAAGTATAGATTAGCTGCTTGACAAATAGAACAATCACGCATATTATGCAAAATACCGAATAAAAACATATATTTTAAAACATTTTTTTTAAGTAAAAAATGTTTTATTAAAAAAGTCTCCACCCAAATGGAAAAACTGATTCCGCGCATGCCACATGCAATCCGGAGTTGCGCCATAGAACCAAAAAATATAAATTAAATAAATGTATTTCATTTTATTTTTGATTCGTCTTCTGATCTGGTGAGAATCAGAATTTAAATGTTATTAGAAAAACAATAGGAAATACCACCAATCCCTTGTGTTTGCCGGATAAACTATAATTTGCGAATATAACTTGGACTTGTTTCAAATCTTCACAATTGATAGAGCTTCTACAAATACACTTGGAGGGGGTCAATAGCACTCAGTGAAATGTCACAGGACCGTTATAAAAGTACATGTCACACAACTAACCCCAAAGAACATGTCACAGAACTGACTCAAAATCAAATATCCTTTAACTATCGTAAAAGAACATATCAATATTTTATTTTTATTTTAGGTCAGTATTAGTTCTCCTTTAAAAAGACTTTCCTAATAGATACTTTGAATCAGTCCCAATGATAGGTACTTTAAAACCCGTCATAATTGCAAAATTTTTTAAATTAAATTAATTTAGTGCTTTGTTTTTTAAAAAATGTAAATTACTTTTAGTTTAAGTTTAGGTTTAAGAGAAAATAAAACTACAGCGTTTTTCCGTTTTGCTCCAATTTCATTCCGCACACGTTTTTTTAAAGACTGAATTTAAAGTTTTCAATAATACAGGGTTTGCTATATAAGTATTTTTTTCGGTTGCCCTAGACCATTTTGACAAAATAAAGAAAAATTATACTTACAAATTTACACAATTTAAAATAAAAAATAAAATATTTTAATTTTTAAATTGTAAAAGAGTTTTGACTATTTTTCATTGTTATTGCTAGAAAATAAATTTTATTTCAATTTAAAAACTCGTATCTAATCTTTTATGGACTTTTAAGGAAATTTGGTAAGATTAAATGAAATCAAATGGTGTACTGAATATCAAGGTCGACCACGTCCATGTTTCTCTATTTTGAAATGGTATTGTTCTGGGTAACGTCATAAATAACAGTCCTTGGTTATTGGTTTATGTGAAAAACTATTTTGTAACTAAGAATTATTAATACAAATCAAAACATGATAAAACATGTTTCGTTAAAACATGTTTTAAAAATGTCCAGCTTTTTTCTGGATCTGGATCTTGCAACCCTACCAGTACAACATTCCATACTTATAACATATGAAACTAAATTACCTAATTTTCAAACATCGGTTTATCAGAAAACAAATAGAGATATCTGATAGATTCAAAAAGTATTTTGTATTTTGAAAATCATAAATAGTAGTTTTAGTTTTAATTTTTATGACGAAAGAACGTGTTTTTTTGCGTTTGTAGCCTAGAATGTCTGAAAAACTTGATGAATGAGAGGAATTCAGAATACAAATTTGGATTTAGAGCACCAAAGACAATTTAAAAAAGTGACCCTGGAATATAGATCGTGAGTTTTACGAAATTTAAATTGCGTGTGTATTCAACAAAATTCAAAACTTTACTTTTTTAAGAAAATATGAGAATTTTTTACCGAAATCTAAATATTTTTCGAACCCATGGTGAAATCACCGTGACTTTTCGATATGTTGTTCAAGAACATATTATCTATCACTACAAAGTGTTTAAAAACAATTCATAGATGTAGTTTCCTCGGAAGAGAATGTACTATTTCCTAATAGAAGATACAATCTTTGATGAGAGATCAGATTTGTAAAAATCGGATGAAAACTTAAAAAATTACAGGGGTAGTTTCTGTCAGTAATGTTTAAATCGGTCACTCGATATGTCACAGGATAGGTTCTTTCAGACCTGGCCTGTTTCAATAGTCGTTGTGTCAACCTAATTTCTCGCTAACTGAATGATTTTCTTCCGGCAATCAAATTGTTTGGTTCTCACAAACAAATGCATTTCCGCAAGCAGAGAAAAAAATATGCCTTAAGAGAATCACATAATTATTAGAATTTCCATTTTATCATAGTACAATCACCAGGACAATACTATAATTATCGTGTATTCCCAATTAAAAAAATTAAAACTGAAATTATGTTAGCTGAAGTAGAAACATATAGTAAGCAAAAAATTCGACTGCCACAATGAATTTGTTTTTTTTTTGCCTTTCCCTAATGTAATTTATCTACAACATTTATTCGACTAATTACACTGTTCAACAGTGCGAAAATCCCTTATTGTTTCATAATGTTTTTTGATGTTTTCGAAGTCGCTGAACCCGGGTCACTTCAGGTTTTTGTGCTACAGAGTGAGACCCCTTACTGGGAATATTTCCCATTTTAGGGAGGATTAATATATGTTACCCGACTTTACTTTTTGAGAGGCAAATTTTTTCTTTGCGACATATCCCTTCCTGACCCTCCGAATGGAGGGGGGCTTCCATATAAATTGGATTTTTTTTTTTTATATCTAAGTTTTGTAAATAAAAATATAATTGAAATATAAAAAAAACATGTTTTATTTAACTAGAATAAATTAATTTTTTTTTTCTATAAAGTTATACAAAAATTATAAAATTTAAGGGAGCCCCTTAAGGAGTGTCCGCAGGGATGTCGAAATAAACAAATTTTCCTTTCAAATAAGTAATAGGAGTTGGTCATATATATTAACCCTCTCCGACCCTCCCTAATATGGGAAATATTGATTTAGTTAGAAAAAACTGACTGCAGATACGAATTCACCAACATCGAAAACATTAAAAAACGTTTTGAAGTCCTACAGGATTTTCATTTCTTTCAAAATTGTTGTACTGTGTTATCAAGTGTCGTGGTCAATATCATCATGCTCATAATTTTTATTTCATTGGTATATTCATGTATATACATAATTAGTATTAGATACACCCATAAATATAACTATTTAATTAATGTTATATGAGACGTAAAATGATTTTTATTATTATTGGGGAATTATAAATTACTCATACGCTTAGTATGCCTTATTTTTGATATGTTTGTAGTCTGTGGTATTAAAAATCAGCCAAACATAAAAATGTTTTTATAAATAGAACTAAAATTTAATTGCTTAAAAAGTATTCATATTTATTATGTATGATTGAATAAAATTTTTGTTATTTTTATTGCAGAAAATTCTATATGAAAATCAATCAACGAACAAATTGTTGTTTTCCGATAAGGTAAGTTTCTAAATATTTTAAAAAATATTTAAAATGTTTCATAATTTTAATTGCTTTTGTTCCATATGAATGCCACAATCTATTTATAAAATGATTGAAATTTGATTTATAAAATTTATTTTAAATTAAAACAAAAAAAAACCAAAAAAAAAATCTATATATTTTATTTATAAATATAATGAAGAATGATTCGTTAAATAATATTAAATTTTTTTTTAATATATTTATTCAAATAAAAACTATATTAGATAAGTAATAATAAATCAAAAACACATATATTTATTGCTGAGTTATTAATAACAAAACAACAACAATTATGTATATGAAGAATTTGAAAAAATTTCGATTTATGTTGAAACGGACTTTAGATGCCACTTATTTTTCAAAATTTTTTTAATTGAGAGAAACGTTGGACAGGGTTATGTAGAGTCTTCATGCCAACACACATCGGCGAGCAAAAAATTTTGAAATCAGACTTGCTACTTTGAAAATTCCGAAAACCTCTTTTCAAAATCTTTTTTCCAACATGTTCAGTTGTTCCTCGTATTTGTCAAATTTAATTCTGGATGTTTAAGCAAAAGAGTCCTACAACTAGAAAAATTTTATAAATTTTCTTTTTTATTTGTATTTTCCACAGGGATATCTTTTGTTTGAATGAATTTATTTGATCAAACAGTGATGTTATAATCATATTTTTACCCTGAAGGTTAATATTGAGCTGACTGAGATGGCCAGTAATGTGAACTGAGAAAGCCAAATCTTGTATCCACTTAACGCTCTTTAAGCTCAGAGCAGTCATAATCTTTAACTTCTAAAAAAAGTACAATTTCGTCCAACATTTGTAAAAATCTGTTTAAAAGTTTATGGCTCGAAAGCCAACGAACTTCAGTAAAATATGGCAAATCTTCGTATTCAGATTCCACATCTTTCAGCAAGGACGTAAATTCACGATGGTTTAATCCGCGTGCTCGAATAAAATTAACAATCTTAGCAACTTTTTTAAATACATCATCAATTTTAATTACTTTTGAACATAAGACTTGCTGGGGGATAATGCAATGGAAGTGTTGAAAAGATCTATTATGTTGAGTTTTAACATAATCTTTTAGTCTACCAACGACACCACGTGTAGCTCCCGTCATAGAGGCGGCCCCATCAGTTGCCAAAGATACCAAGTTATTCATTGGAAGATCATATTTTTTAATATCAATCATAAATACTTCGAAATATCATCACCAGTTGTTGTACCATGCTTTGTAATTACTTCTAATAACTCTTCAGTTATTGTAATATTGCCATCACATCCTCGAATAAAAACGGCTAACTGTGCTATATCTGTTAAATCAGTACTCTCATCGATTGCAATTGAAAACACTTCAAAATTCAATGCAACGGAGTGAAGTTGGCCTCTTAAATTTGAAGCAATGTCAGTGACTCTATTCGCAACTGTATTTCTTGATAAGCTTATGGTTTTGATTTTTTTTTATCATATATGGGCATAACTCTTCTGCGGCTATTATTAAACACTCACGGATGAATTCGCCTTCCATAATGGTTTTGAATTTTTTGCAATTGCATGCGATAACCGATAACTAGCTTTTACGGCATCCATATTTTCTGTGATTGGTTTAGTGAAAATATTTTGTTGTTTTCGAAGAACTGCCTTTAATTCCAACAACTTTTCCTCACGCATTTTTCCAACAAAGTGTTCACTATGGTTGCTTTCGAAATGCCTATTCAAATTGTATTCCTTGCACGCCGAAATAGTCTGTCGACATATCAAGCAAAATATTTTACCATTTTCTTGAATGAAAAAATGCCACTTTTAGGACACTTCCAGATATTACTACTGAAATAGTTGACAAAATTTTATATTCCGTATATCATCGTATACCATCCACCAGTTTTTTAGTTGTTTCTGTATCTTCATTAGTATATTCGAATCGAATTGACCGACATAATAACTTGGACCCATGTTTTGTATTTATCCACACATCTTGAAAGTTGATGATGATGACGATGATTCTTTATACAAGCGCTTTCTGGACTCGTACTAGCGAAGCCATCAAAACCGTTGACAATTTTGTGTTACTTTCACATTGTGGTTTATATTCTGAAAATCGTTACATATATTCTGAAGATTTAAAAAAACGGGTGTGATAGATGTCCACAGCTTTCAGATATTTTTCAATGGTTTTAATGTAAGTCACTTATTATCCTTATATCAGTTTCGTGGTGACAGCCATAAGTTTTATTTCACTGAAAATGGTAATTAATTTAAGAAGTAGGTGCTTCCCGGATCTATTATGTTTGCCTCCATATAAGTTAGAGTGTTATATATTAAATACTAAAAACTGATTTAATTCAAAACTTTTTGTCGTTCTAAATTGGCCAAATGTGGCTAACACATACACAAATAAGGAGTGAGATCAAAAAAAGCCCGACACACATTCTCACTTACAACTGCTTTTTTGTACGACACTGACCTCTTTTGTTCTTGCGAAGGTACCTTTAGGAAGGTTGTCGGATTATGTGTGCAAAATATTAGGAGCAGAACATTTCCGAAAAAGTGACAGCATTGGGAACTTATTTTATAGCCCTCATCAATAATTTAAAAATAATCTTAATATCGTTTGATTTTTCTGAGTTCTGGACGATTATGCATATTCTTTTTTGTACGAAATTTGAGGTTTTTTTTGTAATAATTATACTTTTTTTTGATCTCACTTATTCCTCAAAGTCCATTGTAAACAAACTAATGATCAGATTTTGCTAAGATTCTGTACGCATTACATGGAGTGAAACATTCGTGGCCTAACAGTGGAAAACCAGTTTTTAGGATTTGAAAACAATTTTATTCTGCAACTTAATCTCCATTAAGGGAAATGCACTTTTTCAGCTATCCTCTAACATCTCGATACCTTTAAAAAAATACGATTGTCAAACTCTTTAAAATAGGCATCCGTCTCTAATATAACTGCTTCATTTGTGAAAAATATCTTTACCAAGAGCCATCTTTCAAGTTTGGACACAAATAATAATCGCTGGGGCCAGATCTGGAGAATAAAGGGGCTGGAGAAGCAATTGGTAATTCAATTCAATTTTTCTGAAGCCAAATGTACAAGATTTTTTTTCGGTCTTTTTTTCTTAATTCATCCAATCTGTCCAATAACTCAACATAGTACTTGACAGTTATTGTTTTTCCTTTCTCCATTCTTCTTCTTCATTTCCGCTTAACTCCCTGTGGAGCATAGGGCCTCAATAGGTTTCTAAAATACTGTCTTAACATGAATTGCTCCCTCCCAGACACGTGGAGCTTGCCGCCAAAGCGGGAGGATTTGACAGACGTCTGTGACCTCCTGGGAGATTATTATTTTCTGTTTGCGTTTTATTCATGTTTTTGTTGACAAGTTTGCCAGGATTTCTTCGATGCATGTAAGGACAAAAAAGATCTTAGTGGAGCCTGACACTCCTTTTTGACTAAGAACAGGCGTAGGCTTCCTGGAAGCTTTTGGGCGCTACCGTTGACTTTGGGCGCTACCGTTGACCTATTGCACTATCCAGCCATAATAGTGCAGTAATCTGCTTGACCCTAATCCCCCAATATGTCGGGTTGGCCCAAGAACAGATGAAACATTGTTCACATTTGCTAATATCATAGCGGGTGCTATAATATCATTGCCCGGTGTCCACCTGCCCCGGAGGGTCGGAGGTCGTGAATCTTCTTAGCTAGTTACAAGAGCAAGGATTGGCTTTGGACTTTACCAAGTTAAAGACGATCAGTTTCGTTACCTTGTCTCCATGTAAACAATAAATATTATACCACGTGCATCCTAAAAAATACTGGCCATTACATTTCCAGCCTATTGTTAAGTCTTTGGGCGGCTTTCGCACTCTTGTAAACACTCCGCAGACTGTCTATTGGTCTCCGGAGGATAATAATGGATCCACGTCTCATCCATTATTATACAGCGACGTAAAAATTCAGATGAATTTACATCAAACATCTCCAAGCATACTGTTGAAAAATTCGATAAATAGACTTTAGTCCAAACACATGAATTTGGACTGATATTAATCTTTTGTTGTTAAGCCTTCAAGCACTTGTAACTTGAATGTGAAGATGATCAATAAATAAAAAGACGAGTTCTCTGCTAGGAGAATGTTCTTGGGAATATCCCAAGTTGAAATGTCAATATGTTGACTTGGTTGAGCTGGAATTATGCTTGGTAGTACACAAGCTTCTACGTTTGTTGAGAATTTGAGATCCCTGGACTTCATTCCGATATTTATGCGATATATTGATTTCTTTTTGTTTAGCCAACACCGTCAAGGCAAAGAGAAGCTTCTGATGGTGATATGGATAATTTTTTGGCAAAGACGTTTAGGTACAATATTCACTTGTGAGCCTGTATCTAATACTGCTCTAAATTCATCTGATACTCCATTTGAGGCTGTAATTATTACCTTTGCCGTTGCTAGTAGTTAAGACATAGCCTTCGTGCCCGCAGATACGTTGTTTGCTGCTCATGTAACTGATCACGTCGGGGTCAGCAAAAATGTTTAAAAATTCGATTAATAGAATTCAATCCAAGCACATGAATTTGGAGTGATATTAATCTTTTGTTTTTAAGCCTTGAAGCACTTGTAACTTGAAGGTGGAAATGATCAATAAATAAAAAGACGAATTTTTTATTACTGACAAATATTTAAAATTTTTATTGTGGTATTTATACTAAATTTATATACAAAAAGTGCTGACCTAATGTCTGCTTATTTTAGAACAATAAAAAATAAACAATTAAAATGTATGTGTAATTGACCAATCAAACCAAAGTCACTCAAAATACTTGCAATTAATGCAATTTGTAACATGATATTCTTTTATTAACTTTTACGTTTGTTGGCCAATAAAATAATACGTAAATAATTATTGAAAGGCTAATAGTCGTAACAATTATTAGGTGTATTAACATGTTTTTAAACACATACTTTGAATCAAGAACATGTTTTTAGGTTGATGATGCTGATGCACTTTTATTGCGGTTTCTTTGGTAACTGCCTCATTTGAACTATCAGGGCGATCTACATCATTTGTGCTCGTACGACCTTTTTTCAATTCTTTGGCTTGGACAGTATTTTTTTTCTCACCCAAAAAACAATGTTTAATTAAAATACGAAACTCTTTGGAATCCATTTTTTTCTCAAACTTTAAAAGCAGCATCATTTTTATAACAGTGACTTTTTTTCTAATTAATAAAATGTCATGAAATTTTGACACAATTTATCTAAAAGTTAGCCGTACTGAATAAATATCTATCTTTATGTGAGGCCACGTACTTTTCACTCCATGTATTAATCTGACGACTTTTAGAAAGATATGTTGATAAAAAAAAGTTTAAATTTTAAACATAAAAAAAGAGAAAATCTCTGTCGGGAATTATTCAATCTCACTCCTTAGTTATTCATATCATCAAAACAAACAATTAAATATTTTTCCACAAGTGTCGAACATTTTTGAAATTCCTTATATATAAAATTCATTTCATTTATACACTTTGATTGCAGATAATATTTAGTATTCATATGAAACTGCAATTCAAACCAAAACCCACATAAATTTATGTATTTATTATTTAAAGTAATTCTGTGGAAATTATTTATCAATTTAAAATATCTGTTTATAATTAGTGTGTATTAAATTAGTGTTTAACTTTCCATAAAAAAATGTATTTCATTTCTTTTAAAATTGTGCTCATTATTTTATATTTAATTTAAGCAGATTTTCTTTAATTTCTTTTCCAGCTAAATATTACTGCTATTATTAAAGTACATATTATTATTTTTATATTATTAAGTTTGTTAGGATTTTGTGGTTTGCTACTTGGTCATGTTCAGTGTTAAAGTTCATTTGCATTAGAGAAGGAGGAAAATAATGAAATTTATGGTTTTGATTAAATTTACCATAATGTGAACAGTATCCAATTACCTTGTGGTAATATTATGTATTTCATTAATTTTAATAACCGTATATATTAATAATAGGAATACAGCGAAAGCTTCTAATGATGGACAGTTTTAATAGTAGGTACCTCAACATAGTGGACGATATTTTCAGAACCAAATAAAAGTAAATATGTACTACCTCACAATATCGAATTCTTCCATAAAATATTCGCTATTGGCCGGTTTACTGTTCTTCTAATTAAATTGTTGTATATTATTTGAAAATAAATGATCGGTAATTACACTAATGAACAGTGTAATTTACCTTTTTTATGTTTGTTATTTTTATAGTCTTTTCTTATTTTATATGTTAATAAAATAAGAAAAAACTACGAAAGTAAGAAAGCAACGGCCAATGCAAAAAATACATAAAGACAAACTGAATCTTCGTCCGAATATTCTGACAATAGGAGCCTCCAGCCATGTTTGACGATTTATCGTCATTTTGACGTTTTTTAGTACACAAAATAACTAAATGACGATTGGACGATTTTTGCTTCCAAAATGACGATTTCTTGACAAAAGTTTAATATGTCAGCAAAACATATTTATTTGTCACCGGATCTATTTTTCGATTTATATTATTTAGTTAACATTAAAAAAAACTTTATTTATCGAAATCTAACATTTATTTGCTATTCTGATGTGAAATGAAATTTTGCAAAAATGCAAATACTAGAAAAACTAATTTGTGTAACATTTAGGTGAAAATATAAAAAAAAACAGCATGGCATTTTTGCGAAACAAACAGAACTTGAGTAAAAAAAACAACTGTATAATACAAAACAAGTTTTTAAAATAAATCCGGTGCTTAAAAAAAAACAGGCTTAAAAATATAAATAAAGTGCCTCAAAGTGAAACTTCTGATATTCACAATTATATTTGAAAATGGAAAAACAAGCAGTTTAAAAACTATTTTGAATAAAAAAAAATTGTATTTAGAATTATCAGAACCGAGCCCAAAATTAAAAATATGAAATAATCAAAAATTTCAGAACCTAAATTCTTGGACGAGAGAGAATTTCTTGGACGAGTTTAAATGTAATTTTTTCACTAAACTGTTTTCTTCACAATGTGAATGAAAAATTTTTTGAACTTTATGAAAATGCTTCATAGTTTTAATGAAACTGATTTAATGAAACTTTTTCATAAGTCGTATGAAATTTTGAACAAATAAAATTAAACTTTTCATTAAAATTATGAAAAACTGTATTAATTAAATGAAACGCTTTAAAAAACTGCATTAATTTAATAAAAATTTTAAATGGACGAGTTAAAGTGTCATTTCATAGATATAATGCAGAAATTCATTGATAACATGCCGAGAGTTCTCTCACTGTATGTCATCAAATGTAAAGCGATTGAAAATACATTTCAATTCGTTAATTGGAAATTAACATTGCTAAGAATTTTCGAATTTTTAAAATGAATTTAAGATTTAAAAATTGTGCTACTAAAATGTTATTCACAGAATTATCTAGAAGTGGCTAACAATGTAAGTGGTAAAGCGCCATCGTTTTAAAATATCATGATTTTCAAAGTTTAAAACCATAGAAAAGTGTCGTAAATCGTATTATATTACAACGTGTTAGTACTTGCAATGTGAATTACAACTATTTTCTTTTATATTTTATTAAAACTTTATTTCACTTATAAAAAATATTTTTCATTTTGACGATTTTTTGACGGTTTTTTGAAATATGATGACGATTTTGACGATTTTGTCTGGAAAACTTGACGATTTTATGCTCAATAAACCTGGCAACACTGGTTCCCACCGATCTTAATGAAATTTCCATGTGTGATAAAGAATCCAAAAATAAGGAACACGTATTTTTGTTTAGCGGCTCAATCTCATGTTAAGGGGATAAAAAGTGGAGTCAACAATGAACCCATTTTTCGTTGTTTCGATATTTTTGGAATTGTTTCAGAGAAGTGTTAGAAGTGAAAGAGGTTTTGCAGACGCATGAATTGATATCCGAAACATGTCTGACAACTTGGTTTTAAAAAAATGTGTTTAATGTAGAGATGCAATGAACAGTGTATTCAGCGGCGCTACGAAATAACCCCCAATGAAATAACACCCAAACGACAAAATGAAATAACCCCCAATGGAATAAATCCCCAAAAAAATGTAATAAGTCCCAACAAAAAAAAAATGAAATAATACCCAAAAGAAATGAAATATTCCCCAAAGGTGAAAATGAAATAACACCCAAAATTTGGGGGTTGTTTCGTAATGAAATAACTCCCAAAGGAAGAAATGAAATAACCCCCAATGAAATAAGCTCCAAAAAAATGAAATATGTCCCAAATTTTTTTATTTTTTGTTTTCATATTTTTGATTCTTTGTTACACTGTTCAGTTTTTCGGCGTGGCGGCCTGCGGCCGATCTTAGGGGTTTTCTCCTCCATAGGACGCGGCAGGTGGCTTCGCTGAATACAGTTTTCCTGCGCGCGTCTCATTATCTTCCCTAGTGTGACGCGCGCAGGGAAACTTTATTCAGCGAAGCCACCTGCCGCGTCCCATGGAGGAGAAAACCCGTAAGAGCGGCCGCAGGCCGCCACGCAGAAAAACTAACAAATATTAAAAAAATTTCACTTTTAGCAAAATGAAATATCCCCCAAAAAATATGAAATAACCCCAAAATAATTGCATATGAAATAATCTCCAAAGAATTTAAATTTTGGGCTTTATTTCATTGGGGGTTGCTTCATAATGAAATAATCTCCAAACCGTAAGATGAAATAACCCCCAAAAAAATGAAAAAACCCCCAAACAATTTTACACAATTTTTTTGGGGGTTATTTCATTTTTGGCCGTTGGGGGTTATTTCATTGGGGGTTATTTCGTAGCGCCGTATTCAGCACTTTACCGGATTAGTTCAGTCAAATGTGGCAAAAAAAGGGGTCAACCTCTGAATTCCAGGTAATAGGCTGGAAACTCGCATATGGCTTTATTTTGGTGTTCAAAAGAAACATAAAATCTTGTGTCTGCGTCATGAGTTATTCAAGGTCAAAGGTCAAGGTTTTTGGCGATTATCTAGGTTTCTATAGCCTCCAATGATGTCAACATCTGCTATAAAAATTGTAGGGCATGCAATTTGTAACAAATTTTGTTACAAACATTTTTTCATGCGCTCAACCGTTTTTGAGATAGAGGGCAGATACTCCGGAGCGCTCACCCCTACCTGCAATTATTCAAGGTCACTCGTGAATCTCGGTTAATAATATCTTATATAAAGTGATTAAATTACTAAAATATCACTAACAATGAATAATTTATATTATTTATTAGATAATACAATGGAGTACCGTTATAACGAACTCGTAGGGACCGGACAATTTAGGTAGTTATAAGCGAAGTTCTCATTTCGTTTAAACAAATTATGTAAAAATCTCTATTAATGAAATTGATGAGAATGGTGATAGACTTCCGTTTGTAGAGGTATATATTTCACATATAAATTCATATATGAGCGAGGGAAAATGCCGGTCACTTTCTTATTTTGACATCCTTCATTGCATTTATAAAATATTCCACCA
Source organism: Delia radicum (assembly GCA_021234595.1). NCBI lineage: Eukaryota > Metazoa > Arthropoda > Insecta > Diptera > Anthomyiidae > Delia > Delia radicum. The sequence goes on from CM037852.1 coordinate 190,454,109, forward strand.
ACACAAATACGCTCTAACATAAATAATACTTCCCATAAAAATACTATTGAAACTTCATCCAAAATTGAACATTAAACATAAAACTCGTATTATTTAAACAATTTGCATTTGTTTGCGTATATTAGTTTGTAATTTAAAAGATATGTAAATTAAATGTATTTTTGTATTTTACCTAAATGTAAATTTTAAAGATAATGTTTTTTTTGTTAAGAAACACATTTTTTAAATATATTTTTCCAAGAGCCATCTATTTATAATTAAAACTTACACTTTCTTAGTCATAAATTGCTAAAAGTAGTAAATTATTTTTAAACAACAAGATACAGATATTTTTAAACAAAAATACATTTGTTTAACTAGAGGACGTTATATATAATGAAGCCAACATTAAGAAAATTGGAAGCAATTTCTCCATTTCTATTAGTTACAACAACGCACAGTGGTTTCGATGATGCCCAAAATACCGATGAGTTCAGAGAAGGCGTAGTTTTAAACTTAATAAAATTTTATTGATGAATTATCATAAATACATAAAAACACAACATTAAACAAAAAAAAAAAAATAAATTGGAAAAAAAACAATTTTTTTAACCTGCTAATCGCTTTTTTGTTTTTCGGAATAACGATCTTAGTTCACATTTTTGGCTGTAACTTTTTTTTTTTTTTTTTTTTTTTTAAAAGAGAGGCAACACTCAGGAAATACTTCCTATATTTAGTGTGTTGCTTTCTTTGGAAAGGGATAGTATAGAGATGAAAGGTGGGGAAAGATGAAGGGCTTCAGACATGGCAACACTGTAATTGCGCGAGATGATAAGTCTTAGAACAGTTGTTGCTCGCCACCTGATAGAGAGTTGGCGAACTTATTGAAGCTTTTTTGGTTCATAGCCCTGATTATATTATTTTACTTCGGTGGGGTTAATTGCTATGTTAACACCGAAGGTGGACATTGCGATACGTATGAGGGATAGAAAAACTCATACATATTATTTTGATGTTGCCGGTACCGGGGATCGAACCCGGGACCTTCTGTGTAAAAGTCCAACGCGCTAACCATTACACCACAACGCCCACTACGTAACTTACGCCCACGCTGTAACTTTGGGAACGAAAATCGGTAAATTAATCAATAAAAATGAAAATTAAAGCGTGCTTAATGTGCTATTAAAAACTTTGAAGGAATAAATATATAAAATGTATCGTATTTATATTAGCATAGTTTAACTTAAATTACAATTTTTGTTTTTCACTAAATTCCATAAATGTACAAATTTATCTCAGAAAAGGTACAAAAAAGAATATTATAATTTTTTTTTATTAATGAGTCATCATTAAAAACAAAAAAAAAAAAAACACAATATTCTAGAAAAAAAATGGAAAGAAAAAATTTGTTTATCCAGTTAGACGTGTAAAGCGGTAAATTAATAAATCAAATTGGAAATTAGAGCGCCCTCAATATGTCTGTTAAAAAATTCAAGAATAAATATGTTAGATTTATTTATATTAATATAAATTTTACATTAAAATCCAATTTTTGTTTTTTAGTAAATTCCATAAATGTACAAATTTACCTGAGAAGAGAATATTAAAATTTTGTATTGATCATAATGCATAAAACCACAGCATTTTAGAAAAAAAAAGTATTTGAAGAAAAATAATATAAAATTTTAAAAATAATTGTGTCATTCTGCATTATCAAATTCATCATAAATATCCCAATTATCATAATCTTCATTATCATAATCTTCAACATCATTATCATTATCACTTGCTTTCATCGCTATTATCACCATCTTTTTTATCAGCATTATCAAATTCATCATCACTACCCAGCCAGAAATAACAAACATAGAAGTATTCTAAAAGCACTACGTATGGTAGTTAAACGTTACCAAAGCAACATGTTTTTAATGATTATAGTGTTCTCAGGGGCACTCAAATGATAACCCAGATTTTACGGTCTCATGTTGGTATTTTAGAGTATTCTTAAAACGTTACAAAAACCAAACATAAAGTAGTTGTAAATCGCTACGTCTTTTGTTTTTAAAACGCTTCCCAAAACATTTGAAAACCCAAAAGTATAATGATTTTAAAGTGCGTTTAATGCAAAAATTGACTGCTTTCATAGAATTTTAAATACAAAATGTGGAATAATTTTCCAGTACTCCAAATACCGAAAAGAAGTAATTTCCCAGTACTAAAAACACATTATTATTTTTTTATATTTATTAGTAATTCAATTTGAAATAAGTTGATTTGTAAAACGTCTTGGTATCTTATAGTATAATAGTATAGAAATGTGCGGACTAGACTAAAATACACTCACAAAAGTTTACTGTAGAATCTACTGAAAAAGACTGTAATTTCAGTTTAAAAGGCGACAAAGGTAATTACAGTTAAAACAACTAAAATGTAGTTGTTTTTAACTGTTAAAAAACATCTAACAATGTGGTAAAAACAACTACCAATGTCGTAAAAACAACTGACAATTTTTTAATACAAGCATTTTGAAACAACTGTAAAATATTAAAAACTACTGTTTTTAAAGGTTTATTTTTTGGTATTTTAAAAAAATTCAATTTTTTTTTCTTCATTCAATTACAACTAATTTAGTATTTTCCAGCATCTTACTTAAGTCTCAAGTCAACATTCCAAACGGTACTCCAGTTATGACGTTTTAATGCATTGGAGATACAATTAAATTATCTAATACACTGTCCAACAGCATTTTTGGAACAGATAGCGACCCTATAATTCTGAAAGGGTATGTTGAGTAGATCATTTTTGTAGAACAAAGTTTGGTCCAGCACATCTGAGTTTTTTTTTTACAGTGGGTCAAATTTTTCATTTTTTGGTCGAAGGGAGCATTAATACTATATGAAAAAAATGCTGTAAGTTAATGTCTGAGAGAATTCTTATGGTCAGAGTTGTATTGTGGAATTGTATGAGGATTATTTTTGTGGAAGATCTTAACCATCTAACTGGTCTCTTTATGGGTCA
>CM037852.1:190457205-190558754 GCA_021234595.1 Delia radicum
TTGAAATTTGATAATCATATATTTTTTGTTACTTATAAAGTGTACCAATTGTTGAGAAAATTATACAACGTAGGAGTTGCTTTGCACTTAATGTCAGGAAAAAATGAGGCCATTCACTCCTCATGTCAACGAAAATATATGGCATGGAGATAATGGGAATTTGGCAAACTTAAAATGTGCGTTCACCGGATTGTAAGATTGTCTATAAATTAGGTAAAACTGATGATATTACTTTATATGTGCGCGACTTTTTAGATTGTAGATTTTGTCAAACTATTTTTGCCTTTTATTTTTCTACAAAATTTAGCGGAAAATTAAGATTTGGAATTCTGAACGGACACACACTTTAGTGCAGATACGCTTCGAACCTCTGATATTACAAATGCCACTTCAAGCTTGGGTTATAAGACTACGGAATAGTATTATACCTTATGGTGAAAGGACGTTCAATCATACCGATTTTGTTTTGGAAAATTGTCCTGGCTACATTAGACAATATATTCGAAATTATTTTGTTACATGTATAATTATGATATTAATTAATGCTTTCTTTTTATAAATTGTAATAATTATAAACCTAAATTCTTCATATAAAATTTGTCATGTCATGTTATTAGTGTCTGAAAAAACAGTTCGGTAAGAAAAATGTTTAAAAAAAATAAAAATTTGCTAATTTAAAAATGTTTGTTGGGCGATCGGATTGAATTTTGAAATTCAAATTTAAGTAAAATTCCAAAGTTAAACAACGAATTCACATTTCGACAAAACAGAAAACAGTTTGCAATTCAGTTTCTTTTATATTTGACATTCACTGAAAAATTTTGGTGAAATTTTTCAGTAAATCTATTAAGCATTCCTTCACACAAAAAAACCGAAAATTTATGAAAAGCTACATATTTTTTATGACACCAGTTTTTTAATGAAACCTTTCACATTGAGCGAAACAACATTTTTTAAATAAAAGGATATTTCTTCGTACAATTTTTTGACTTAATAAAAATTAACTTAATAAAAATTTTCAATTGACGAATTCCAGTGAAATTTCATGATTTAATGCAAAAATTCTTTTATATAATGCATATAATTTTCTTAGTTGCAATATCAAACTTGTCTATAACGCATTAAAATGCAACAAAAAAAAAACGATAATATATATTTTTTTGGCCAAACTGTTAGGTAGCATAATACACTGAGAGAATTCTCTGCATGATATTAATGAATTATTGCATAGCAGCAGCTGGAACTGGTCTAATCGAAGTTCATAAAGTTTTATTAAAAATATATATTTTTTTAATAAATAGTTGCTATCACTTAATAACAAAGTTTTCATTGAAAACTAGTTTCGTTAAAAGTAATAAATTTTTTCATAATTTTAGGAAATTTTTAGTTCACTGTATGATAAAAAGTTACATTATTTTACAAACCATTTTCATTATTTTTTCGTATACTACAATTTTCTTTGTGTATAAATTCATCTTCATCATCATACTTTTTCAGGTTTATGTGTTATCAGAAACCGCCCGAAAGTAGTCTGCAAAACATTTCAATGTATAACAAAATTTCTCGATTTTTTTTGGAAAAAATATAGATTTTTTGCAGAATTATCCATTAACCAATAAATTTGGGCAAATAATGTTTTATTGTTTTATTTAATATTAGCTGCTTGACAAATAGAACAATCACGCCTATTATGCAAAATACCGAATAAAAACATATATTTTAAAATTTTTTTTTTAAGTAAAAAATGTTTTATTAAAAAAGTCTCCCCCCAGATGGAAAAAACTGGATCCGCGCATGCCACATGCACATCCGGAGTTGCGCCATAGGGCCCAAAAAATATAAATTAAACAAATGCATCCCATTTTATTTTTTGATTCGTCTTCTGATTCTGGTGAGAATCAGAATTTAAATGTTAGTGGAAAAAACAATAGGAAATACCACCAATCCCTTGTGTGTGCCGGCTAAAACTATAATTTACGAATATAACTTGGATTTGTTTCAAATCTTCACAATTGATAGAGCTTCTACAAATACACTTGGAGGGGGTCAATAGCACTTAGTGACATATCACAGGACCGTTGTAAAGTACATGTCACACATCTAACCCTAAAGAACATGTCACAGAACTGACTTCAAATCAAATATCCTTTAACTATCGTAAAAGAACATATCAAATTTTTTTTTTTTTTGTTTTTTAGCTCAGTATTAGTTCTCCCTTGAAAGACTTCCCTAATAGATACTTCGAATCAGTCGCAATGATAGATACTTTAAAAACCCGTCATAATTGTTTTTAAATTAAATTAATATTAGTGCTTTGTTTTTTTAAAATGTAAAATTTACTTTTAGTTTAAGTTTAGGTTTAAGAGAAAAAAAAAACTACAGCGTTTTCCGTTTTGCTCCAATTTCATTCCGCAAACTTTATTTCAAAGACTGAATTGAAAATTTTCCAGTTTTTTTGTATTTGAATACTTTATGTTTCTAACAATGTGAAAAACTATGGTTAATAATACAGGGTTTGCTATTTAAAATTTTTTTTTCGGTTGCCCTAGACCATTTTGACAAAATAAAGAAAAATTATATTTACGAATTTACAAAATTTAATAAGAAAATAAAATTCGGCATAAATAATATATTTTCACAATAAAAGATTTTAGTTTCTAAATTGTAAAAGAGTTTTGAATATTTTGCATTGTTATTGCAAGAAAATAAATTTTATTTCAATTTAAAAACTCGTATCTTATCTTTTATGGACTTTTAAGGAAATTTGGTAGGATTAAATGAAATCAAATGTGTGTACTGAATATCAAGGTCGACCACGTCCATGTTTCTCTATTTTGAAATGGTATTGTTCTGGGTAACGTCATAAATAACAGTCCTTGGTTATTGGTTTATGTGAAAAACTATTTTGTAACTAAGAATTATTATTACAAAACGAAACATGATAAAATATGTTAAAACATGTTTTAAAATTTCCAGCTTTTTTCTGGATCTGGATCTGGATCTTGCAACCCTACCAGTACAACATTCCATACTTATAACATATGAAACTAAATTACCTAATTTTCAAACATCGGTTTATCAGAAAACAAATAGAGATATCTGATAGATTCAAAAAGTATTTGTATTTGAAAATCATAAATAGAGTTTTAGTTTTAATTTTTATGACGAAAGAACGTGTTTTTTTGCGTTTGTAGCCTAGAATGTCTGAAAAACTTGATGACTGAGAGAAATTCAGAATACAAATTTGGAGCACCAAGACAATTTAAAAAGTGTACCCTGGACTATAGATCGCGAGTTTTACGAAATTTATATGTATATCGTGTGTATTCAACAAAATTAAAATTTTTACTTTTTTAAGAATATATGAGAATTTTTTACCGAAATCTAAATATTTTTCGAAGCCATGGAGAATCACTTTGACTTTTGGATATGTTGTTTAAGAAATATTATCCATCACTACAAATTGTTAAAAAAAAATTCATAGAAGTAGTTTTTCGAATATTCGCGAAAAAATTACGTTTTCGCAAACTTTCTCCAAACTTTCTTAAAATAGAAGATACAATCTTTGATAAGAGATCAGATTTGTAAAAATCGGATAAAACTTAAAAAATTACAGGGGTAGTTTCTGTCAGTTTTGTTTTAATCGGTCACTCGATATGTCTCAGGATAGGTTCTTTCAGACCTGTCCTATTTCAATATTTGTTGTGACAACCTAATTCTTGCTAACTGAATAATTTCTTCCGTCAAACAAATTGTTTGGTTCTCACAAACAAATACATATCCGCAAGCAGAGAAAAAATATGCCTTAAGAGCATCACATAATTATTAGAATTTCCACTTTATCACATTATAATCACCAGGACAATACTATAATTATCGTGTATTCCCAATTAAAAAAATTAAAACTGAAATTATGTTAGCTGAAGTAGAAACATACAGTAAGCAAAAAATTCGACTGCCACAATGAATTTGTTTTTTTTTTTTGCCTTTCCCTAATGTAATTTTATCTACAACATTTATTAGACTAATTACACTGTACAACAGTGCAAAAATCCCTTAGGTTTTTGTAATGTTTTCGAAGTCGTTGAACCCGGGTCACTTCAGGTTTTTGTGCTACAGAGTGAGACCCCCCTACTTGGAATATTTAACATTTTAGGGAGGATCGGAGAGGATTAATATATGTTACCGACTTTACTTTTCGAGAGGCAAATTTTTTCTTTGGCGACATATCCCTTCCTGACCATCCGAAGGGGAGGGGGGCTCCCATACAAATTGGATATTTTTTTAAATCTAAGTATTGTTAATAAAAATAAAATTGAAATATAAAAAAACATGATCTATTTAACCATATCAAAAAAAATTTTTTCTATAAAGTCATACAAAATTATAAAATTTTAAGGGAGCCCCTTAAGGAGTGTCCGCAGGGATGTCGAAACAAAACAAATTTTCCTTTCAAATAAGTAATAGGAGTTGGTCATATATATTAACCCTCTCCGACCCTCCCTAATATGGGAAATATTGATTTAGTTAGAAAAAACTGACTGCAGATACGAATTCAACAACATCGAAAACATTAAAAAACGTTTTGAAGTCCTACAGGATTTTCATTTCTTTCAAAATTGTTGTACTGTGTTATCAAGTGTCGTGGTCAATATCATCATGCTCATAATTTTTATTTCATTGGTATATCATGTATATACATAATTAGTATTAGATACACCCATAAATATTAACTATTTAATTAATGTTATATGAGACGTAAAATGATTTTTATTATTATTGGGGAATTATAAATTACTCATACGCTTAGTATGCCTTATTTTTTGATATGTTTGTAGTCTGTGGTATTAAAAATCAGCCAAACATAAAAATGTTTTTATAAATAGAACTAAAATTTAATTGCTTAAAAAATATTCATATTTATTTTGTATGATTGAATAATTTTTTGTTATTTTTATTGCAGAAATTCTATATGAAAATCAATCAACGACCAAATTGTTGTTTTCCGATAAGGTAAGTTTCTAAATATTTTAAAAAATATTTAAAATGTTTCATAATTTTAATTGCTTTTGTTCCATATGAATGCACAAATCTATTTATAAAATGATTGAAATTTGATTTATAAAATTTATTTTAAATTAAAACAAAAAAAAACCAAAAAACAAAATCTATATATTTTATTTATAAATATAATGAAGAATGATTCGTTAAATAATATTAATTTTTTTTTTTTAATATATTTATTCAAATAAAAACTATATTAGATAAATAATAATAAATCAAAAACACATATATTCATTGCTGAGTTATTAATAACAAAACAACAACAATTATGTATATGAAGAATTTAAAAAAATTCGATTATGTAGAAACGGACTTTAGATGCCACTTATTTTTCAAGATTTTTTTTAATTGAGAGAAACGTTGGACAGGGTTATGTAGAGTCTTCAATGCCAACACACATCGGCGAGCAAAAAATTTTGAAATCAGACTTGCTACTTTGAAAATCCGAAAACCTCTTTTCAAAATCTTTTTCCAACATGTTCAGTTGTTCCTCGTATTTGTCAAATTTAATTCTGGATGTTTAAGCAAAAGAGTCCTACAACTAGATAAATTTTATAAATTTTCTTTTTTATTTGTATTTTCCACAGGGATATCTTTTGTTTGAATGAATTTATTTGATCAAACAGTGATGTTATAATCATATTTTTACCCTGAAGGTTAATATTGAGCTGACTGAGATGGCCAGTAATGTGAACTGAGAAAGCCAAATCTTGTATCCACTTAATGTCTTTAAGCTCAGAGCAGTCATAATCTTTAACTTCTAAAAAAAGTACAATTTCGTCCAACATTTGTAAAAATCTGTTTAAAAGTTTATGGCTCGAAAGCCAACGAACTTCAGTAAAATATGGCAATCTTCGTATTCAGATTCCACATCTTTCAGCAAGGACATAAATTCACGATGGTTTAATCCGCGTGCTCGAATAAAATTAACAATCTTAGCAACTTTTTTAAATACATCATCAATTTAATTACATAAGACTTGCTGGTGGATAATGCAATGGAAGTGTTGAAAACATCTATTATGTTGGGTTTTAACATAATCTTTTAGTCTACCAACGACACCACGTGTAGCTCCCGTCATAGAGGCGGCCCCATCAGTTGCCAAAGATACCAAGTTATTCATTGGAAGATCATATTTTTTAATATCAATCATAAGTACTTCGAAAATATTATCACCAGTTGTTGTACCATGCTTTGTAATTACTTCTAATAACTCTTCAGTTATTGTAATATTGCCATCACATCCTCGAATAAAAACGGCTAACTGTGCTATATCTGTAAAATCAGTACTCTCATCAATTGCAATTGAAAACACTTCAAAATTCAATGCAACTGAGTGAAGTTGGCCTCTTAAATTTGAAGCAATGTCAGTGACTCTATTCGCAACTGTATTTCTTCATAAGCTTATGGTTTTGAATTTTTTTTATCATATATGGTCATAACTCTTCTGCGGCTATTATTAAACACTCACGGATGAATTCGCCTTCCATAAATGGTTTTCAATTTTTTGCAATTGCATGCGATAACCGATAACTAGCTTTTACGGCATCCATATTTTCTGTGATTGGTTTAGTGAAAATATTTTGTTGTTTTCGAAGAACTGCCTTTAATTCCAACAACTTTTCCTCACGCATTTTTCCAACAAAGTGTTCACTATGGTTGCTTTCGAAATGCCTATTCAAATTTTATTCCTTGCACGCCGAAATAGTCTGTCGACATATCAAGCAAAATATTTTACCATTTTCTTGAATGAAAAAATAGTTAATCTCCCATTTTTCTTGAAACAAACGATGTTCACTTTCAATCGATCGTTTTTTACTCGTACTTGGATTCATCTACAAATTAAACGGCTTTAATATTGTAATTCAAAATAAAATCCTTATAGAACTTACCGGATTAGAATTACGTTTCATAAAAACAATGCTCAAAATAAGGCTTAACAAAAATCTAAAATTACCAAACACGAAATTAAACTACCAAAGAATGCGTTTAAGTGAAATTGTCGCCTACTAATTCAACTGATTGATTCAATATGATTGATGTAATAAGATTCTGTTTTTTATTTTCTTGTATGAGAAACACAACCAAAATACAAATATGAAAAACAACAAAAAAATACTTGCACTCTATTGTTTTTGTTTCTGTTTTAGTTCAAAAGCTAATAGCAAACAAACACTATGCTCGTCAAGTGAGAAATTGAATGGCAAAAATAATGCTTGATAGTTGATAACAATTTGTAATTAACAAACATTGAGTCTTTGTAGTTTTGTTTTTTTACAACAAAAATAGACGGTAAAAATCATATCATTGCATATGTGTGCGTGCAAACAATTGCATTGTGGGTGTGCAACAAATTTAATAATTCACTTGTTTATTGTGGTTGGTTGCATATCGTTTGTTTCAAATAAACCAAATCATCACTGAGTTTTGTTATTCAAATACACAACGTTATTATCTTTTTAATCTTCATCACGAGCTTAGCGGTTGTTATTTGTGATGAGTACAAACGTTAAGGTACCGTTTTTTTCGAACACTGCTGAAAAGTGTACATGCTATACAATAATTTAAGAATCATGTTGCGGGCCGCAAAGAATCATCTCGCGGGCCACATGCGGCCCGCCAAACGCGAGTTTGACATGCCTGATGTAGACTACGGCGTGGCCCGCCGCTTTTTGTATTTATTATTTTATAATTAAGTTTGCTGTTCGGTTTTAACTGAAAACGAAAACGCGGGTTTCAAGCCTCAAAACCGAAAACGAAAACCGACAAAAAACGAAAACCGAAAAAAATACTTTAACTAATAAAATAAACAGTTCACTAATTTTTAAGAACAATTTTACCCGATCCCTTATATTTTTTTTTGACTAAATTAGAAGGTTGTTCATATTATAGAGCAATTCCATATGAAAGCGATCACCTTTTGGACGACCCCTCTCCGATTATAAAATAAATAGTCTCAATCGATTGCCCAGCAAAAAATAATGTACCTACATATTTTTTTTTTTTATAGTGACTGTTTAGTGGTGGTGTGCACCACTGTCATGTGACAAAATTGAAGAATTCTTCATAAGGGACCTCATTGAAAGTTGTTTTAAAAAAACTACTAAAGCGATCGCAACGAGTGATAGCTCGTTGGAAAGGTATTGAATCAGGCTTTAACTGAAAAATAAAATTTTCTTAATTTTTCTTGTTAAATAATTAAAAATAATTCAATTATAAAAAATATAAAACCAATGAGAACAAGGTGGTCTCTTAAATGATCTTCTCCTGTCCAAACAAGGAGTCGGGGCCCATTTTTTTATTGCTGATTCTTAAAGCAAAAATTATGAGGAATCCAAAATAAATAAATTTAGCCGGAAAATTTAGGAGCTTCTGTGGAAAATCGGAAAATTTAATTTTCATGGGAAAATTTAATTTTCATGGGAAAAAAAGGTAAATTTCTGAGAAAAATTAGGAAAATTTTATTTTTCAGTTAAAGCCTGATTCAATACCTTTCCAACGAGCTATCACTCGTTGCGATCGCTTTAGTAGTTTTTTTAAAACAACTTTCAATGAGGTCCCTTATGAAGAATTCTTCAATTTTGTCACATGACAGTGGTGCACACCACCACTAAACCACCCAGCCAGAAAAATACGAACGGCAAAGCATTGGCCCAGTGCTTTCAGCGGTGGTATGAGCGTTGGCAGAGCGTTGGATTTCTAAAGATTTAAGTGCTTTGCCAACCCCAAAATGATAACACCGGGCAGGGCTTGGCCGTTCCTTTCTTAAAAACGTTGGCAAAGCACTGGCAATAAGCGCTTTGCCAGTACCAAAAACCATAATTTTAAAACGTTGGCAAAGCATTGGTAGAACAATTAATGATAAAATAAATGCTTTGCCAACCCCAAAATGATAATACCGGGTAGGGCTTGGGCGTTTCTTTTTTAAAACGTTAGCAAAGCACTGGCAATGAGTGCTTCGCCAGAACCAAAATCAGAATTTTAAAACGCTGTAAAAGCATAAGTAAAACAACTAATAAAGTAAATAATAAATTATTAAAAAAACTGTGTACTTATTATAATGTTTTTACAAAATTTTATTTTTATTTTTTTAAATAATAAAATTATGTAAAAAAAATAAACAAACAAATTCAATTTCTGCAATATAAATTAAAGTAAGATTCAATTAAAAAAACATTTGTAATCTGACTGTGAATTTGTAATTTTTCATAGAGAAAATTGCAATTTATAAAAAAACGATTTTCTTTTAAAATTGGGTAAATTCAAATTTTTAAATTAAAAATTGTGAAATTTTCGAAAAAAAAGATTAATTTTTTTATATTTGAAATAAGAAAATTTATAACTCAAATTGATTATAAATTTGAAATTAAAATTTTTAATTAAATTAAGAATATTAGTTATGAAAACGAGATTTATTTATGAACTGTATAGTCCTACTTTGTAATTCACTTAGGTAAAAGAGTTGTATTATTTCTTATTGAATGATTTTGGTAATTTGAACAGAACTTATAATAGGCTTGCTTTAGTTAAGTTAATTACAAAAAACTGTATATTTTTTTAAGTACAATTTTTTACTACAATTTTACTAAAGAAAGAAATTTGAAAATAAATGTCTTAAGTAAAATTGGTGCCCTATGTTTATAACGTTATAAACATATATGTTTTAGTAAATCGAGCACTGGCAAAGCACTTTAGACCAGCGTTGGGAAAGCGTCGTGAACAAGGGCTGTGCTACTGTTTTTATTATGTTAACGGTTGTAAATTTTGTAAATAAGTACTGGCAATACACTTTTTGCCAATGTTGGGAAAGCGTTCTAAGCCAGTATTGTGCCAGTACTTTTATTATTTTTACAATTGTAAATTTTGTTAATTAAGTACTGGCAAAGCACTTTTTACTAACGTTGGCAGAGCGTTGTAAATCAGTGCTTTGCCAGCACTTTATTTGTTGGACCATTGACAAACAGTGCTCTGCCAGTGCTTTATTTTTCAAACCATTGGCAATTTCTGGCTGGGCAGTCACTATAGAGCAATTCCATATGACATGTGACAAAATTGAAGAATTCTTCATAAGGGACCTCATTGAAAGTTGTTTTAAAAAAAAACTACTAAAGCGATCGCAACGAGTGATAGCTCGTTGGAAAGGTATTGAATCAGGATTTAATTGAAAAATAAAATTTTCCTAATTTTTCTTGTTAAATAATTAAAAATAATTCAATTATAAAAAATATAAAAACAATGAGAACAAGGTGGTCTCTTAAATGCTCTTCTCCTGTCCAAACAAGGAGTCGGGGCCCATTTTTTTATTGCTGATTCTTAAAGCAAAAATTATGAGGAATCCAAAAAAAATAAAATTAGCCGGAAAATTTAGGAGCTTCTGTGGAAAATCGGAAAAATTTAATTTTCATGGGAAAAAAGGTAAATTTCTGAGAAAAATTAAAGCCTGATTCAATACCTTTCCAACGAGCTATCACTCGTTGCGATCGCTTTAGTAGTTTTTTTTTAAAACAACTTTCAATGAGGTCCCTTATGAAGAATTCTTCAATTTTGTCACATGACAGTGGTGCACACCACCACTAAACCAGTCACTATAAAAAAAAAAAAATATGTAGGTACATTATTTTTTGCTGGGCAATCGATTGAGACTATTTATTTTAAAATCGGAGAGGGGTCGTCCAAAAATTTGCCAATTTTGATCGTTTTCATATGGAATTGCTCTATATTCAAATTTATTATACCGGAAACTCCAAAACTACACATGAAATTGCATGTTATGAATTTCAAACAGGGCTCGGCTCCAATTTGTTTAAAAGTTTGGTGTAAATAAGCATTTCCTTTATAATTAGGGTGACCATTAGTACTGACTTGATCAGTACACTCACATAACAAAGTCGGTTGTTTAAACAGAATTTCATCTAACCGAATTGATTCGGTTGCTGGAACCTCGCAAAATTGGGTTGTCACAACTAAATTCGGTTGTTGTAACCGACTTGGGGGTTGTGGCAACCGAATTCGGTTAGGACAACCGAATTTACGAGCAACCGAAACAAATCTAATTCGGGAATAAATCTAATTTGGACAGAACTTCCATATTTGAGAGCATCTTCATAGTTAGGGGTTCATCTGAAGTTTCCTGAAATTCTGAATTTTTCTTTTCGCATATTTGATTTAGTATCAGTAATCGCATTTGCTATCTTTCTATCAATCATTGTTAGATTTAGTTGAAATGCCACTTTAGGACACTTCCAGATATTACTACTGAAATAGTTGACAAATTTTTATATTCCGTATATCATCGTATACCATCCACCAGTTTTTTAGTTGTTTCTGTATCTTCCTTAGTATATTCGAATCGAATTGACCGACATAATAACTTGGACCCATGCGTTGTATTTATCCACACATCTTGAAAAGTTGATGATGATGACGATGATTCTTTATACAAGCGCATTCTGTACTCGTACTAGCGAAGCCATCAAAACCGTTGAAAATTTTGTGTTACTTTCACATTGTGGTTTTTATTTTGAAAATCGTTATATATATTCTGAAGATTTAAAAAAACGGGTGTGATAGATGTCCACAGCTTTTCAGATATTTTTCAATGGTTTTAATGTAAGTCACTTATTATCCTAATACCAGTTTCGTGGTGACAGCCATAAGTTTTATTTCACTGAAAATGGTAATTAATTTAAGAAGTAGTGCTTCCCGGATCTATTATGTTTGCCTCCATATAAGTTAGAGTGTTATATATTAAATACTAAAAACTGATTTAATTCAAAACTTTTTGTCGTTCTAAATTGGCCAAATGTGGCTAACACATACACAAATAAGGAGTGAGATCAAAAAAGCCCGACACACATTCTCACTTACAACTGCTTTTTGTACGACACTGACCTCTTTTGTTCTTGCGAAGTTACCTTTAGGAAGGTTGTCGGATTATGTGTGCTAAATATTAGGAGCAGAACATTTCCGAAAAAGTGACAGCATTGGGAACTTATTTTATAGCCCTCATCAATAATTTAAAATAATCTTAATATCGTTTGATTTTTCTGAGTTCTGGATAATTATGCATATTATTTTTTGTACGAAATTTGAGTTTTTTTTTGTAATAATTATACTTTTTTTTGACCTCACTTATTCCTCAAAGTCCATTTGTAAACAAACTAATGATCAGATTTTGCTAAGATTCTGTACGCATTACATGGAGTGAAACATTCGTGGCCTAACAGTGGAAAACCAGTTTTTAGGATTTGAAAACAATTTTATTCTGCAACTTAATCTCCATTAAGGGAAATGCACTTTTTTCAGCTATCCTCTAACATCTCGATACCTTTAAAAAAATACGATTTGTCAAACTCTTCAAAATAGGCATTCGTCTCTAATATAACTGCTTCATTTGTGAAAAATATCTTTACCTAGAGCCATCTTTTCAAGTTTGGACACAAATAATAATCGCTGGGGCCAGATCTGGAGAATACAGGGGCTGGAGAAGCAATTGGTAATTCAATTCAATTTTTCTGAAGCCAAATGTACAAGATTTTTTTTCGGTCTTTTTTCTTAATTCATCCAATCTGTCTTCCAATCTGTCCAATAACTCAACATAGTACTTGACAGTTATTGTTTTTCCTTTCTCCATTCTTCTTCTTCATTTCCGCTTAACTCCCTGTGGAGCATAGGGCCTCAAGAGGTTTCTAAAATACTGTATTAACATGAATTGCTCCCTCCCAGACACGTGGAGCTTGCCGCCAAAGCGGCAGGATTTGACAGACGTCTGTGACCTCCTGGGAGATTATTATTTTCTGTTTGCGTTTTATTCATGTTTTTGTTGACTAGTTTGCCAGGATTTCTTCGATGCATGTAAGGACAAAGAAGATCTTAGTGGAGCCTGACACTCCTTTTTGACTAAGAACAGGCGTAGGCTTCCTGGAAGCTTTTGGGCGCTACCGTTGACTTTTAATGGTTCTTCCGCTACCATCCCTATTGCACTATCCAGCCATAATAGTGCAGTAATCTGCTTGACCCTAATCCCCCAATATGTCGGGTTGGCCCAAGAACAGATGAAACATTGTTCACATTTGCTAATATCATAGCGGGTGCTATAATATCATTGCCCGGTGTCCACCTGTCCCGGAGGGTCGGAGGTCGTGAATCTTCTTAGTTAGTTACAAGAGCAAGGATTGGTTTTGGACTTTACCAAGTTAAAGACGATCAGTTTCGTTACCTTGTCTCCATGTAAACAATAAATATTATACCACGTGCATCCTAAAAAATACTGGCCATTAAATTTCCAGCCTATTGTTAAGTCTTTGGGCGGCTTTCGCACTCTTGTAAACACTCCGCAGACTGTCTATTGGACTCCGGAGGATAATAATGGATCCACGTCTCATCCATTATTATACATCGACGTAAAAATTCAGATGAATTTACATCAAACATCTCCAAAGCATACTGTTGAAAAATTCGATAAATAGACTTTAGTCCATATTAATCTTAATCTTGGACTGATATTAATCTTTTGTTGTTAAGCATTCAAGCACTTGTAACTTGAATGTGAAGATGATCAATAAATAAAAAGACGAGTTCTCTGCTAGGAGAATGTTTCTTGGGAATATCCCAAGTTGAAATGTCAATATGTTGACTTGGTTGAGCAGGAATTATGCTTGGTAGTACACAAGCTTCTACGTTTGTTGAGAATTTGAGATCCCTGGACTTCATTCCGATATTTATGCGATATATTGATTTCTTTTTTGTTTAGCCAACACCGTCAAGGCAAAGAGAAGCTTCTGATGGTGATATGGATAATTTTTTGGCAAAGACGTTTAGGTACAATATTCACTTGTGAGCCTGTATCTAATACTGCTCTAAATTCATCTGATACTCCATTTGAGGCTGTAATTATTACCTTTGCCGTTGCTAGTAGTTAAGACATAGCCTTCGTGGCCCGCAGATACGTTGTTTGCTGCTCATGTAACTGATCACGTCGGGGTCAGCAAAAATGTTTAAAAATTCGATTAATAGAATTCAATCCAAGCACATAAATTTGGAGTGATATTAATCTTTTGTTTTTAAGCCTTCAAGCACTTGTAACTTGAAGGTGGAAATGATCAATAAATAAAAAGACGATTTTTTATTACTGACAAATATTTAAAATTTTTATTGTGGTATTTATACTAAATTTATATACAAAAAGTGCTGACCTAATGTCTGCTTATTTTAGAACAATAAAAAATAAACAATTAAAATGTATGTGTAATTGACCAATCAAACCAAAGTCACTCAAAATACTTGCAATTAATGCAATTTGTAACATGATATTCTTTTATTAACTTTTACGTTTGTTGGCCAATAAAATAATACGTAAATAATTATTAAAAGGCTAATAGTCGTAACAATTATTAGGTGTATTAACATGTTTTTAAACACATACTTTGAATCAAGAACATGTTTTAGGTTGATGATGCTGATGCACTTTTATTGCGGTTTCTTTGGTAACTGCCTCATTTGAACTATCATCATTTGTGCTCGTACGACCTTTTTTCAATTCTTTGGCTTGGACAGTATTTTTTTTTTCTCACCCAAAAAACAATGTTTAATTAAAATACGAAACTCTTTGGAATCCATTTTTTTCTCAAACTTTAAAAGCAGCATCATTTTTATAACAGTGACTTTTTTTCTAATTAATAAAATGTCATGAAATTTTGACACAATTTATCTAAAAGTTAGCCGTACTGAATAAATATATATCTTTATGTGAGGCCACGTACTTTTCACTCCATGTATTAATCTGACGACTTTTAGAAAGATATGTTGATAAAAAAAAGTTTAAATTTTAAACATAAAAAAAGAAGAAATCTCTGTCGGGAATTATTCGATCTCACTCCTCAGTTATTCATATTATCAAAAAACAATTAATATTTTTCCACAAGTGTCGAACATTTTTGAAATTCCTTATATATAAAATTCATTTCATTTATACACTTTGATTGTAGATAATATTTAGTATTCATATGAAACTGCAATTCAAACCAAAACCCACATAAATTTATGTATTTATTATTTAAAGTAATTCTGTGGAAATTATTTATCAATTTAAAATATCTGTTTATAATTAGTGTGTATTAAATTAGTGTTTAACTTTCCATAAAAAAATGTATTTCATTTCTTTTAAATTCTGCTCATTATTTTATATTTAATTTAAGCAGATTTTCTTTAATTTTCTTTTCCAGCTAAATATTACTGCTATTATTAAAGTACATATTATTATTTTTATATTATTAAGTTTGTTAGGATTTTGTGGTTTTGCTACTTGGTCATGTTCAGTGTTAAAGTTCATTTGCATTAGAGTAGGAGGAAAATAATGAAATTTATGGTTTTGATTAAATTTACCATAATGTGAACAGTATCCTATTACCTTGTGGTAATATTATGTGTTTCATTAATTTTAATAACCGTATATATTAATAATAGGAATACAGTGAAAGCTTCTAATGATGGACAGTTTTAATAGTAGGTACCTCAACATAGTGGACGATATTTTCAGAACCAAATAAAAGTAAATATGTACTACCCCACCATATCGAATTCTTCCATAAAATATTCCCTTTTGGCCGGTTTACTGTTCTTCTAATTAAATTGTTGTATATTATTTGAAAATAAATGATCGGTAATTACACTAATGAACAGTGTAATTTACCTTTTATATGTTTGTTATTTTTATAGTCTTTTCTTATTTTATATGTTAATAAAATAAGAAAAAACTACGAAAGTAAGAAAGCAACGGCCAATGCAAAATATACATAAAGACAAACTTCATCTTCGTCCGAATATTCTGACAATAGGAGCCTCCAGTCATGTTTGACGATTTATCGTCATTTTGACGTTTTTTAGTACACAAAATAACTAAATGACGATTGGACGATTTTTGCTTCCAAAATGACAATTTTTTGACAAAAGTTTAATATGTCAGCAAAACATATCTATTTGTCACCGTATCTATTTCTCGATTTATATTATTTAGTTAACGTTAAAAAAAACTTTATTTTTTATCGAAATCTAACATTTATTTGCTATTCTGATGTGAAATGAAATTTTGCAAAAATGCAAATACTAGAAAAATTAATTCGTGTAATATTTAGGTGAAAATATAAAAAAAACAGCATGGCATTTTTTGCGAAACAAACAGAACTCGAGTAAAAAAACAACTGTAAAATACAAAACAAGTTTTAAAATAAATCCGGTGCTTAAAAAAACAGGCTTAAAAATATAAATAAAGTGTCTCAAAGTGAAACTTCTGATATTCACAATTTATATTTGAAAATGGAAAACAAGCAATTAAAAACTATTTTTGAATAAAAAAAAATTGTATTTAGAATTATCAGAACCGAGCCCAAAATTAAAAATATGAAATAATCAAAAATTTCAGAGCGTAAATTCTTGGACGAGAGAGAATTTCTTGGACGAGTTTAATTAAATGTAATTTTTTCACTAAACTGTTTTCTTCACAATGTGAATGAAAAATTTTTTGAACTTTATGAAAATGCTTCATAGTTTTAATGAAACTGATTTAATGAAACTTTTTCATAAGTCGTATGAAATTTTGAACAAATAAAATTAAACTTTTCATTAAAATTATGAAAAACTGCATTAATTTAATGAAACGCTTTAAAAACTGCATTAATTTAATAAAAATTTTAAATGGACGAGTTAAAGTGTCATTTCATAGATATAATGCAGAAATTCATTGATAACATGCCGAGAGTTTTCTCACTGTATGTCATCAAATGTAAAGCGATTTAAATTTGAAAATACATTTCAATTCGTTAATCGAAGTTAACATTGTTAAAGAATTTTCGAATTTTTAAAATGAATTTTAGATTTAAAATTGTGCTACTAAAATGTTATTCACAGAATTATCTAGAAGTGGCTAACAATGTAAGTGGTAAAGTGCCATAGTTTTAAAATATCATGATTTTCAAAGCTTAAACCATAGAAAAGTGTCGTAAATCGTGTTATATTACAACGACAGCATGTTAGTACTTGCAATGTGAATTACAACTATTTTCTTTTATATTTTTATTAAAATTTTATTTCACTTATAAAAAATATTTTTCATTTTGACGATTTTTTTGACGGTTTTTTTGAAATATGATGACGATTTTGACGATTTTGTCTGGAAAACTTGACGATTTTATGCTCAATAATCCTGGCAACACTGGTTCCCACCGATCTTAATGAAATTTCCATGTGTGATAAAGAATCCAAAAATAAGGAACACGTATTTTTGTTTAGCGGCTCAATCTCATGTTAAGGGGTTAAAAAGTGGAGTCAACAATGAACCCATTTTTCGTTGTTTCGATATTTTTGGAATTGTTTCCGAAAAGTGTTAGAAGTGAAAGAGGTTTTGCAGACGCATTAATTGGTATCCGAAACATGTCTGACAACTTGGTTTTAAAAAAATGTGTTTAATGAAGAGATGCAGCACTTTACCGGATTAGTCCAGTCAAATGAGGCAAAAAAGGAGAAACCTCTGAATTCCAGGTAATAGGCTGGAAACTCGTATATGGCTTTATTTTGGTGTTCAAAAGAAACATAAAATCTTGTGTCTGCGTCATGAGTTATTCAAGGTCAAAGGTCAAGGTTTTTGGCGATTATCTAGGTTTCTATAGCTCCAATGATGTCAACATCTGCTATAAAAATTGTAGGGCATGCAATTTGTAACAAATTTTGTTACAAACATTTTTTCATGCGCTCAACCGTTTTTGAGATAGAGGGCAGATACTCCGGAGCGCTCACCCCTACCTGCAATTATTCAAGGTCACTCGTGAATCTCGGTTAATAATATCTTATATAAAGTGATTAAATTCCTAAAATATCACTAACAATGAATAATTTATATTATTTATTAGATAATACAATGGAGTACCGTTATAACGAACTCGTAGGGACCGGACAATTTAGTTAGTTATAAGCGAAGTTCTCATTTCGTTTAAACAAATTATGTAAAAATCTCTATTTAATGAAATTGATGAGAATGGTGATAGTCTTCCGTTTGTAGAGGTATATATTTCACATATAAATTCATATATGAGCGAGGGAAAATGCCGGTCACTTTCTTATTTTGACATCCTTCATTGCATTAATAAAATATTCCACCAACACAAATACGCTCTAACATAAATAATACTTCCCATAAAAATACTATTGAAACTTCATACAAAATTGAACATTAAACATAAAAACTCGTATTATTTAAACAATTTGCAATTTGTTTGCGTATATTAGTTTGTAATTTAAAAGATATGTAAATTAAATGTATTTTTGTATTTTTACCTAAATGTTAATTTTAAAGATAATGTTTTTTTTTGTTAAGAAAACACATTTTTTAAATATATTTTTCCAACAGCCATCTATTTATAATTAAAACTTACACTTTCTTAGTCATAAATTGCTAAAAGTAGTAAATTATTTTTAAACAACAAGATACAGATATTTTTAAACAAAAATACATTTGTTTAACTAGAGGACGTTATATATAATGAAGCCAACATTAAGAAAATTGGAAGCAATTTCTCCATTTCTATTAGTTACAACAACGCACAGTGGTTTCGATGATGCCCAAAATACCGATGAGTTCAGAGAAGGCGTAGTTTTAAACTTAATAAAATTTTATTGATGAATTATCATAAATACATAAAAACACAACATTAAACAAAAATTGGAAAAAAACAATTTTTTTAACCTGCTAATCGCTTTTTTGTTTTTCGGAATAACGATCTTAGTTCACATTTTTGGCTGTAACTTTTTTTTTTTTTTTAAAAAGAGAGGCAACACTCAGGAAATACTTCCTATATTTAGTGTGTTGCTTTCTTTGGAAAGGGATAGTATAGAGATGAAAGGAGGGGAAAGATGAAGGGCTTCAGACATGTCAACACTGTAATTGCGCAAGATGATAAGTCTTAGAACAGTTGTTGCTCGCCACCTGATGGAGAGTTGGCGAACTTATTGAAGCTTTTTGGTTCATAGCCCTGATTTATTATTTTACTTCGGTGGGGTTAATTGCTATGGGAACACCGAAGGTGGACATTGCGATACGTATGAGGGATAGAAAAAACTCATACATATTATTTTGATGTTGCCGGTACCGGGGATCGAACCCGGGACCTTCTGTGTAAAAGTCCAACGCGCTAACCATTACACCACAACGTCTACTACGTAACTTACGCCCACGCTGTAACTTTGGAACGAAAATCGGTAAATTAATCAATAAAAATGAAAATTAAAGCGTGCCTAATGTGCTATTAAAAACTTTGAAGAATAAATATATAAAATGTATCGTATTTATATTAGCATAGTTTAACTTAAATTACAATTTTTGTTTTTCACTAAATTCCATAAATGTACAAATTTATCTCAGAAAAGGTACAAAAAAGAATATTATAATTTTTTTTTATTAATGAGTCATCATTAAAAACAAAAAAAAAAAAACACAATATTCTAGAAAAAAAATGGAAGAAAAAATTTGTTTATCCAGTTAGACGTGTAAAGCGATAAATTAATAAATCAAATTGGAAATTAGAGCGCCCTTAATATGTCTGTTAAAAAATTCAAAGAATTAATATGTTATATTTATTTATATTAATATAAATTTTACATTAAAATCCAATTTTTGTTTTTTAGTAAATTCCATAAATGTACAAATTTACCTGAAAGAGGAGAATATTAAAATTTTGTATTGATCATAAATGCATAAAACCACAGCATTTTAGAAAAAAAAAGTATTTGAAGAAAAATTAATATAAAATTTTAAAAATAATTGTGTTATTCTGCATTATCAAATTCATCATAAATATCCCAATTATCATAATCTTCATTATCATAATCTTCAACATCATTATCATTATCACTTGTTTCATCGCTATTATCATCATCTTTTTTATTAGCATTATCAAATTCATCATCACTACCCAGCCAGAAATTAACAAATATAAAGTATTCTGAAAGCACTACGTATGGTAGTTGAAACGTTACCAAAGCAACATGTTTTTAATGATTATAGTGTTCTCAGGGCACTCAAATGATAACCCAGATTTACGGTCTCATGTTGGTATTTTAGAGTATTCTTAAAACGTTACAAAAACCAAACATAAAGTAGTTGTAAAGCGCTACGTCTTTTGTTTTTAAAACGCTTCCAAAACATTTGAAAACCCAAAAGTATAATGATTTTAAAGTGCATTTAATGCAAAAATTGACTGCTTTCATAGAATTTTAAATACAAAATGTGGAATAATTTTCCAGTACTCCAAATACCGAAAAGAAAGTAATTTCCCAGTACTAAAAACACATTAATTATTTTTTTATATTTTATTAGTAATTCAATTTGAAATAAGTTGATTTGTAAAACGTCTGGTATCTTATAGTATAATAGTAGAAATGTGCGGACTAGACTAAAATACACTCACAAAAGTTTTACTGTAGAATCTACTGAAAAAGACTGTAATTTCAGTTTAAAAGGCGACAAAGGTAATTACAGTTAAAACAACTAAAAATGTAGTTGTTTTTAACTGTTAAAAACATCTAACAATGTGGTAAAAACAACTACCAATGTCGTAAAAACAACTGACAATTTTTTAATACAAGCATTTTGAAACAACTGTAAAAATTATTAAAAACTACTGTTTTTAAAGGTTATTTTTTTGGTATTTTAAAAAAAATTCAATTTTTTTTTCTTCATTCAATTACAACTAAATTTAGTATTTCCAGCATCTTACTTAAAGTCTCAAGTCAACATTCCAAACGGTACTCCAGTTATGACGTTTTAATGCATTGGAGATACAATTAAATTATCTAATTATTATTTGTAAACTCTAAACATATTAATATAAACTAAACGAGAATTTTTCAAAACATAGTTTTTTCAAAATATATTTTTTTATTTTATAATAACTAACAAAATTGAACTGTTTACCTCAAAATTACTGTTTGGTAGTTGTTTACAAAAATTTTAAAACAACTGCTTTAAACAACTGTTAAACATTTTAGTAGTTTTCGTTAGTTGTTTTTGAAAACAACTGTCAAAATAGTTGTTTTGCATTATTTCATACAAAAACAACTGTAATTACAGTTAAAAACAACTACTACTGATTACTACACAAACAACTGTCATGTAGTAACTGTAAAACTTTTTTGAGTGTATCCACATTTAAAAGTTTTATTGACTATTTTATCAAAATTCCACAGATATCATTTTTATTTCAATAAACATCAGTAAAGTTTGTTTAAAAAGTGCTATTAAAGTAATTTAAATATGTTTTTTTTCAAACGTTCTCAGAACGTTTTGGATTTGGTATAGTGTATGCTTTGATAGTACTTAGTTTTTTGAACCATCATGAATTTCTGGCTGGGTATCTTCATTATCACAATCTTCATAATAATTTTCATGGCAAAACTAATAACCCTAATTCCGAAGTTGGTAAATTATATATTTTTTTCTGCTCATATTTCTGGCTCATGCTAGATATAAATGGGTAAGAACTTAAAAGAAACCTATTCTTCTTTCTCTTGAGCTTCTACAGATAATTCTCCAATTGGGAAAAGTGCGTGTTGTAAAGGGTCCGCCAAATAACTTCTTTTTTTTTTTTGAAAATGCTATAAAAAAAAATTACTGAATATTTTTTTTTTTTATTTGAAAGTACAATCCTTCCGGTTAATAATGGAAAATAATTTCATTCAAATGGCTGCCTCGGCTAGCCATGCAGTAGCCTACACGATCGGTCCAATTTTTAAGCACATTATCGATTGTGTGCAGCTGTATTTCACCAATGGCTTCACGAATATTGTCCTTTAAAGCGTCAATTGTCTCTGGCTTGTTGGCGTAACACTTATCTTTGACAGCACCCCACAAATAATAGTCCAACGGTGTCAAAATCGCAGCTCCGAGCTACGGAGCTGACGGTGCTTCTCTTCTTCCAAAATCTGTACGCAATTTTCGCACACATTCTGCAACATTACCATGATTTTCAAAGTAATGTCGCAATATTTCCCAGCGTTGTTCAAGCGTATACACAACCATATTCGTTCAGCGGAAGGATAAAACTAATTATCTGTCAAATCAGACATGAGCTAAGTGTTACCATTCACGAAATAAGCACTAGTTGAAAAAAAAACTTTAGATGGCGGACCCTTTATAATCTCTGGCCCACGAATAAAAAAATTATGCAAAGTGGGAGGCATGCAAAACCACGACGAGAATAAATTAATGTAAGTTTAAATTAAAAATTTTCATTTTGTTAAATTAATATAAAATAAAATTAATATAACATAAAATACATGGATCAATTATATGGATTAAAGGGCTTTTGTTTACGAAACTTTAGTGCATGAGCATAAATTCGTTAGCGTGAGTAAATCAGTTGTGGTCGTGATTTAAATGCAATTTAATCATTTGAATTTTGCTAAATGCATTAAAAACATTTTTAACATACTGTAAATTGTGCGTGACAAAGTTTTGTGTACGTGAGCTTAAGTGATAAAAATCCCCCACGCACCCATATCTAAAAAAACACAAACAAATACAATAACACAAATAAAGAAAAAAAACAATATTTAAACATAACAAATGCAATTACCAGTTTTGATCAATAAATGACAACCAGACATTTTACACAAATCCGAAAAATTTAAAATTCTACAAAACTAAACCCAATAAATGTGAATAATGTTCCAATTTTAGATTTTTTTTTTAATTTTAGTTTTTTTCGCTTTTTGAAAAACCAGAAAATATTTTATAACTTTGACAGCTCACTGCAAAATAAGTAAACAACATAGTTGATTAATTTTGACAATTTGTGATGCAGAATTTTATTTATTTTGACCCGATACCAAACTTAATTAAAATAACTTAAATTCTAAATTTCAATTAATCGCACATCAATTTAATTTGACATCATTTGAACTCGCAGTGCAAAGTCTTTTTTTAATTTTTTGTAAGTTACATTAATTTAAAATAAATTCTCAGAAATATAGCTAGACGTTTCTAGATGCAATTCTCAACATAATATTTATTTTTCGTTCAAAACAAAAATTTATATTTTTTAAAATTTTCGATGCATCCCAGCAAAAAATAACCTCGTTTGGTAAACAGTAACTACCCTGCGGGAAATGAAGGGTCGATTGGTGATATTTGATTTGGGGGCACGTCACAAAACTGGGAAAACCAAAATTCTGGTGTACCAAAAATTGTTAATTTGTGTAAAATGACCAATCTCGTGACTATAGGAATGGTAACAAAACATTGAATGGTTGGGACCAGATGTATCATGTAACTGGAGAAAAAGTAACATACCGTGAAAGTGTACTTAAACAACTAGGTCCATTGCAGTTGAAGTTGTTACACGTCATTGAACTGGTTCAAAACAGTGAGCAGTGAATGAAAATATGGCAATTAGTGCCAAAGGAATCAGTTCCTTGACTGCTACAAAGCGGACATAAAACTGAAGGAATTTTATCTGTACCGACTTTGTGACAGCTGAAATGAAGACTTAGCACTGCACAGGTTCAAAAGAACTGAATAAGGAACTGTTTGATGGTGACCAGGGTTGTCAGATTTCAATTATTTTTATGTTGCCTTTTTGAAAAAATGGGAATGCCTCAACTTTTTTAGTTTTACTAAAATATTTAACGAATTTAATACAAATTCTAGTGTGTGTATTCGAAATTAAAGAATTTATTCTGAAATTCCTCTCAATTTCTCCTAGTCCCATATTAAGCGCAATGTGTTATGTTATGGGGGTTGTTTAAATTTTATAGTTTTGTGAAGTACCACTGCACTTGTCTAAAGGGTACGCGTAGCCGGGCATGCGAAAAGCAATTAGCAAGTAACCTCTCACTTTTTATTTACCGTGTGTCATATTATGTAAGGATTTCTAAATAGCCAGTGACTGAACTTACCCAAAACAATGTATCATAGCACCTGTACCAAAAAACTTTAAAAAGGCACAACAAAAATCATTTTTAAAATAAGTTTATTTTTTCGATACACAACAAAAAAATGTAACATTAAATTATTTATAACAATTTAAAATTGGAAAAGTTATGAACTATACAAAAAACTAGACAAAAAGTGCCGAAATTTGTGAATTTTTATTGACCACTAAATTTAGTGTAAAAAAATGCTGGCAAAACTCTTTTTAAAACGCTGGTGAAGCGTCTCAAAAAATTGTTCTGTCAGTAATTTGTATTTGCTTAATTTTTAATACCACTGGTAGTTTCTGACTGGGTGGTTTTACACTTGAAAAAAAAAAATGTATTAGCTTTAAAATGACAATAATATTTGTCATCTACGGTTATTTTTATTTTGTTTAAGAGTTAAGAGTTTGTTCTCACAAATCGCCAATGATTTACACATCAAAAATCGTTACCAAAAAAACTTGTAAAATATCTTAACAAGATATATCGAATTGTAATATATATTCTTGTAAAATGTTTCAAGTTTTTAAATAGGCTATGCAAAAATCATATTCTGGTGATATATTTATAGTATTTGGTAGCGATGTTTAATGTGTAAAATCGCCAAGAAAATTGCCATACACTAGAAAAATTACCTCAAAAATCGAAAGTCGCCATTTCAAAAATTAACTCGTCAAACGAGTTTTAAAATCCCCACGTTTGGCGATAAATCGCCATATCTGACAACCCTGGTCACCATCTAAACAGTGCCGTATTCAGTTTTTTTGAACCAATGCAGTGTTACGTCTTTATCTCTAATGTCACAAAGTCGGTACAGATAAAATTTCTTCTGTGTTATGTTCGCTTTGTAGCAGTCAAGAAACTGAATGCTTTGGAACTAATTGCCATGTTTTCATTCACTGCTAACGGATTTGAACCAGTTCAATTACCAGTTACAACTTCAACTGCAACGGCCCTAGTTGCTTCAGTATACTTGGATGCTATGTTACTTTTTCTCCAGTTACATGATATATCTTGGAACAACCAGTCAATCTTTTGTAACCATTACTAAACTCACACGATTGGTAATTTCACCCAAATTCACCCGAGAATATCTTTTTGAGCATTTTTGGATTGTTAAAAAAAAATTGTATTCTTTTGTGAGCCATTCCTGACTCATCTTTTTGAGGCAATAATTTCCCTTACATTTATGAATTATTAAGGAATGTTTTTAGATGCCGCATTTTTGCCTCTGAAAAATATAGTGATTCTTGAAGAACAACTATTTTAAATTTCAGAAGAAGCTTGAGTAGATTTTGAGTCATAAGTTGGAGAGGCCCCGAAAATAATCTTTTTCTGGAGTCATTTAAGACTCATAATTTTGAGCGCTTCGAGATTATCAGGTATTTTAGTTCAAGAGTAAAATCTTTTTATTTATGTTGTTTTTAGTACTGTAAATAAACGAAAACATCTTGTTTACGTTGCAAAAATTAGTCCTTACTTTCTTCATGTAGGGAAATTAGGTGTCAAGAGAAACGAATTTGAGAAAAATGTTTGAAAAGTATATACAAAACACTTCTGAGTCTATATGTTAATATCATTTTTATATCCCACAGAAGTATTCGGTCGGACACTATTTATTTGTATTGTTAAATATATTCTCTGCACACGTTTTGTACAACTAACACAAAATTGAAATTTTTTTTATCGAAAAATACGCAAACAACTAAAACCTGTATCTATTTATCACAGCTTTCAAATAAAATTTAAGATAACAATTAAAAGGGCAGCTTGAGTCCTCTTATATACGCTAAATGTGCTGGTTGGTAAAATTTAAAATAATACTTAAAGTGATTTTTTACGAAAAACTAAGAAAAATTTCATAAAAATATGCAAAATAAGTAAAAATATGCAACAAAAATATGAATTTAAAGCAAAATATGCTAAAATATACACAAACAAATCGATGCCACTTAAACGAAAACTTTCTCCTCAGACTTAAGAAAAAACACATGCATTTGCATGAACTTCCGGTCCCTGATAATGAACCATGTGCATTTCTTTATTTGATCAACATTACATGCGTATACGTTATATGGACTGTTTTTGTATAATTAAATATCACGTATACGTCATGTGACCACTGAAGTTATTGAAGTGCATTAATTTAAAAACAATTTAAATAAGTTAACAGATAATAAAAGTTTCTGTAAATATTTATTTATGCATTTAAACCACAACTATTAAAAATGCTGGTGATAGTATCTGTAGAAAAATTCCGTTGAAGAAAAATTGTCAATCATATTTTTATAAAAAACTTTTTTTTTTATTTCTCTTTTAGTATTTTTCCGTTCTTATTTTGTGTGTAAGTTTTAAAACAGCCAATCGATAAAATATTGTCAATCAATTTATATAGTAAATGATGAAACATTCTCCTACATCTATGAGTTATTTTTTTTTTACTGACAATAACACATTTTATATACATAAATTCATTTTAGTTTTTCTGTTTTAAGTTGAGTTATTTTTTCTATCTAGAATTTGTAAGTTAAAAATTTGCTGACATAAATTTACAGTAATATAATTATATTAAGTTAATAATCTTAGTAGTTGATAATATGATTGATTTTGATGAAATACTGCAAGCAGAAGGTACTTTTACGAATATTATAAAATATGAGATACTACACACAGAGAAACATTTAGCCATTTGCCAACTGAAGTTCGGTTACTACGACTCAAATTCAATTATTACGAATTTCTGTCAGTTGGTACAACTGTGCATTGGTTTTCGGTTAATTCAACTGAATTTTAGTTGCAACACTCAAAATATTTGGAAATCTAATGTAAATGTCATTGTACTAGCTGAATTTATAAGTTGTTACCATTAAAATACACTTTGCAATTCGGTTGGCACTTTATTTATCTGTGTGTAAGAAAAATAAAGAAATATTTTAAATTTAAAACTATCACAGCTGAAAAAGTTCATATATGATCATATATTTTCATATATGGTTTCATGTATGGGCATATATGAACATATATGTAATGTATGGAAGCATATATGGGTAAATATATTCAAAGCAAAAGTTCATATATGTATATGATAATATATTGCATTTATCGGTTCATATATTGCTTCATGTAGGCCATATATCTCCATATATGAATTCATATATTATACCATATATGAGCAATATGTTTTAATTTGGGATCAGATATGACCATATATGAGGACGAAATTGTTTTTATTTTTAACCCCTTCGGAGCCAGCAATCGAATTTCAAAATTTGAATCGAAGTCTAAAATGTATTTTCAGTCAATAAATCCCGCTTTTTGCACCAAAATCCCGATTTTTCGCCCATCCTTTGTGAAAAGCTTTATAAATTGAAATGCTCCTAATTACTTCGCACCGATTTTTGTGTGTGTATCAAACACAAGCATTTGAGTTACATTTTTTTTATAAATTCATAAGTATTCGTACCAAAGAACTTCTTTTGTCGGTTGGCTTGATTGCTATTGTTATCGTCGTCATCATCATTTTTGAAATCATCAAATTTTTTATTTTTTTTTTTTGAACTAGTTGGTTTTCCATTATCCATACTCTTATTAATTTTCATTAAATTCTTTCCCTAATTGTATTTTCTTAAAAAAATTCACTTTATAGTTTTATAGTTTAAATGCAATTTGAATATGAAATGCATGAATTTATCAGTAACATGTTCTTAGAAGTATAATACACACCTTTTCTTTTAATAAAAAGACAATATTTTTTTAAAAAATGTAATTTTTTTATATGAGCATGTACTAAAAGTAATAATATGTGAACATAAATAAATATTCATATATGGCCATATATGACCATATACATCCATATATCTCCATATACCCTCAAATTTCGGATCCGAACATATATGGATGCATATATGAACTCATATATGTTGCCATATATGAGAACATATGAACATTTTCACCTGGGCTACTAGTTTTTTATAAAACTTAAGTTCAATATTAAAGATATTTGCTTTAAATTTTTGCTAACTATGCTTTACTGAACAATAAACCAACAAGTAAAATCTTTAACATACAAAGACAATTCTGGGAATTGTAACCAATAACAGTAAACCCCTCCTTACAATATCTGCAATACAATGGACAATTCTGTTTTAAAATCATACAATTCACAAATACACACACTATGTGGCTCATATACTTGATTGCTTAAATTGTTCTTGAGTATGTATTTGTTCCATTGCTATTGTTTATGTGTGTGTGTGTGGTCTTTATGTCCAGGAGTGCCTTTAAATGATAAATGTATTATTTAGCAAAAATAAAATGTGAACAATACTATATATCGCAAAATCTTTA
The DNA here is from genome assembly GCA_021234595.1 of Delia radicum. NCBI lineage: Eukaryota > Metazoa > Arthropoda > Insecta > Diptera > Anthomyiidae > Delia > Delia radicum. Next base: position 190,485,577 of record CM037852.1, read on the forward strand.
AACATACTTAAGTTTCTTTTATTTAGTTTTTATTTTTATTTAACAAGTAAAGACATTATTTGGTTGAAATACAAAACTTTAAATCACGTATTTGTCCTCGTAGTTCAATGAAATTTAAAAAGTTTTTATTTGCTATAAAACTTTAAAATTAAATTTACCTTAAACTATGATATTGGGGAGAGTACTATACATTTATTTTTTGAAGGCCAAGAGAATCTTTACCCAGTTGGCTTTTTCACACTAAGACTTTACTTCCAAAGTAAATGGAAACAGCAATAATTACCTTAAAAAAAAAAAACAATCGTTAAAGAAAATTTTTAAAAATTTTGAGTTATAAAATCATGGTAGTTTGCATAATTCTATAAATTTAGTTTTTAAAAACTATTAATTCATTAAAATATTTTCCAAAACATAAACTTTAACCACTGAATAGTGGAATCGAATAAGGCTATACAGACTACATTTTTGGCAATCACGTTTTTTAAATAATATAATAGAATTACTACATTTGGACACATATGGTTAACAATTTAGCTATTTTTCTGAGTTTTTATATAACAAAAAAATAATTTAAAAGTTAAATTTTCGGTAATATTTTTATTTTTTTCCAATATTTTTCTTAAAATTAATAACACAGAACTTTTTTTTTTTAGCACAATTTTGAAAATACCCAGCAAAACCACTTTACCCACCATAATGGGTAAAGTAATAAAGTGTTGTTTTTTATATAGGTTTATAACTTCAAGTTGGCAACACTTTTTATACTGACGGCCATTATGTCAGCTGTCAAGTGATTTATGTTTAGTTTGGTTTGGAATTTCAACATGAATAGACTGAAGCCTGAACAACGCTTCCAAATTGTGCAAATTTATTTTGAAAATCATGGTTCTGTCCGAAATACGTATTAATTCGAGCTGTGGTTTCAACAAGATTGCGGAACAAGTCACACAACTCGCGCCACAATTGATTTATTGAGGGAAACGTTTGGTAACCGCATAGTTTCACGTTTCGGACCCGTGAAGTGGCCTCCAAGATCGTGCGATTTAACGCCGCTGGACTATTTTCTGTGGGGATATGTAAAGTCGCTAGTCTACGGCGATAAGAAAGAAACGATTGACCACTTGGATGACAACACTTTTCGACTTTTTGGAAGCCGACTTTTTTCGACTTTTGGAAGTCGCTTTCTTCTGATGAAAAAATCAAAAATTCGACTTTCTTCTAATGAAAAAGTGGAACTTTAAATTTCATTAAATATGATTTTAGACTTTTGGTAATCTGCTTGAAGAGAGTAGTCTTATAGTCAAAAACTTATTTTTTCGCTGACATTAAAATTTTTATTCTTGGAAATAACTTTTGGTATTTTTGGAAAAACTATTTTTTAATAGTGAATTATGAAAAAATGCCAAAATGAAATTTTTTTGAACTTAGACTTAAAAATTGGATAAGTTTTAGAAAATTAGTTTAAAGATTATTTTAACGTTAATGAAATTCATGTTCCTTATCATTATCAATAATGCATAAATTCTACATTAAGATGCCAATGAAATGATCCCAAAACAATCTAAAAATTAAGTTTTACGCAAATTGAAAATGTTCATACAAAAAGAAGTCGTAAAGTCGACTTTTGGAAAAAACGAAAAAGTCGAAAAGTTGTCTCTTAAAATTTTTACAAAAGTCAAAACTCTAAAAGTCGACTTTTTCTTGCCACTGTATAAACCTTGAACAGCACTTTAATTGTATTTCTAGAATACTGTAATAAAAAACCAACGCTACTGGTAAATTTTTGAAGATGTTGTAAGAAAAATAAAAATACTATTTGCAACTAAAATTCTTTATACAAAACAAAATAAAAAAGTGACAGCGGAATTTGAAAACGATTATTAATAGAAAAAAAAATTGCCTAAAAATTTAGATATATTTCGTTTATATCTAATTTTTTTGTTATAGCAGAAATATCAAAAAGAAAAAGGAAATTTTGTTGATTTTGACAATTTATTACGTTTAAAACTATGGGCTGAAAGTAAATTTCCCCCTTGCGCCCCTCTTCTATTGAATGCTTCACTCAAACAAGGGTATTAGAGCCAATTTTTTGAAAAAGCGTTGTTCAGCATAATACGATATTTTAGCCATCATCCTGAAAAGAAATAGTGCTAACAATTTTCACACGTTTTTGACCGCGAATATTTCGAAAAGGGCGAAAAAAAAAACTTTGACATTAACCTTCGCACTCCCAAAGCTTTTACATACGCAGTGTACCGAAAACCACCCGGGTGTGTTCGTCATATTTTTCACATATTTTAAATAAAAAATGTATTTACTACAACATTTCATAATGGGTTAATGAAGGAGAGATGAAAAAAAAGGATAACAATAAAAACTATAGAAAATATAGTTAACAATGCATACACCAGTGAAGAATAAGCAGAAATGTGAATATTAGAAAAATCAATAATTTCTTGTTTAAAACTGCTTACACTGTTATATAGCCCAATCTACTTCGCGCTCCAATTTTAGTACATTTGTCAAAATGTTATTGTATTTTTAATAATAAAAGAATAAAAGCAATATTTTTAAAAAATAATTATGCTCTCTGTACTTCTTATACTAAATATTGATAAAAAAACATACTAAATATTGACAAAAAACAATATATTGAAACAAGTAACCTGGGCACAGTGGGGAAAAATACTAATATAGTGCAAACAAATTAATTACGTCGATTTTAATAAAATTTGTAGGACATCACTCAGAAGGATCACGGCTTCCATGTCGTCAAGATCATGGTGGATAAACTCAGGATGCACCACAGAGCAACTTTTGTTTTCCTTAATGTATTTCTACTTTTTTTTTGATATTTGTAATATTGAATAGTGTATGAGGAAACATCATATTGACATGGGTCTATATCTATTACCGTTGCAATCTTATTTAATCTAAAAGATATTAATATTTTCCGAAAAAGTACACACAGATAAATAAAGTACCAACCGAATTGAAAGGTGCATTTCAATGGTAGCAACTTATATATTCAGTTAGTACAACTATATGTACATTAGATACCAGAATATTTTGGGTGCTGCAGCTAAAATTCAGTTGAATTAACCGAACTTTGGTGTGGAAACCAAAGTTCAGTTGTACCAACCGACTGAAATTCGTAATAACCGAATTTGAGTGGTATTAACGGAATTTCAGTTGGTAAATAGCAAAATTTTTCTCTGTGTGTATCTATATTCCAAAACAGATTTCTTATAAGATGTTGGCAATAAAAGAGTTTGGGTTTTTGATATATCTTACATTAGAGGCCTTTAATGATTAAGGGTGCATTTTATAATTTCACGATGTACACATGCATTTTGGTGGAATTTACATAATGCATAAATATATTAAAAAATTTGTGTGAAAATATGTGGCTTCATATTCTATGCATCTAAAACTACATTAATTCCATTAACACGCCAAATAAAAATTATTGAAATTGGACTGTGGCGCACGATTTTATTGCAACGGTGAAAGATGATATGATATTTCTTTATACATTATTCAAGATAACAAATATAAAAAAATACAAACCCATCAACGAAAACAGAAGTTACACTCCTTTCAAATTTTTTTTTGCAAAAGGGGGGTATTTTGGAACTCTGTGATGCAACCTGTGTTTCTGCCCCATTAGCTTGAGTAACATGATACAAATCTTATAAGTTAGTTTTTGTTTGCTAGATTTACATTTCTTTCAGTGTGCTGAAGGATTTCGGGCTACGCCGCACACTGGTACATTTTCATAGAAGGCGGCCAAAACATCCCTTATTTAAACCGATTTTAAAAAAATAGCTAATTCGAAAGAATTCACATTTCAAAATATGGAGCCAAAAATTAAGGCAACATTTTTACTATTTCACTGTGAACAGGGTGATCCAAAATACCATTTTCTGTGTTTTTGTAAAGTTGTAACTTTTGTTTGTTTTCCTCAGTTTAAAGTTTCATTTTTTTTTGTTCGTTAAATTGTCTGATAGCAGATATAAACTTTTTTATTCTACATTACAAAGTAGTTTTTTTTTATAATGTTTAGATTAGGGTATGTTTTTAACGAAAATGTTCGCCTATACTCCAAATAACTAATGCAAATTAGTTATACTCCAACAACGACGAAGTCTTCAAAAAGGTTTTATATTGAAAGAAATACCATATTCTCCTCTACAAGTCCATAACAAATAGTTTTGCGCAAGTTTGCGAGCGGAGCAACTAGATCCATTTTTTTGATAAAAGTTCCAAATTTTATTATTGTTTTTATTTCAAAATTTCATAGACACTTGCTATATTATCAATAAAATTACAAGTAATGTCGTAGTCAATGATTTGAAAAAAAAAAATATTTACTTGGGGTTTATTTTCCACCTTCAGTAACGATATGGTTTGACATTTGGATTAACCCTTAAATGCGCACTGTATCTTTAACAACCTTGAAAAAAGAATCTTAAAAATGTTGAAATCTGAAAAAATGTTGAATGAAAAAAATTCTTAGGAAATGTCGGTGTTGGAAAAATATGGGGGTCGGTCATACACTTGGCGCATCTAGGGGCACCCTTGGATGGGTTAGGGTAGTAACATTAAATGTTTGGAACTTTAATTTTTGTATGGAACTTTAATTCCTCCTTAAGAAGTGGAGATAGGCTGTAGTTTTCAGAAAATGTTGGTTTTGAAAAAATATTGGAAGTCGGTCATGCATTTAGTTCCTCTAGGGGCACTATTGGGACAGTAGGATCAGTGTAAGAAATTTTATAAATATTTTATTTTTGTATTGGAGCCCCCTTAGGGAGTGGTGATTGCGAGGTATGTGCTGAGAAAATATTGGGGTTGAAAAAATATTGGTGTCGGTTATATATTTGACTCTTCTAGGGGCATATTTGGGACATTTCGAGCGGTGAGGGTCCTTTTGTTTAGGGAGTGAAAAATTAATGGAGGTCTGTCTTACATTTTACCTCTCTAGGGGCGCAGTTGTGTTGATTTTTGAGGATTTTTACGCTTTCACCCCCACCTTTGGGGAGTCATTTGCACCCACCTCACCACCACCCTTTTTGTCTCAAGCATTTAACGTGCTAGCGTATCCAAATCTTGAAACTGAGAATCTCCATGCAACACTATTTATAACACTCCTATTGCTGCATAGCTAGAAATATTTAGCTAAAACTAATTCAAAGTTTTGCTTTAAAAAATTTTAAATACTGCTTTTTTATAAAAAAAGCTTATTAAAAAAATAATTTGACTCGATTGTTTAACATTTATTGGGAGACTATATGCAAACTAAAAAAATCAATAAAGTCAGACAAAATGCTTGCAGTGTCAGAAAATTCTTAGTTAGGAGGTTAGAAAATTGCTAACATCAGAAATAGCAGCTTGGGAAAAATCAGTGAGCTGACTATTAAAATAATTGGTAAATTTAACTGTTACACAGATGGTCCCGGGTTCGATTCCCGGTGACGACAACATTAATTTATAAAAATAATATGTATGAGTTTTCTATCACTTATATGTATCGCTGCGCCCACCTTCGGTGTTCCCATAGCACTTAACCGAAGTAAAATATTGAATCAGGGCTATGAAACAAAAAGCTTCAATAAATTCGCCAACTCTACATCAGGTGGCGAGCAAAAACTGTTCTAAGACTTATCATCTCGCGCAATTACAGTGTTGCCATGTCTCCACTATCCCCTTTCTAAAGAAAGCAACACATTAATTAATAGGAAGGATTTCCTGAGTGTTGCTTCTCTTAAAAAAAAAATATTATACATAAATATTTAACTAATTTAAATCAAAATAGACTTTTCGCTGTATCTTAGTTATATAAAAACATTTAAAAATTTAAAAAAAGTCTGCTATATGTATATTTTTGGAAAATTATTATTGTTTAATTAATTAAAAACGCAATTAAAAAAAAAATTTTTTATTAACTTATTTTTTGAGTGTATGAATGGAAAAATTTAAAAAAACGATGGTGTCTAACTTTGTCTACTTTTAAGATAAGTTACCAGCCCATAGTTGTTACAAAATTTGTGTATTGCACTAAAATTTAGCAAAAACTGGAGTTTAATCCTTAATAAAAAATTTCATTAGCACTCGATTTTTCGATCGATATCGATAGGCTTTCCAACAATAAAAAACAAAATGCATTGGAATACGCAGACTTTTTCAAAAGTTATAGATTTTTGACCGCCTTGTCTGAGATTGTACCACTGTGTCGTAGAAAACTTAAGAAAGCAAAAAAACAAGTAGACAGAAACTATTCGAATCTTAACTACTTTTAACTGTTTCTGATAAAAATAAAAAAAATTGTCACCGAGTGAAACGCATTTTTTGTTTTGACCAAAAATCATAAAGTTATCAATTATAGAAAATATAGAAAAAACCACCCGGATGGGTTTCGGGAGTGCGAAGGTTAAATAAGTTTCCCATGTTTTTTTTTTTCTTCTCCAGTTAAGCTTCGAAATTGAACAATATACCCTTATTTGATCGTGACATTCAATTATTGTATTTCTGCTTGCAATGAAATATTATTGATTGATATAAAAATTTTGGGTTCAAGATGTCAAGTGGTGGAAAATTTTCTTAAATAATATCATGACATTTTTTATTTTAAAGCTGAATTAAAACAATCTGCAGTCGTTGTTAGTTTTGTTTCTAATCCTATTAACAATAAGTCATTATATTTTAAAATTGTAGCACTTAAAGAAATTAAGTAACTTCCACTTTTATTATTGTATTCTTTCACTAACTATACAATGGTGGTTACAATTATTTTATTTTTATCTTACTTTCTAGTGTCACATCAAAAGTTAAGTTTTCAACACACAAAAAAACTGAACTGCGAACACAGAAAATAAATGATTCTATTTGTGTTAAACAACAATAAAAACAAAAACCGCCTAAATTATTTAAGCTACTTAAACTGAAACCCACAACAAAAAAATTTAAATTATACATCCCTGCAAATATTACGACAATCCTTGGAATATTTTAAAAATTCACATGAATGCAATAAAGAATTCATATTTGAAAAAATGCATTTTTGAACCATTTCCATTTTCGAAATAATTCTCCTCTTCGAAATTTTTTAAACATACATCAACAGAAAACTTAAAAGTTTTTTAACAAAAATAAATTTCGCTTTTCTCGATTTTTTTTGAAAAAACGTTATCTATTATTTTCATATCAAAAATTACATTTTTGTATAATTTGTGAAACAAATAAAACATATCGCACAGCTAGTTCAAAAGTGACTCAACTCAAAGTTTTAATTTTTCGGGTTTATATGTTTAAACTATGCACAATTCACTTCTTTATCCATAAAAAAAATATCAGTCTATTTTGTTGCTAAAAAACAGTTATGTTTTTCAATGTTTTACTTTAAATTTTAAAAAATTAAAACAAAAAGTTTATTTTTCGATCTTTTATCATAAATTATGATGTGAGCAAGATTATTCAAGCTCAAGATCATTTGTTTTTTGTTAAACAAAAAACCGTGCAATGTTTATTTATTACTCAAAAAAGTTTTTGCCCGCTAACTTATAGCAGACTTTATCTACTGACAGGTCCTTACATGTTTCATTTCGCGTCACCGATGTTGTTTTTCATTATGTTTCAATTGGTATAAAGTTGCAAATATTTTTTTTTCGATTTCTGAAAAATTAAAAATTTTGAGTTAGTCGCTTTTGAACTAGGTGTGCGATATGAACTTTTTTTAAATAGAGATAGCGGGAATTTTTCGGTTGATATATTCCATAGAAAAACAACTGAAAAAAACGAATGGTCCACTTTAAAGAACAGGCCGGACACATTATGCAACATTTACTTATAGAATATAGAAAAAATTTTATTTTTTATACGCACAGACAACGAAGTGCCAACCGAATTGAAAATTGTATCTTATTGGTAACAACTTATAAATTCAGCTAAAAGAACGCTATTTACATTCGATTTATGAATATTTTGGGTGTTGCAACTAAAATTCAGTTGAATTAGCCGAACTTTGTTGAGAAAACTAATAATAAGTTGTGATTCCCGTCTGAAACTATTAATAATGGAATTTGAGTCGTACACTCAGGGAGCTTCTGCTTTAAAAATATGTAGTTGTTTGGTTTCAAAACACTTTCTTTATTTTTAGTGTAAATGTAAGTCATTTGTAGAACAAATTAAATTTTTGACTAACCTTGCAGTTCAGTTAAAAAAAAACAAACTACATCAAATGACTGTTTTATGATTTTACATTCATTTTTTACAGTTCGCACTTGATCAACAAGAGGGTATTTAATTCAAAATTTTAAAATCTTCATTAGAGTCAAAAAACTGTATATGGCCACATTTTAACAGAATTTAAAAATTCAAACATATCATAATAAGCAAATTCCATTTGAAAATATATATACATTTTACCACTCATTGCAAAAAAAAAATAAATTTTTTGAGTTAATACCATTTTATTGAAATTTTATCGATTTTAATTTATAGAATAAAACAAATTTTATAAACTAAACAGTATCAACTCAAAATACAACCAAATATAAATAAAACAGTTTGATTATTTTTAACATAAATAAAGGCTCAAATCAAAATAATACCTTTTTTATGAAAATATACGATTCATTTCTATTTGAACTTTTGTATTAACTCAAATAATACCTTTTTGTTGAAATAAAGGTAATCACTACATTATCATGAAAATGGTCTCAAAAGTGGTTTTCGAGATGAAAGAGTAATCGGAATACGTTGAAATTTTTACAATTGATACATATTGATGTTGTTAGGTAATTTCTTGAAAAAAAGTGATATTTTAAAAATTTTGAGTTAATACCCTCTTGTTGATCAAGTGCGAGTTGTTTTTTGTTATTTAAAAAAATAAATGTTTGTTTATTTCTTTACTACCATGTGGTTCATTTTTAATACAATTGTTAGTCATTTTTTGAACATTAAAAAACAAATGACAATGTTAGTTGAATTTAATGAAATGTAAGTCGTCCTTTCTTTTAATGAAATTTCATTTGTTTTTGACTACAATTGCTGTCGTCTTTACCTACATAATATCCTAAGTGTAGTAACCAAATTTCAGTTGGCAAAAAGACAAATTTTTCTCTGTGTGTATGTACATAAGAGATACATACGGGATTTTTTTAAATCGAGAAAATTAGATGGCATTCGCGTAATTTAATTTTATGCAAAAAATTTAAAATTTTCGACTGCTGTATATGTAACACATTTTGAAGGGGCAGAACAATTTCAAAAATGCATTTAAGAATTGAATTTGCATAAAATTTGTATTTTTTTTTTTGAATATAATACTTTTAGAACCAAAGAAATCCAAAACAACTTTCGAGTATTTAGCTCTTCAAAATTTTGTACTCTTGGAATTTGTTTAAAAACTAAAACGGTGAAAAATAGTGAGTTTTTGGAAATATAAAAATTTTAATATGGGAATGTGTTATGAGGTCCAACTTATACAAATTTAAAGACCATCGGTTAATTCATATTTTATGTATTAAAGATCTCATAATATAAGCCAGAAAAAATAATAATGGAACTGGTTTTGAAAGTCCTCGGTAATTAAATAACGCTTTCCACAATTGCTTCCGGGTAAGAAGTAAATTTTTCTGTATAGAAAATACGTGAATTATTTGCTAGATATCAAATAGAAATTCGGAGATTTCTCTTATGCTTTCTCCATATGTTTGTTGGGATACTTAATAACTTACATTCATTTACATACAGCCAAACAAAAGCACGCCATAGAATATTAACTCATTAATGGCATGTCATAGATCCGCTGGACATTTTTCAACCAAACCTTGCAGATATATAAAACCATGATTCATTAAGAAATTTATATAAATTATAATTTTGTATAAATCTGTGAACAAATATCAATTAAAACATAAATATATAAAAAATTAACTTTTTTAGGTTAACCGATTCAAATTTTTTTTTTTTTTTTGAAAAATATCGTTGTTTTTAATTTTTGATATAGCAACTTTGATATTCTAATTTTTTAAGAGTAGTAGTAATTTATGTTTTAAATGAAAATGGAATACATTTTGGAATATTTTAGACTTTTTGTATTAGGCGATTGCATGATCCGATAGATTACATTTTCAAAAATTGTGTGCAATCGATGTACTAATTTTTAGCAAAGCAATACATTTTAATATAATCAAAATTATAAAATATAAAGCTTTTTTATATACATTCAAAGAAATATATAAACTCATTTAATATTGACAGTATATATATTTCCTTGAGTGTATTTCATATATTTTTGAAAAAGGTAATTAAGTAATTTTAAGGTTGTTAAATTACCTAATTATCTCTATCCAGTAAACAATTATAGCCATTTAAAAGTGTACGGGGTCAATAAAAGAAAACTGTGACAATAATGAGTTAAAGTTGCTAAAATTTATTACTTAGGTGGGGATAAATCCGTATTCAGAGAGCATCTAAAAGAAGCAATAAATAAATCTAATAATCATGAATAGTAAGCAACAACAAAAACAAACCCTACTTAATAAAACCTAACACCCCACTTAATAAAACCTAATAGGCTTACTTACTAGTTCAAGAGCAAATAATAAATAACAACCTCAACCTTTCAAACAGTGTTGCCAGGTTTGACGATTTTTAGTACACAACATAACTAAATGACAATCGGACAATTTTTGCTTCCAAAATTAAGATTTTTTGAAAAATGTTTAATATGTCAGCAAAACATATTTATTTGGAATTTTTATAAATTCACCGGATGTTTTTATTATTCGTTAAAATTTAAAAAAAACTTAATTTTTTTTATCGAAATTTAACATTTATTGGCTAATATGATTTTTGCAAAAATGCAAATACTAAATTAAATAAAACTAAATCCAAAACGAATTTATTTATTTTATAAATTCATGTTTAAATTTATTTCTTTACATTTTTATAAAATTTAATTACCCTGTTAATATCGACATATATGGATCCATACATGAACATACACGATTCATACATGTCCAAACGCATCCAAACATTATTCATACGTGTTCATAAACCATTATGCTGATTAGAGGAATGAGGACTGAGGTAATATTTACATATTCAATCATACATGTCTATGCATTTCCATACATGGTCATATGTTTACATTGACGGAAATTGATTTAATATTTATATATATGATCACATATGAACTCTTATGAACATATATGAATCCTATATGGTGGTATATGGATATATTTGATATATGGGCATGAATTAGTTCATACATATTCATAAATGGATGTATATATGTAGATTTTTAACCGGGTAATGTAAAGTTTAAATAAAAATAAAATATTTTTTAAATAAAAAAAAAAAATAGAATATTTTTATTTATAAAATTGAAACGCCGAATAAAAACAATTTTTTAAGCAACAAAATAAGTCCGAAACTTAATGCAGTGCTTACAAAACAGAAAATTGAAAAACAAATTTTTAATAAAAATTATTTACATTTAGAAATATCAAAACCGAACCCAAAATAAAACCATGAAATTTGTATCAACATTTTCAGAATCTATTGTATTAAATAAGTCATCAAATGTAAAGTGATTTGAATTAGATAATAAATTATAAGTCATGAATAGAAATCCAAATTTAGTAATTAAAGAAAATAACATTGTTAAAGAATTTCCAAATTTTGTAAAAAAATTATGATTTTAAAATTGTGCTACTGAAATTTTGTTCACAGAATTCTGTAAAAGTAATTAACAGTTTAAGTTCTAAAGTGCAATAGTTGTAAAATATAATTATTTTCGAATTTTAAACTAGAAAATGTAAAAAATCTTGTTTAATTGCAACGATAGCACATTATAACTTCATATGCGAACTACATTAACCTATGCCAATTTAGTAGTTGGACAATTTTAAAATGCTTGTAGTTAAAAAAATATTTTTTTTTTTTTTTAAAAGGTATTTTTATTTATAACACAGTTGGACTAAAAGTTTTCAATTCATTTTTTATTGAGAGCTAACGGACCGCGATTTTCTATTTGGCGTATTTTATGCTTGATACCAATTATGCTTTGGACGACATTCATGTCAACTTTTTTTACATTGTTTTTATTTTTGTTCTTCAGTATATTTGACTTTCCAACCATTTCGATAAACTTTTTGGACTTGCTTTTAGGACGTTTGAAGGATTTGCGTATATAGATACAAAAGTTATGTTTTTTGCATTAAGCCATTCTAACGTCTTTTTGGCATATTGACAGCTTGCTAAATCTGGCAAAAATAATATGTCGTCTTTAAAGTGTTTATCCCTGATAAATTTTTCCAGTTTTACTAAACATTTAACAATGTTAACATCCGCGTTTACAGCCTTAGCTTTTGAATCCTAGATGTAAAGTTGTGATATAATAATGGTGATATAATAATAATGGCTGCCCACCCAAGTACTTTTGGTTCAAACTTCGCTTTGGCTGAATACCGTACCTTGTCATGTTTTTTTAAGTCATTAGAATAAAATCCAGAATTGAAACTTCAGTTGTTCCAAGCAAAGAAAAGTATTTTTCATCATCCAAAATTATTTGAAAAATTTTTTTTAATGAAGCCTTTTCTCAGTTGTCTACGTTTTGTTTGTATTTCTGCCAATTGTTTTTTTTTACTATATTTGGCAACTGTCTTCCTCTGGTGTTTCACTTTCATTAGGAATAATTTTTTGAAAATTGTTTCCTTGGAAACGCAAAATTTTATTGGCAATTTTCGATTTTATGCCCCAATTTCATTAACCGCCGCTTTTTAAATTTAACAAGCTCAGCTGAGGTCAATTTTTTTGGACTTCCCTTATTTGTTATCCCGGTTGATGACACTTAATTTTCAAACCGTTCGAATATGGAATAAATTGTGCTACATGGTACTTCTTCCTTAAGGAAATGATGTAACACTTCGTTTTTAGGATACCGCCCAAGCATGGCATAGACATTTTTTTGTGAATATTTACAAAAATGCTGATAAAAGCAAACATGCCTACTTAGCAGTAATTTACTTAGTTGGCATAGGTTATTGATTTGTTTTTTATAAACTTTATTCCACTTAAAAAAAAATTATTTTTTATTTTGACGATTTTCCAATTTTTTTTTGACGATTTTTAAAAATATGATGACTGTTTTAACGATTTTGATGATTCTTTCTTCAAAATTGGACAATGTAATGCTCAAAAAACCTGGCAACACTGAAGGCAAGATTGAATAATTAAAGGGTGGATGCTAATTGCATAATATAGTATCATGATACATTAAAAAATTGAGAGCGTATCACTATTTCATGTAGGTGTAGTTGTATTAAGAACAATACATATACTTCATATACTCAAATGACAGAAAAACATGTTACTATAATATACACTCATAATAATAAGTCTATAAAAATAGAGGAAAAAGTTACTAAAAATTAGTTAAAAATTACGTTGCAGAAAAAGCATTAAAATTAGCAGAAACTTTTTGTTAAATATTAGTAAACTAAAAACAGCACAAAAAACTGTAAATCTACTAACTTTTAGTTAAATTTTTGTTTGTTTGCATAACAACTAAACGCCATCTACAATGAACATTTTTATTATAAATAATAAGACAACTAAAGGCCAGCTCTGTATTTACAAGATAAATAAAACGCAGAGTTGTATCTGTCTTTATTATTTCCTTTCTTACTTTTGTATAGATTATTATAGTACTAGGTCTAAAAGCTATTTGGTTCAAACTACAAAATTTTTTGAAAATTTTTCTAAAATTACTTTAATGAAAATATGTCTTGCAACACGTAGTAATTTTTTGGTTTGGTTTTGGTTTTTTTAAAAAAATTTCGTCATATTACTCTAATCTAGACATTTTTTAAAAATTTTCTTACTTAAACTTTTTTAAACTTCTGAAGCTTTTTGTTTGTTTTCATTCGATGATAATAATGTATGAAGTTACAGATGATATATCACAAAATATTTTTTTTTTTTTTATAATTAATTTTAATTTATTTCTATACATAAGAGGCTTTGTGCAAAGGTCGCCAAGTATTAAGTAATCCGATTTTACTTAAATTTCGCACCACAAAACTATTGTACATAGTGCTACAACAATCAAAACAATAGTTATTGAACATCAAAAGTTAAAGTAGATATTCCTTTAGGAATCGTGCGTATACAATTGAAAAGCATAACAATTTTACTAAATGTTTTTCCGAAATATTTAAATTTAAATTTACTAGTTATCCAATATCCAATAATGACATAATTATGCTTAAATAAAAAAAAAAAAAAAAATTTGCATACTTTGCTAGTGCAAAAATAAAAAATTTAGGATAACTTTTAAAGTATTTTTAGAATGGAGGAAAAAAACTACATTTTTGGTAAATTTAAATATTCGTGCTGAGAATGACAAAATTAATATAAAATTATGTGTGTAAAGAGATAGTTTTATTTAAGCAATTTAAGAAAAATGTTTAAAAATCCAAAAATTTGTTCGCGGGGTGGTATCGGTTGTCTCAAATTAGCAACGCCTAACTTCGAGACTTAGTTCTACAACAATCGCAAAAATAATTGATAAAAATCGAAAGTTGGAAAAATTCCGCTCTTATGTACACTGATAGAATTTTTGTTCATAGTATTATTGAATCGATTTCAATAAAACTGATTAATTGATTTATTGATTAAGTTAATTAACTGAATAAAAATTCATTAATATTGTACATTTTTTCATTAAATTATTTCATAATTTCATAAAAAATTCATTAAATCAATGAAAATTTGTCGATTTTAGCTTCTTATATGCAAACAACATTTGTTTAGTACAATTTTGTGATTTTTTTCTATACTATAGTAAAGGGTCCGCCATCTAACGTTTTTTTTTCAACTAGTGCTTATTTCGTGAATGGTAACACTTAGCTCATGTCTGATTTGGCAGATAATTAGTTTTATCCTTCCGCTGAACGAATATGGTCCGTATGTTCGTTATCTTGTGAAAAAAGTGAAAGAAACTGGCATCCTCATCGATAAACCAAAGCGTGAAAAGCCAAAAACAGTGCGTACACCCGAGAATATTGCTGCTGTGGCAGAAAGTCTGCGTGAAGCGCCATCAACATCAATTCACCGTCGTTCTCAACAATTGAACATTTCGGAGACATCATTGAGACGAATTTTGCATAAAGACGCCATACAAAGTCCAATTGGTTCAGGAGTTAAAAAAAAAAAAGTTATTTGGCGGACCCTTTATATATATTTTGGATAAAATTAAAAAACATAAGCTGAAGTTAAGCTCCTCTTATTACAAATGACATACTTTTTTTTGGGTGTTTGTAACCGTCATATAATGACAATCGTAATTAATTTTATTGCAATTAATTACTGATGATTTTTTTTTTAGATATATTTTTACGGGAAGAAGAAGAATGAAACATTTTTATTGAAAAATTTAACAGACATAATGCAAATGCCAGGCTGCAGCAGTTTCGTCCACTCCAAGGACTCGCATAAATTAATATTTGCGAAAGTTATGTCCACAAACACTATCATTTAAAAATTCATACAAATATGTGAACATTTTTAAAATAAAATATGAAAATATCTTGTAGACATTCACTGTAATGAAAGTGTTTGTTAAAAGAACTTTCGCAAATATTAACTCTTTTAGCTGAATTTCGGTACACATAATTGTGGTATACATCATTTTTTAACAAGTCGCCTATTATACTAAAAGAGGAACTTATAGGCAGGCCGTCTTTTTCTGTAATGCTCTCATATAAATTTTAGGCAAATTTGTCGTTTTTCCCATGAACCGGACTTTCTTTTTTTTACACAAAAAAATTTGTCGAAATAACTGGCCAGATTCAGGGTGATAAATAGTAAAATATAGTATATACTGAAAAAAAAAACGCAAATTTACTTATTAATTATGCACACTTATTAACCAAGTTCGATAACCGAATTTTAATTATGGTCTTTTATGTAATTACCATAAAATACTAACAACGGGAGTCTCCCGATGGGTTAATGAAATTTGGAATGTGATACACGTGTTTTTTAGCGGCCTAATCTCACCTTTAAGGGTTAAAAGGTGGGGCCAAAATTAATGTATTCTTCTAAGGAAACATATCTGTAACTAATGAAATTCAGATTTTTTAACGCAGTTTTGATGTACTCGAGAAAACAAGAATTTTGATACCTTTATTGCTTATTTAGTTTGTTAGGGTTGCCATTTATTTAAAATATTTGAAATTAGGTAAAAAAGCTTTTCGGAAAAAGTCACATAAAAGCCTATCAGTTTTAATATCACTTCAAAACCCATTCTTTTAATAACAAAAATACTTGTATGTTATCGGACATGTTTCGTATACCAGTTAGTGCGTCTTCAAAATCTCTTTCCTTTGGTACCCCATTTGTCTAAAATTTATCTAATACAATTTAAAAGAAGCGGAAAAAACGAAAAATGGGGATTTTTGTGACCCCATTTTTAACGCCTAAACAAGAGATTGGGCCGCTAAAAAAATACGTATACCTTATCACATATCTAAATTTCATTAAGATTGGAGAGAACCCATCGGGAGACTCCCCCTTCTAAGACAAAATATTTGATTTTTAAAACGTTATGTATAAAAACTGCATTAAAACATGCAAAGCTTTAATATAAATTTGCAAAACATCTGGACAGTAACTGAAAAAACTGAGTACGCCATTAAAATCAGCGTGGTTGAAATATTTACGATCAGTTGTGGCTACTTTTGTTTTCGATTTAAGGCGTAAATTTTGTAGCACAGTGTTATTGTCGAGAAAAAAAAAATAAGAATACTGTTATTCAGGTGCAAAAAATTACCTTGTACTAAATCAGAGTGTGTAACATCCCAATATACATTTTTTCTGTAATTCTATTTTTATTTTATTTTTTAAAGAAGCAACACTCAGTAAATTCTTCTTATTTATTAATGTGTTGCTTTCTTTGGAAGGGGGATAGAGAAGGGATAATAGGTGCAGAAAGATGAAGGGCTTCAAGCATGGCAACACTATAATTGCGCGAGATCATAAGTCTTAGAACATTAGTTGCTCGCCACTCGATGGCGAACTTATTGAATCTTTTTGTTCATAGCCCTGATTCATTATTTTACTTCGGTGCGGTTAAGTGCTACATAACACTGTGAAACGTATGAGGGATAGAAAACTCATATATATTAGTTTTAAAATTTAAGTCGTCGCCACCGGGGATCGAACCCGGGACCATATGTGTTAGAGTCCAACGCATTAACCATTACAACACAATGCCCACAATATATATTTTTGCTGGAATTCAAGTTTAATTCTAGAGTAATGCAAGTCCTATTTTCCAATTTCAAGCCTTGACTTATTTTTGATTTACACTTTAATTCAATAGCATACTCCAGAGCAAAATGGATACTTGAGTTCCAGCCGAATATAAAAATGTAAATATGCTTAAATTAAAGACTTAATTTGCAGTTTAATTCAAATTCAAACAGTACAATAAAAACCCTTGCATTCAAGCACAATCTTCAAGCCAATTAAAACACGATAAAAATTATATTTTTTAGCAAATTAATAAAAACACATATTTTGAAGTACATACATTAACATTGTTCGCTTTACTTTGAGAATGAAACCATTTTGATGTATTAATTTTCATGGAATTCGCTCATGTTCTGACAGCGATAAACGATGCAGTGTTTGTCTGAGCTAAGAAGAGAAATGAAATGTTAGAATATAGTGTAGACTTAAACAAGTGCAATTTACTTACATAATTATTTACAATAATCCAAGGAAGAAGAAATTATGATTCTACAAGAAAATTTGGTTTTATATTGGTTTATTTTTTTAATATTGACAAAAAAAAAGAAAAATAATTATTTTAATTTGTATGAACTGGATTTTTACTGAAAAAAAACACTTAAAAAAAGTTCAATTCAAGTTATTATTAAACCACTTGCATTATTAGTTTATCAATGCTTATTGGGATTGTTACCCACACCCCTCTAAATGGTATAATTACTTTATCCATAACAATTGTATTGAAATGGCAAAGCGAATTGTGAAATTCTCTTTCTTATACAGAAACACCCCTAACTCACTCTTTAAGCTTTTGTCAGCGATTATTTCATAGACCATAGCCTTAAATGGATAAATTTTGTATAACAAATAAACAGAAAACATACAAAAAAAAATCTCCCTTGATTTATAAAATTTACTTGTAGAGTTTAGTTTCATTGAAAATTCTTTTTTGTAAAAAATGGAAAATGGAATACTACTGTCACCTACAGTTGACATGGCTAGCTAATACCCACTCTAATACCGTGTCAGTTTTTTCTTGATTTTTTATTGTCTTGTGGCTCAAAGCAAAATTTTTTTATTTGACACCTTATTGTTTTAGTTTCAATGTCAGAATTAATTAAATAAAGTAAAAAGGTCTTACAAGCGAGGTATACCTACGCGGACCACCGAACCCCCAATATTAGAAAGAGGGGACAAAAGTGAGAAATATTCGATTAGAAAACTGCCCAATCAAAGCTTTGGGGGGTAAAAATGGGTTTGAAGTTTGTTCGAAACTTTTTTGTTTGAGTACATTTTAATATTTTTTTCTTCCATTATCTTCAAAATAGCTATCAGTTGATACCTAAATTTGCGTAGAGCTTTCGGAACCACCATGAATAAGTTGTAAACAACGAAAATTGGGATCACTTTTGACTCCACGTTTTAACCCCATAAACACAGAGAAATTAAGTACCAACCGAATTGAAAAGTGTATTTTAATGTACAACGATATTAACATTAGATTTCTAAATATTTTCGGTGTTGTAACTGAAATTCAGTTGTATTAACCGAACTTTGTTGTGAAAACTAAAGCTTAGTTGTACAAACCAAATGGAATTCGTAAAAACCGAATTTGAGTCGTATACAGAAAAAATTATCAACCTAAAATATCTAATAAAAGATTTGATTTGAATTTAATTTGTTTCTAAACAAATATTTAATTGAATTAATTAATATTTTAATTGACTTTTAAATATATAAATACATATTTTATTTTAGACGCAATTATCATATTATTTTTTCATACACTGCATGCATAAATAAAAATTTTTGTTATAAAATACCAAATACATTTGAAGTTAACAAACAAAACAAGCACACACAAAAACAGACTCAGCATTGCAAAAAAACACACATACCAACGTATAGATCACACACTTTTTTTGTGAGTATCATATTTTTTTTTTTTGTAGAAGTTATTTATAACTTTTTTTTCCTTCTTAATTTTAATAAAAGGCTTAATTGATAGTATCATTGCCGTGATAGGTGCAAAATCAATTAATATATTAATTGATTCAATAAATCTTTTAATTGAAACCCGTTTTTAAATAAATGTAAATATGAGATAAGGCAGCTAAAAATATATACACTCACAAGAACTTATCTATAAAAAATCAACAGTTATATAAAAATTTAATCGGTTAAGTTGTTTTAAAGGAATATATTGTTAAATTACCAAAGAAATAAATTTTTTAACTTTCTGCCTGTTATTCAATAAGCAAAATATACAAAAAAAAACGGACTTTCGGTAAAACTATTCAGTTAAAATTTCCTATTTAAAACAAAAAGTTGTTATATTATATTGAGTATTGAAATAAACGAAAACAATCTATTGTTTTTATCGATTTTGTCAATTGAATTTTTCAACAGTTCAAAATAAACTAAAAAATACTATTGTTTTAAACAAAAAGTAAGTAGTACTGTTTTTAACTGATTTTCAGTTAATTTAATGTATATATTCAATAGTCTCTACGGAAAAAATATTGTGAGTGTCGGTTTTACTTATTTTTTCACCTTTGCAACGTACCCAAGTTTCATTGCGATCTGAGGGTCCGCGTCGGAATACCTCCCTTGTTAGGAAAAGTATAACCAAATATTACATTAGATTTTGATGAATGCTTTTAGATTTAACAGATTATTTTAAGGATTGTATAGTTTTTATGTACATGTGGGGTTTTCTTTTCTACCAGTTTACATAAAATTAAAATTTTTAATGCAAAAGGTTGCCAGAAAAACATTTTTTTATTAAAGATGTACTATTAAAAATTAAACAAAAATTAAGCAACGAGAAACAATATAAAGGTAAGATTTCTTTAATTCGATATTTTGTAAATATTATATGAGTAATATCAAATGTTTTCGATACTTTGAGGCATAATATTTACAACATTTTTTATGTATATCATGAATAACCTTTCACAGAAAAAAATATTTCCTTACTTTTTTCAATTAAATCGGTTTTTTGAAAATTTTAAAAGCTGTCAATTAAAAATTAATTGAATCAATTAAATATTTGCTTAAATTCGGAACTTGCTTGACATTTTTTTATATTATCGCTCAAATAGTAACATCAACACATTGTTGCTGTTTTTGTAATATTTATGTAGTTGTTGTTAATAAATGTTTTTGTTTAGTGGTAGTAGTAATGAATATTTTTAATTCATTTCATTTCAATTAGATTAGATATTAATTCTTATAACGCCTATTACTTTATTAATAATTTAGTTTCAGTTGTTTATTTATTCTAAAACATTATCATAAAATTGATAATGCAATTTTTAAAGTTTTTTAAGAAAAAATCCAAAATCCCCTACGCTTCAATAGGAAGAAAAAACAAATTTCAGTGTAAATTTGTTCACATAAGTAAAAATAAATTTTCTAACTAAATGAGAATTTCATGGCGGTTTAAATTCAATGTTATAAAATTCAAGCTGTTAAAAAACATTTGGTATGGCAACAAGATTTTTGGTTTTTGAGAACGTAAACTATATTGTTTACTCTTTAATCAACTGGGTTCTTATTTAATTAAAACATTTTCGTTGTTGGCGGAATTTCAGCAATTAAAGTTATTGAATCGGTGGTTTTCGTAATTGAAATGGGTTTTTATTTTTTTGTTTGTTTGTGTATGTGTTAGCCAATGTTAAAGCGTGCTAAATCCATCCGAGTTAATTACACGGTGTTACAGTGAAAAAAACTTGGAAAACGACCTAGCGTGGGTTATAGGTCTTGTTGAGTACATTACAAATTGTGTCGAAAAATTTCAGAAACACCTTTAAATTCAGAAGTTATTCTAAAAACACTGTTTTTAGTGATGTTCGTCAACTTATCGACCTGTAACTCAGTCAGTTTTTGTCCGATTTAAAGTTGTTTAACGGGTTTGGAAAGAAAACTGATTTTGTTAAGAATATCCACAAAAAAAAAAACACGAAAACTAACTTTTTTGATTTTAGTAGCTTTTCATTGCTTATTTTAATATGAAAGCTTATAAAAATTTATACCAACGTACAAAGAAAATTTAGTTCTTAACAAAACATGGTTTACATTTTTCAAATCGGATGAAAATTGTAAAAGTTATTCAACTTTTCATTAAGAGGGCTAGTAATCATTTTTAACTATACATGTTAATTTAGGTTAAGCTATTTGTACAGTTTTTAATTTACGTTTGTAAGTCAAGTGGTTTACCAAAAGAAAAGTCCGCAATCCCAAAATTTTTACTTTAGAAAAAGTATAGTAACTTTTGCAAATATAAACCGATTTTAACAGGTAATATCTCGTTTTTTTCTATATAAAATTGTCTTTAAAATACAGTGCAATAAAAGATAGGTTTTCATAGAAAAAAATTAAAATAACTCTTGTTGAATTTAAAAAATTAGGAAAAAAAAAATTTTTTTTTGGAATATATATTTTATGAATAAACTTCAAGAAAGCTTAATTTCTTTCCAAAACTGTTTAAAATTTTGAAATCGGTCAAAAAATGTGTGAGTTAGAGGTACTAAAGTTCTACGACCTACCCTAAAACAGTTTTTTTTTGAAAAAAACTCAAAATTTTGAGGGTGTTTCAAAATTTTTAAAAACGTTTTTTGTGTGTCCTCACCTAGGCTTACAACCCCCACTAGGTCGGTTTTCAAGTTCTGACAAGAAGTGTTTTTTTGTAGCAGTGTGCTATTTATCTTTAACAGCGCAACAATTATGTCGGCTTTAAGTTTAAGTCAAATTAAAAATATTAAAATTGCACTTTTTGCTTGCATTTATTTAAAGTTACATGAATTTATAGATCTTAGTGTATTTATCGCATATCAAATATATATTTCAGCACCAAAATATATGAAAATACAGTAACATTTTATTATATTATTATATCGCTTATTTACTAGAACTCTGTCACTAGTAGGCAAAGCATTCCGGCATTTCATTTCAGAATGAATTTTCCGGTATTCTTGAGAAATTTAGCATTTTGCTGTTCCAGCAATCCCACGAATTTGTTTCGGGAATCTCGTGATTTTTAAGAATACAACTTTTTTTTTAATAATACTCTTACATTCAAAGGAATTTCTTTTATAAAATTAAGTTCTTTCAGACTTAAGAAAAACTGAAAATTCTGAGAAAAACTACAAATTTATAATACAGACTTGTTTTAATAAAAAAATCTTGGGTCGTGTAAGACATTTTGCATGCAAAACATATGACTTCGTATACATAATTTAATAATTTATTTTTTATCGGGATCCCAGGATCCTGGGAATTTTCAAAATATTTCAAATAAATATTAATCTTATATTAATTACTCATATACTACCATGAATTTCATACAAAGGAATTTTCATATAAATAACATTTATGGTCGAGTTGATACATTTTAAAAAAGTTTTCAGACGTTTGTAAACGTATTCACCAGACATGCTATACATCGTTGAACAGGTGAAAACCTCTACTTTGAAAAAAAAAATAATTTATTGTACATTTTAAAATATTTCTAGAACAAATAAGTAAAAAAACAAAAAAATATATATAATAGTGTTTTTTTTTATTATAACAACTTAACTTTGATAAATAATATCTAAATAGGTATTTAAGCTGCGTTAACAATTTTAATATGTATTAAAGATTATATTGTCGTTAATTAATAAAAAATAAATGAATGTAAAAACATTGGATCTAAATATGATTTTTTTAAAAGCGCAAACAAATAATTTAAAAATTTTACTTTTTTTACAAAAACACCTCCCAGGACCCCACTTTTCATTTCCCGGCGGCAAACTTGATGAAGAATAACCAACATTTTATTAGTCTATAATATTACGTTTTAAAAAGTTAAGAAATGGGCGTGCCATTTTTTGCCCACGTTTGTAAACTTGAAATTTTGCTTGAAAATTGGTCATTTTCGATCAATGCTGGGTGCAGGGTGCATGCCCAAAATTAATAATACTTCCATTTACAACTATTCTCAAAGCCTGTTCTTTTCGAATATTTAAAAAAATATTTACTTTTCTTCTACTAGATTATAAAAAAACGTATGAGTGAAGCTACTTTTTCTCAAAAATTTTACAGGTTTTCTGACCTATTTCAAAAAATTGATTTTTCAGATTTTTCTTTACTCAACGGTTACAGATAATTAAATGAAACTTTAAGCACAACATTAATGATAAAAGTGGCAATACACAATTTTTTTTTTAATGTCTTACCACTTATTATAAAGGAGTTATTAACTTAAAACCTAAAAAAAATTGCCAAACAATTTAAATTTAATGTTCAACATCACAAAACTTTTAAACTATAGGAGGTAACATATTACCGTAAGCATGTTTTTTATTAATCTCATCAAGCGGATTCAAAAAGTCTAAAATCTTCGAAATCGGTTCATAATTGTAGAAGTTACAGCATTTTAAAAGTTTTTTGTACTCGAGGTGGTCTACTTTGGCGCCTTATTGCTCGCCCTGTGTTAATCGGTCTAGTAGTTAAGAAGTTATATATTTATTACCACTTTTTATTTGATTCACTCCACTGTGCGATGGCTGTAATATTGTGCACACATAATCTGACCACCTCCTTAAAGGTAACTTTACAAGAAAAAAAGTTAAGTGTTGTACACAAGCGCAGTTGTAAATGAATATTTGTGTCGGTTTTTTTCCAATCTCACTCCTTATTAGAGTCCTTCAATTCAGAAAAAGATCTTTTAATTTTTTTTTTAAAATTCTGAAATATTTTCTGTAGTTTTATTTTTTTTTATTGTTTTATAATAAAACCATTTTCATCATTTCTAAATATTTTTCTAATACGACGAGTTCACTTCATTTGTCTATTTTATACTGATACACTCAAACGAAAAGCTTCATCATATCTATGACATGTTTCATAGATTTTCGTCCAATGTAACTTTTCATAGTACTTATGAAACATTTCACAAATATATTTGACGAATATTTTGTATTAGTAAGGATTTTATTATTTTTGTGTAGAAACAATATCATAGAGACTATAAGTTATTGTTGTTTATGAAGTGTTTCATAAATATTGATGAAATTGTTACATTGGACGAAAATTTATGAAACTTATACCTGGTTTTCTCTGGGTGTACAATATAAAAATAATACACAAATACTGAGAAGCAAACATCGCATTATAACGACCTCTGCTGGTTTTGATTATAAAAATAATATTTTTGGACTTTCTTAAATTCAGCAAAAAAAAAAATAGTTAAACATTTAGTTAAAAATAACAAAATTTTTAACTGAAAACTCAATTTGCCAATGTCCAGCCAATCCCTAAAAAGGGCGCGGCTAACGACCCTAAAAATGACCGCCCAATCGCAATTTGCTCTACGCTCTCCAAAGTGATGGAGACCATGGTTAACCACCATCTTATGAAATATTTAGAGACCAATTCACTTTTAAATGATCGACAGTATGGCTTCCGTAGCGGTCGATCTACGGGAGACCTGTTGGCGTTTCTATCGGAACGTTGGAGCCGGTCACTCCACCACTTTGGTGAGAGTAAAGTGGTTGCTCTAGATACTTCCAAGGCGTTCGATCGTGTGTGGCACGGGGCACTCGTAACTAAGCTAGTTGCTTTTGGTGTCGGTAATGTCTTCTCTCAATTTATAACGAGTTTTCTCAGAGACCGCACTATACGTGTTGTTTTAGATGGGGTCTTATCAAACGAGTTTCAGCTAAATTCAGGGGTACCGCAAGGTTCTGTTCTTTCTCCTACCCTTTTTCTTATTTTTATTAATGACCTTCTTGGTCAGACCTTTAATCCTATATACTATTTTGCAGATGACAGCAACATTTCTCATTCATTTTCATTCGATC
The DNA here is from genome assembly GCA_021234595.1 of Delia radicum. Taxonomy (NCBI): domain Eukaryota; kingdom Metazoa; phylum Arthropoda; class Insecta; order Diptera; family Anthomyiidae; genus Delia; species Delia radicum. The sequence goes on from CM037852.1 coordinate 190,510,728, forward strand.
ACAGGCCAAGCTCTTTGGAGATAGAGGGCATGCGGCAGAACATTAATGACGCCCTCAATCAAGACCTTTCTACAATCTCCAAATGGGGTCGCGCGAATAAGGCCGATTTTAATGCACGCAAGACCCAATGTTACCCCACATGTTAACCCACAGACGGGCTGTGGAATTAACATTGTCATCTGTAGCTATAGATGGTATTGAGGAATCGGATACTCTTGATGTTCTGGGCATGAGAATACAGTGTGATGTCCGTTGGAATAAGCACGTATTTCAAGTGTCGAAAGATGCATTCAAGTGTCTTGGTTTTCTGAAACGGTGCAAGACTTACTTCACTCCATCCGATCTCCTTACTATTTATACCAGCTATATCCTGCCGAAAATGGAATACAATTCTCATATATGGGCAGGGGCTCCACTGTCTATTCTGAAGCTTCTGGACCGTGTTCAGAGGAGGGCGGTGGAGCTTATCAATGACAGTAGTGTATCCAACTTTATTGATTCATTGGAGCATCGTCGGAATGTGGGTTGTGTGACACTTATCTATCGATATTACCATGGGAGATGCTCATCTGAGATAAGTGAACTTATTCCACGAGTCCGTGCTTTTATTCGTAATACTCGCTTATCTAGTAGTGCACATCCGTTTGTAGTTGATTGTCCTGTGTTTCGCACAACGCATTACAGAGAAAATTCGTTTTTTAGTCGAAGGATTCGTATGTGGAACAAACTTCCAGCAGAAGTCTTCCCTGTTACTTACAATTTAGAAAAATTTAAATCAATTATCCACAAACACTACTCCCTCTTTCCTCCTTCCCATACCCTATTTTCCTGATCAATACAATGCACTGCATGAGTAGGGGGCATCCCCTGAGTATTGGTTAAATTAAAAAAAAAAACATATATTTTGTATAAAACATTTCAGATGGCTTAAAATATCAAAACGTAAAATTTTCTACATATTTGAAAATTTCGCTGAAATTCGGATATAAAATCCAGGAGACAAAGTAATACAAAATTGGTAAAAAAGTAATAAAAAATTGGTAACAAACTTTTCTGTATTAAAAGTTTTTAATATTTTTAGTACTATAATGGAAATGTTAATATACCAATTTGTATTTTATTTGATACCAAATTTGTATATTGTTTCTTAAAAAAAAGACTGAAAATTGGGTTATTGTTGATCCCAAATTTAAACCCTTAAACGTGAAATTGTTAACGTTCAAAGGTACCCATTTTTATTAATTTTGTCAACTCTATCACCTATTCAAATTTAATGGCAATCGGAGCACATCAATCAGCGGTGCTTCCTTGTTGGTTTTAAATAAGTAATAGTTCATGTTATGTCTTTGTTTTTTTTTTTTTTTTTTAATTTTATTTGACTGCATTTAGACCGTCCAAAAAGTGTCTTTGTAGAAAAAAAATTCATAGAAATTCATAGAAATGCATTTAACAAATGAGTTAATTGACAAGTTAGTTGGGAAATAAGTTAATCCACTAATCATTCTGTAAGATGTTTCTATTGAATGACTTAAAAATCGTACTAGAAAAAGTGTGTTGTCGTATCACCCCAAACTCTCGTAGTTGTTGTGAAAAAATATATATATAATTACAGAGCTTTACAAAATATCTAAAAAAAAGATTTTTTCCTTTATTATTAAATTTTTCAATCTATTTCCACACCTATTTTTTTTTTTTTTAAATCTAAATTTCACATCATTTATTTTCAAATGCAAACGGAATAATTTTCCCATTCGAGACTCTAACTTAATTTTACAATATTTGTAACGCACTGTTTTTATTTTATTTTTTAAAATACTTATTTGTTCTTTAAAACTTCTCACTAAAACTTCTTGAAAGCTATAAATTTAATTTAATTTTACAAAAGAAAATAAAAAACATGTTGGCTTCTTTGGGATAAATTTTATATTACGATAACACAGTGTTTATCTGCTATGGCGGCACATAAATGACAGTTAAAGCATCACTACAATTTTACTGGTGTAGTACTTTATTACGAAATACTTACTGGTATACTTTTGGAATACAGAAATAGAATACAATTGCACCAACATAATACACAGACTTTTTTTTATACATACACACACAAATATAAACAGACACACTTGTTGAAAATCATCAGTTTTTCTTCACAAAAAAAAAAAACACACACACACACACACAAAAAGAAAAGTTTGTTTTTCGTTTTTTTAATCTTATTTATCATTTACAATCGGTCTAAAGCCCGGGCTTGTCCGGGCTATAAATGAGGTGGCCATTAAAACTCTTTAAGATAAAAGTCTCAGTGGATTCGAAAACATGATAAAAAAACTGAATAAATTATCATTTTAACTTATTCATTAGCCCTCTCAAATTCCGAAATAAAAGCAGGTAGCTTTTGTGCTTCACTGGTGAAACATCCTCCTTCTACCCTACATTTTTAGAATGTCGACCAATGATCTAGAATGCTTTCAATATAATAAATACCAAATAAAAGGCACACTTAGAATACTATGTAGGTAAAGATCACAGAAAATGTAGTTAAAAACAAATGAAATTGCACTTAAAGAAAGGACGACATTTCAGTAAATTCAACGAACATTGTCATTTGTTTTTTAATCTTCAAAAAATGATTAACAATTGTAGTAAAAATGAACCACATGTTAGAAAAAAAAAAATAAACAAACATTTATTTGTTTAATTTTTTTAAATAACAAAAAACAACTGTAAAAAATGAATGTAAAATCATTTAAAAACAGTTGGCATATAAAATTTAATAGATGTTGACTACTTTGGTTCTTCTTGAGTCTATATATTTCATGGTTAAAAACCTGGTTTTGTGAAAAATATTACAAACAAAATCCCGTAGTTTTTCATATTTTTGTGCAGTAAATTTTGAAACTCAATTGTATTATAATTGTAAATGGTGCTAAAAATATATACAAGTGATTCAATTTTTTTCGTTCAATTTTACTATATATATTTATATATAATGATATGTTTTGCCATATACAATTATATATAAAAGTGATAGAATTATTTTTTGTTGTACATTTATATATGACCATATATGGCAGGAGATATGGTCATATATAGATCTATATCTATTTCATAGGATAAAATATACAAGATATGCTAATATATAACATACGATACAATGATATATGATTATGTATTACACCATATTAAAAAAATTTCATAAACTATATATAACATATGAACATATATCGTAATTTATTACCACACATACATATATGCATATATAAAGATAACAATTTGTATAATAGTATATAGAAACTTTTTTCATCGGGAAGGTAACTTCATTAGTTTAGTGAAAAAATTTCATTAAAACTCGTCCAAGAAATTCTCTCTGTGTATTATTGCCATTTTTGATTGCTAAACAAAAAATGGGTAATAAATTTCATAAGGAAATTGTTGGAGAGAGTGAAAATGCACAATAGTGGCCATAGACGTCAATGTAAACCTGCCCAAAGATCGAAAAATCACATTAAACCAAAAAACACTAAAAATAGTGTAGTTCAGGATTATCCGACTTAAGTTAATTATGCAAATAAGACCTAAGATAGAATTCTATTATATTAAGCAACAGACATTTCAAAATTTAATGCAAATTCTTAGATTTTTTTAAATTATATTGACGTGAGCCAAATTAAATTTCGCTTTACTTTTGAAAGTTTTTGTAATATTTATATCAAAAATATTAATCGACCAAAACAAAAAAAATTTATCATTAAAAATTTATCGAATAAGGATTATTTTTTTGTCAAAACTCAAAAATATTCAAAAATTTCGTAAACTATAAATTTGTAAAATTTATAAAATATGGGATTTTAAACGAAACATTATTTGTCAAATCCGCGCATCTTTAGAAGCTTAGCAATCGCAGCGATATTTAATGAGATGAAAGTCCATATTCATTGATGCACATTATAACAATATTTAAAGAAACAAATTAACCCATTAATGCCTGCTCATAGATCGGCTCGTACGATCTTAATCAAATTTGGATATATGTGTCCAGAAGAACACAGAAGTTGATAGGAACAAAAAAAAAATTTTTACCTGTACACACACCTGAGATATGACATGGGTATTTAAATACCCAACAGGCATTGGTGTAATAGTTTTACTTTCACTTTTCCATCTCTGCCAAAAAATCAACATGCTATTGTTATGACATTTTGTATACTGTTTTCATTCGCTTAGTGTCATTTTTATGCATTATCATCCCACATGTAAAAAAAAAGTTCACAGTAATAAGAAAAAGGTGTAATAAAATAGAAAAAAGTTATAAGCTTGCTGCCTATAAACAGTTGTAAGTACAATATTTTTTTATATTATATTTGACAAATATTTTCATCGTTTAATTATGAATATATTCGTCCATTTTCAGATTGTCGTTATCTAAAACGGAATATTTGGATTTAAAATGATACGTCGACAGAAAGTTGTGACTGCTATCGAAATGCAAGCTATTTTTGATAGTTGGTCTGACGAAGATAGTGATGCAGGAGAGAATTTTGTAGAACACGCAGACACCGTTGACGTCATAATAACGACCCGATGATGTCGACAATCTTAGTGATAATGAGGATTTGGACGACAATGTTCAATTGTTGCGCGATGAACAGGAGTTGCCTCGGGAGATTGCCGGACAGTTTGAAATTGAATGTGTTTACGATGACAGCAATGAGCACATGCCATCGGGTGGTGATAATGATATGGATGACGTAAATGAACCCGAAACTGAAGAAGAAAATGATGCACCGGTGGCCTCAACATCTAGTGGCCGTGGTCGTAAATCAACTCTGAAATCAAGAAATGCACCGAAGCGACCCAGAATTGATCAAGAAATGAAACCAAGATGGTCTCGGTCGCAAAATTATCAATTCAATAAAATTCCATTTGATGATACGGCAACTTCATACAAAGCGTTGTATGAACTAATTGCAGCTTTGAATCCAGTGCAGATTTGGGAAAAATTCATTGATGAGGAGGTCTTCAACCTCTTGGTCACTTCCACCAACCAATATGCTGTGACCAACAATTGCCCATCATTTATTACATCAAGTAGTGATATGAAAACGTGTTTGGGCGTATTGTATATCACTGGTTACCACACCTTGCCACAAATACATTTTTGACTTAACATCTTATCTTTTAAGGTCGTGACCTTACTGTCCAATTTCTCGTGCCATGCACCAATGGTCCGTGCCAAACGGTACGATCGAAAGCAACTGAAAATGGTGACGATTGAACAACCGCATTTGGTCAACCAATACAATAATTTCATGGGAGGCGTGGACTTTTTTGACAATGCAATGAACAATTACCGAATTCGGATTCTGGGAAAAAAGTGGTACTGGCCATTAATCACAAATGCGTTTGATGCGGCTATGGTAAATGCATGGAAACTTCATTGTTTTTGTCGCAAGTACGAAAAGAAAACACCCATGTCTCAATACGACTTCCGAGTAGAGGTGTGCGAATCGATTATGATAAAGTCAAATTGTCGTCATACGGGTAGAATGTCCGCTTCCGGGGCACAACAGGTAATGCGTTACGACCGTATGGATCACTTCATTGGAAAACTCAATTCTCGTCATCGTTGCTCTCAATGTGGTGGCAAAACTGAATATGGTTGCTTGAAGTGCCAGGTGAACTTGCATCCTGCTCCCTGCTTCCTGGATTACCACAATGGTGTTGAGCCAGATGAGAAGAAAATTGCTAAAGCTAAATAATTTATTTTTAACAAATATCACGTTTTCTAAATAAAAACACAAGCTTTTTGATTTAAATGTGAGTTTTATTCAAAATAAAATAAATATTTCCTTATTGCAAAAAAATTTTATTTTTAGTACACACCATGGACTGTTGGGTATTTAAATACCCAATTTCGTTAGAACTGAACTCACGCTCAGGTGTGTAAACCTATTTCTGTTCGGCTTTCTCTATTAAATAAAGGACACCAATAGCTATCCGGTAAGTGTACACGTTTTTTGTAATTGCCATTTTTCTATGTTTGGAGGCACTTTTCCGCTCCATTTTCCGACAGTGAAAAAACCGCTATTTGACCTGTAAAAATAAAAAGGTAAGCCCCAAAAAAATATTCGGTTACATTTTTTTTATTTAAGGCCCATATTTCTTCTTTGTTATAAAAAAAAATTACCGTGATATCTCTCACCTGGTCCGCTCTAAAATTTTTTTAATGTCAACATTTTCTTGGGTATTTAAATACCCATTAGGCAGGAATGGGTTAAGGTGCTTTATTACAACAAAGAAAATAATATATATTTTTTTGTAATAAATTGTTAATTAATTGTTAATTTTTCATAAATTTGTTAATTAATATTTATAAATTGCTAATTACAACAAAGAAAATTACATCATTTTTTACATAAGTTGTTAACATTTAAAACAAAATACTTTACTGGAGTAGTATAAACTTTATGGGAAATATCGAGCATTTTACAAAAATTAATAGAAATAATTCAAAACTTTAACAAATTTTAAAAACTATTGTGATGATGGAAATTTTTAAAGCAGAATATAAGTTTTTAAATAAAGAAAATTTCACTGCTTTTGGTAAGGTGATAAAGATGCTGCACACAGAAAAAACTAAAAACGGGTTTCAATTAAAAAATTTATTGAATCAATTAATATTTTAATTGATTTTGCACCTATCACGGCAATGATACTATCAATTAAACCTTTTATTAAAATTTATAAGGAAAAACAGTTATAAATAACTTCTACAAAAAAAAAATATGATACTCAAAAAAAAAGTGTGTGATCTATACGTTGGTATGTGTGTTTTTTGCAATGCTGAGTCTGTTTGTGTGTGTGCTGTTTTGTTTGTTAACTTCAAATGTATTTGGTATTGTATACTGAAAATTTTCTATTTATGCATACAGTGTATGAAAAAATAATACGTCTAAAATAAAATATGTATTTATATATTTAAAAGTCAATAAAAATATTTATTGATTCAATTAAATATTTGTTTAGAATAAAATTAAGTTCAAATCTTTAATTAGATATTTAAGGTTGATAATTTTTTCTGTGTAGTAAAATTAAATAGTGATTATTTAAATTTGATTTTATTATATCAAATAAAATAGTGAAAGCTCATTGGAAAATTATATTTAATGAAATCAGATTAAAGTTTGTATAAATCGGTTCGGAATTTAGACAGTTAATTTAAAATTTTAATTTTATAAAGACAATGAAAACTGTGAATTGCTTAAAAAAACTTTCCTCGCTGTGACAGAGTTTGAACAGGATTTTGGAACTTAAAACAAATCGTAGCCATACTTAGTACTAAGCTCGAAATATAAAGGGTACGCCATCTAACGTTTTTTTTTTTCAACTAGTGCTTATTTCGTGAATGGTAACACTTACCTCATGTCTGATTTGACAGATAATTAGTTTTATCCTTCCGCTGAACGAATATGGTTGTGTATACGCTTGAACAACGCTGGGAAATATTGCGACATTACTTTGAAAATCATGGTAATGTTGCAGAATGTGTGCGAAAATTGCGTACGGATTTTATCGGATCGTTATCGGGCCATGTTGAACGAATTTTTGTTCACAAAAATTGAAGAGGAGGATATTGGCAACATTTGTTTTCAACAGGACGGCGCTACGTGCCACACAGCCGAAGCTACACTCGATGCAGTAGTTTTTTTTATAGCATTTTCAAAAAAAAAGTTATTTGGCGGACCCTTTATATATATATATATATATATATATATATATATATATATATATATATATATATATATATATATATATATATATTTACGCAATGCTCAACTTTTTTTTCAGAAATAAAAACGTGGGCATAACTTGTGGATTACATTCTCATACAAATCCCAAATGTTTTAAAAATACGGATACTGAAAGTTTATTGTGCATAAATTTTGGTTTAACTGATTCACAATTTCAATCGATACCTGTAGAAAAACATTTACATATATTCATGCATTCTTTTATATAAATATATATGTTATTGCATGTAGTTATATATGAATACATATGTTTATGTAAGTTTATATATAATATGAATGTTATGAAAAAAATGATAGAAAAAAAAAAAATATTGCGATATGTGGAATATGGAAGTGAATCTAGCTAAATCAGAGATGATGGTATTCAGGCAAGGTGGTCGGCTCTCAAGGCAACAAAGTTTTGTTTACAAAGGGCAACAAGTCAAAATAGTAAATGAATATTGCTACCTGGGAGTAGTCCTAACTCCGCAACCTTCATTCGCAAAACATGTTAGTAAACGTAACATTCTAGCTAAGAGCAGTATAAATGCAACCTAACAAAACTTTTTAAATTAATCCACAATCTCACTAGAATCAAAATGGCGTCTATTCCAATCTATATGCAGATCTATACAGTCTTATGGGGCCCAAGTTTGGGGATATAGTCAGTTTGAGGAAGTAGATAAACTACAAAGGTATTTCATCAAGAAAATATTAAGGCTGCCCGATTTTATACCAAATTATGCATTATCGTTGGAAACAAATTCGGAAGACAATTATTTTTATACCCTCAATTTACACCTTAACTACATTTTTAATACGATCTTTAAATACAGTGATGACAGACTACCACATAAACTTACGCTCATTATACTTAACAAACAAATATTTTGGGCTAAGGAACTCAACGATTTAGGATCAGATTATAATATATCATTTGATTACGTAAACATGCCAAGACAAGAATGGATCAGAAGAGGATTGGCCTGGCTGCAAATTCTAAAATATAGAAGTTATTGTGAAATGAAAGAAAAAGCATTATCCAGTGAAACGCGTATTTATAGACTGCTAAATCATGACATTGGTGGAGAATTTATAAACCATAAATGGAACCAAAACAAAATATCTGTAATTTTAAAAACAAGGTGCGATATACTGCCTTTAAATGCAAATAATTATAGAAATGCAGATAACGAAACCTGTACACTGTGTATTATGAGGGAAGATGAAACCCTGCAACATTTTATTTCAATATGCCCAATTTTTAAAGAATTTAGAATCAGACATTTCAGAAAAGGGATCATTGAAGACAATGAGTTGATAAATATTTTAAATGGGAATTTTTGTGATGGTTGGAATAATTTTTTTATTATGTTACTAGTGCTTTAAAATATCGAAGTAATATACTAAATGAATTTATATAATTTTTAGTTATTATATATGACAGGCGACATAATCGTCATTGTCATTAATTAATGTTAATTTTTATTTTGTATTCAGACTTAAATGTATCCTATACTTAGTAATGATATGTAAAATTTTTAAAAAATGCAAAATAAAATACTATCTATCTAGTCGCTTATGTCGAAAGTGCGTCACTCCCTCTAAAAAAAAAAAAAATCTCAATTTTGTAATATGATGCTACATATAATTACATATTATTACATACCGTTCAATATACACTAATATCCCGGTTTGCGTCGCTTCGATTTGCATCGTTTCGAAGTTGTTTCGTTTACAAATTTTCTGTGACTTCGAAGTTGCGTCGTATATGTTTCAGTTTGTGTCGCATGGCTTCGAAGTTGCGTCGCAAATGCATCGATTGGCGTCATTAATATGAAAATTGTTGTCGAAATCCCATTTTTTTAAGATAAACAATGTGAATCAGAATATAAAAATCTTACCAAGCTTTAGCAATGGATGTTTTTGAAAATAATGATCCGGACGAAGACGCAGTTTAATATTATCAATGAAATGTTGCTAGAAGGAAATTTATTTGGAAAAGAAGCTCTAACAATCCAACAATTTTTAGATCATTTCATAAAAAAATCAGAAAGATTGCCAATTAAAACTGTAGAAATTGCTAATCGATTAAAAATGAAAATCATTCAGACTTTTAATTTCATACGATGAATTCCTGTTTTTAAATTTTTATTTTATTTAATTTTTTTAACTTTATATTTTTTTATGAATTTCTATTTTAACAAAAACTTGTTTTCCAAAAATCACAAAAAACTTATATATTGTTTTTTATTGAAAACGGATTTTTTTTTATTGAAAAACTTTTTTTTTATTGAAAAATAAATTTTTTATCAAAAAATAGTTTTTTTAAGCTAAAATAAAGGGTAATGGAACCAATTAAAAAAAACCAGTACAAATGTATGGAAAATCGTGTTTCGCTTTGCGTCGTTTCGGATTGCGTCGCTTTTCTCCGGTCCCCATTACCAACACAAACCGGGGTATTAGTGTATAATGTTATATGACATATACAATTATATATGGTTAATCTAATTATGTACGATTAATTAGAACAAGTCGGCAAATGGTAGTAAATTATTTTGAATAAATGTATAAAAAGTGGAAAAAATGTTTATTTAAAAAATAAATACAAGTTCCTTTATTTTTAACTCAACTGAATATTTTGTTTTTAAACTACGAACAGTAAACTAACTACATAATATGTTGAGTGTATTTTTGCTACTTGGCGTATATGTATATGTTTTGGTTACAAAAGTTGTATGTTAAAATGTTTTTTTTCAACATCAATTTAGTGAATATTTAATTTTCTTGTTGTTGAACTTGAAAAAATTAAAATATTGATAAGCATATTTATTGTATACACACTGAGAAAAATTTACACATTTGCCAACTAAAAGTCGCTTACTATAGCTGGAATACGTTGGTACGCTTGAATGATGGTAATCACAATTAAATTTGGGTAAGTTAAATTATCACAGAAATTTCTTAAAAATCTTTTGGTCTATAATAACATTCATACACCGATTTAAGTGTTGAAAAAATAAAAAAAAAAGTTTTGGTAAAATGCGCTATAACAATTTTCTGGACTTTGAAATATTATTGTTTTTAGTAACGTCGCAAATAACAGTCATTGGCTAACATTTTTTTGTCCCCTATATAAAATTTGAATTCAACTACTCATTGAATTTTAACGGGACTTTCATTAATTAGGCCTTCAAATTCGTTTGTTCATATTGAAAACCACGTACTTAAAAATTTAATAAGTTTGAGCTTTTTGTGATTAAAACCGTTTAAAAATTGGAGACTTATTCAATAATATCGATGTTTCAGTACACAGAAAGAATTTGAGTGGATGAATAATAATGAAAAAAATATTCAACAATACAATTTATATATTTCATTAAGGGAATTTATTTTATTTAAAAAAAAAAAAAAACTTTTCAATGGAAAAAAGGATATAAGTGTGACATTTTATTAGTGTCCGACCGAAAACTTTGGTCAAAAAGCGATATTTGGTCGGTTTTTTTTTGGTATTTGGAGACAATGTGGACAATGTTCACTGGACATATTTTGATATTCAAAACATATTTTTGAAGCATTTTAGGTCGATTTTGATTAAAAATTTTAAGGAAAAGCCGGAGAGTACACCTAGAATACTATGTAGGTAAAGACCACTGCAAATGTAGTTGAAAACAAATAAAATTTCACTTAAAGAAAGGACGACTTACATTTCATTAAAATCAACTAACATTGTCATTTGTTTTTTAATGTTCAAAAAATTACTAATAATTGTAGTAAAAATTAACCACATGGTAGTAAAAAATACACAAACATTTATTTTTTTTTGATTATTTTAAATAACAAAAAACTACTGTAAAAAATGAATGTCAAATTATAAAACAGACATTTGATGTGATTTGTTTTTTAAATGAACTACAAGGTTAGTTAAAAATTTAACTTGTTCTACAAATGACTGACATTTACATTCAAAATAAAGAAAATACAACCTAAACAACTACATATTTTTAAAGCAGAAGTTCCCTGAGTGTAGCTGTAAAGTTAAATAATCGGCAGCCGAATAGTGAATTCATTGCTTAACTGAACTCGCATCTAATAAGCCCAATAAACATTTTTCTAGTTGTCAAATTTTTCTATAATGCTTTAAAAAAAAACCGAATACATAACAAAAAGCATTTTCTGGCCGAAGACTTCGGTCATTACATTTTGTGTTGAGTTTTGTTTTTGTGTTATAGAATTTATAACTTTACTGTTTTGCACACTTTTTTTACACAGAAAACTCATAAAATGCTTTCTATTGTATTAAGTTACAGAGAATTTTTGCATTTCATAGAAAGGAAATTTTTTGTTTTCATATTGTTATTATACACACACATGTAAAATTAAATTGTTGTATAATGTGTTGTTAGATATGATATAAAAAAGATGTTGATGTTACATTTTAAAAAATGTTATAAAAAAGTTGAAAATTGTGGAAAATGTTGTAAAAAAAAAACTGTAACGTTAGTTGTAGATAAAACAAACTAATGAGCATAATAAATTTATAAACTAATTTAATAAAAAAATTCATTTTAGAACTAAAAAAGTTTTAGGTGATTGTGAGCAAAATATAATGAAAACACTTTAATTTTCATGTTAAACATTCTAGTGGTAAAACTAGTTGACATTAAAAAAAAATGTATATAAATTTTTAGCTGAGGAATGAACAGTTTTAACTTAATAATTGATTTATGTTGCATACAGGGTCATATTGAGCTATATATATATGGATTTAAGGATTGAAAAACTTGAATCATAATATTTTCTAATACTAAATGGTTTTCTAAATGTCCCTAATTTTAATCTACTTTTCACATTTTCGTTTTTTATGTACGCAGGTGTTTTAAAAAACTGTAATCTAAACTCAAACATAACAATGCTTTTCCCCTAAAATAAACTTTTGCCATAAAAATTTCGTAATAGCGACAAAGATACCCAATTTGTTTTAAACTCTACTCGAATAGCACTTATAACGATCCAGTGGTTTATAAACATTTCAAATGTTGTTAATATATTCATGCTACAAACTTTAGCTTACTATACATATATAAAAAATCATAATTTGCATTTTGGTTTTTTTTTTTTAAATTCATTCCAAGTGAAGATAATGTTTTACTTCAACGTAAATCATGCGAAAGATTGATTTAAACGTATGGTATACAAAATGTTGCATATATAATAATATATCCAATATAATAGTAAAATCCAAATAAGAGGTTGCAGAACAACTTATAGTGTATTATAACAGGTTCTATTTTCGGTTCTACAACCTATTTCTTTTATATAGAGTTTGTGCTATTTGCAATAGTTTCTTTACCTCCAAACCAGAACAGGTTGCTTTAAAACCGGTTCTAGAACCAGTTATAGAACTGGTTATAACCAGTTATAGAACTGGTTCTGGGACAGTGAAGCCTTACATTTTGACTCGCAGAAATCTGCTATAGAACCGGTTCCATGTAACTGGTGATAAAAGAAGCTGTTATAGAACACGTTCAAAGTTAATTTGTTTTAAAAAATTCGCTGGGTACTACTATAGCGAAAAGAGAGATATTTAGAGTTTAAACTTAAAAACTATAAAAACTTTTGTATATAAATATAAACTGTACACAAGGGTTATAACTATTGAAAAGAATTTCGTGGACTTAAAAAACGAAAATATGCGCTTAAAAAATGGTGCTAAAAACGCAAAATATACACTAAAAACATAAAATTTATGAACTTAAAACAGTATTTTTTACAAAAACCACGAACGTAAAGAGAGAGATTTTTCAAATGTAAGAGAGATTTTTCAAAAGTAAATATTTGTTTGCTTTTCAAATCTAGTTTTTTTTTTGTTTAAAAAACAAAAAATACTGCAAATAAATGAAAAATATGCCCAAATATGCATAAAAAATTAAACACTATTTATTAAAAATCACAAAATGCATTAAAATAAAGGGTGTCCCAAGAAGAACGCAATTTTTAAATCTGGCAACATTCGAAGTGTCATTGTTTGACATTTGAACAATTGTTATTGTTTGCTAGTAGAAGGTACGAGGTTAGTAAAAATGGAGCGCTACACGAATGAACAACGCATTCTCATTGTGAAATTGTTTTACCAAAATGGTGAAAGTTTTGCGGCTACAGTTCGCAAATTGCGATCAATTTGGGGTCACAATAATGCTCCAAAAGAGTCAACTGTAAAGAGATTAATGGATAAATTTGCCGAAACTGGGTCTATTAGTGATGTAAAGACAACAACGCACCATCGACCAGGTCGATCGACCGAAAATGTCGCAGCTGAAATGTCGCGTGATGATGTCGCTTAAAATCCATCCACCTCAATTCGACACCGAGCTCAGCAAATTGGTGTCTCCAAATCCACTTTGCAGTTTTTTCTTGCCTAGAATTGAAGAAATGAATGTGGAGGGCATGTGGTTCCAACAAGACGGCGCCACATGTCATACAGCCAGAGAAACAATTCAATTGCTGCATCAGTCATTTCCCGGTAGTGTTATTTCGCGTTTTGGAGATCAGAATTGGCCGCCTAGATCGTGCGATTTAACACAACTAGATTTTTTTCTTTGGGGTTTTTTGAAGTCGATGGTTTACGCGAATAAGCCGACGACGACTCAAGCCTTAAAAGAGGAAATTGGACGCTGCATTAATGAAATACCGCAGCATTCATGCAAAACGGTCATTGAAAATTTCATTAAAAGATCGTGTGTATGCCAGCTAAGCCGCGGCCGCCATCTGCACGATATATTGTTCCATACATAACCTCATTCTGTCTACTTTACGATATAATAAAGTTTCACGATATTTTTTTAAATATCTGTGTTTTATTTAAAATTTAAAAATTGCGCTCTTCTTGGGACACCCTTTAGTACACAATATGCATTTTTGTCAAAATTTTTAATTTTTTAAAATTTAAAAGGTTTTATTTTTTACAGTTATATTAGTTTTTTGTTTTTATATACATCGAGATTATTTTTATGTTATTTTTAATTTATAACGAGCTTTCAACCTCCGTATATTTACAAAATAAAGCAAATTCGTATATTTACAAAAATGGAGCAAAATTGATGATTAATAGGTTTTTTTGTTAAAGTTCTGCCTATTATGGAGGCTCTAGCTTTTCTAAAACTTCGGGTTCTGATGAGATCTTTAGCCAGATCGAAATACTAGTATCGACCTAGCTAATATATTTGATTTGCTTTATTTTTGTAAATATACGGAGGTTGAAAGCTCGTTATAAATTGAAAATAACATAAAAATAATCTCGATGTATATAAAAACAAAAAACTAATATAATTGTAAAAAATATTACTTGAGCCAGAGTACACACTAAAATTTTTTTATATAAATAGAACATTTTTGGTCTTCAAAGTTTAGTAACGTCATGATGCTTGTTAGGAAAAGACCTAACCACGTGCTTGATTACTAAGAAGACAAGAATGGAGCAAAATTGATGATTAATAGGTTTTTTTGTTAAAGTTCTGCCTATTATGGAGGCTCTAGCTTTTCTAAAACTTCGGATTCTGATGAGATCTTTAGACAGATCGAAATACTAGTATCAACCTAGCTAATATGTTTGATTTGCTTTATTTTTGTAAATATACGGAGGTTGGAAGCTCGTTATAAATTGAAAAATTAAAGGTTTTAATTTTTTAAAATTTAAAAGGTTTTAATTTTTTAAAATTTAAAAGGTTTTAATTTTTTAAAATTTAAAAGTAAGACATTTAAAAAATTGCAGAGTACGGCAAAACTGATTTATGGTCCTAACACTATAGTCAGAAAGTGTTGTTGTTTATTTAATAAACAATAACAACACAGTGTATTATGGCTAGAGATTCTAGCCTATACACAATGTCTAGTAGTTAAAAATGTTTTATTTTTGATTTGAATTAGTTTAATTCTTCCAATTTTGTTTTTTACTTCTCATCGGGTAAATAAAACAATACGGGTAAAGCGTTGATCTTTTTCCTTCAAAATTTGGGTTAAAATTTTCTACCCCTTCTACATTGGTTCTCTGATGATTTTCGGTGACGCGAAATGAAACATGTAAGGACCTGCCAGTAGATAAAGTCTGCTTTAAGTTAGCGGACAGAAAACTTTTTTGATTTATAAACATTGCACGGTTTTTTGTTTAACAAAAAACAAATGATCTTGAACTTAAATAATCTTGCTCACATCATAATTTTTAAAATTTAAAAGTAAAACATTTAAATTTTTATATATTTAAATTGTTTTTATGCAAAAAAAAAATTTTCTGAATGAAAAAAGTGCTAAAAAATTCAATTATTAAAAAATAGTGCTAATTAGAGTCTAGTACTTTTTTTTTATAAATTTTGACAAACTCACAAAAAGTGCTAGATATATAATTATGTTAACCTGCAAACATATTCAAAAGTGTCGTTTTCTGTGTGTACATTAATAATAACTACCTCTTTTTCACATAGTGATAGGTAAAAATTTAGCAAAAAATATGTTGTAACTCTAATACACACATAAAGATTATTTATAGTCAGTCAGTATTTAAGCACACATTCGTTTCTCATTCATTTACCACATTTGCTTTCATACATATGCTATATACAAACCCCTCATACAAATACATAGATTATACATACATACTACTGAAGTAGAAAATAATACGAACAAATAAAAATAATGTCATTTCAAGGAAAAACATTATTAAAAGCATAATTCAAGTACCAGAAACCATAGAGATGAAATGAGAAGAGGACAAACAAAGAGAACTAAACATGAAAAACCAAAGTAGTGTGCAATTGTAGAAGCTGCTAGAGCTCTTATATAAATGCAGTCATGTATTCAAACATGACTTTTATAAAACGTCCATAAAGAGCAAATGATATTTATAGAAATTAGGTTGGAAGTTTAAAATTTTAAGATTTCTGAGTAACAGAAATTGGATCTAATAGCTTTTGCTGTACATACATTTAGAATACTATGTAGGTAAACCAAACTGCAAATCTAGTTAAAAACAAAAGAAATTTAATTTAAAAAAAGGAACGACTTACATTTCAGTAAATTCATTCATTACATTTCAGTTTATGTGTTTTTACTGTTCAAAAAATGAACCACAATTGCATTAAAATACATACAATAGGGTGGGGCGATTTGAACATCTTATTTTGCATTTTTGTTTAATGACGTATCCATTTAACCAAAAGTGAGCTTCATTGTTAAACAAAATTCGCAATATTCGTATTTCGAACGGAACCATGATTTTCAAAATAAATGTGCACAATTTGGAAGCGTTGTTCAAGCATTAGTCTATTCATGTTGAAATACCAACCCAAATCACTTGGCAGCTGACAAAATGGTCGCCAGTTAAAAATGTGTTGCCAACTTAGAAATCTATTCTATTCTATACTTAGTATAGAACTTTAAAAACACCCTAATTTGATTCAGATAAAATAACTTATTTTGAGATATAATTGTTAGGGATAATTTTTGCTACTTTTTGTGGTTGGAGCGAAGAACATAAAGAGTAAAGAAGAACCAAGGTACTCAACATCTGTTAAATTTTATATGCCATCTGATTTTAAGGGATACAGTTTTTACAGGTTTTTTTTTAATGCATATTTTTTAGAAACAAATTTTGAGTTAAATATAAAAAACTTCTGTAGATAACATATTAAACAACACAAATTAAATTTAAAATTTAATTAGAATTGCTTAAAAGTACCACTGTTAGCACATTTTTTTCGAAACTCTCTTAAAACCAGTTCAGTTTTTTTGAAGAGAGCGTTTGAGCTAGTTTTTGGAGCTAAATACTTTTTTCTATTTTTATAAAAAACGACAATTGCTTCTTATTTTGCTAAACTTGCTTATTTTTAGTAAACTTTTTGATTTTAAGCGCTTAAAAGCACTAAAAATATTTTTAACACCACATTTTTTACACAAAAAATATATTTTCTTAAATTTTTAATAAAAAATAAAATAAGATAAGCTCAACTTTTTTCATTTGCTAAATTTTGTGAATATAGTTCAAACAACATGTTTTGGGGAAATTATTCGGATTCTTGATTTTACTACCAATGTTATTTTTAGTTTAACGTATTTGGCATTGTTCATTGTAAATACCAATATTTTTTAGGTTTTAGAGGTTTGTACAATATATTAGTGACTAATTTTTGATTTTTACTTGCAGGTCAGACTCTTAATTAAATGCTCCAGTTACAGGGTGGTTACAAAACTCCCTATCGATTCATACGGTAAATATTAATAATCATATTTTAACTTTTTGAACTTTATACAAAAAAACTCCAGAAAGACCAAAACCTTACTTCTCGCAATACAAAATTCTACATGCAAAAATAAAGGCTTTAAGAGTATCATTAAATAGCATGTTTTTAGAATTTTGGCTGAATTTCGTGGAACTGAACCATTAAATATTACAAATCTTTTATGGTTTTATTTCATAATCAAAAATGTTTCCAGGATTTTATAAGAATTACAACGATACTCATTATACCACCCTCCACTTTAGAGTGCTTCAAAATTATATGAAGAAACGAGACATAGTCCGATTTGCGCTCAAGCTAGGAGAGCTGTTACGGACCACAAGTTCTAGCGAAATCGAATGACGTTTTAAGGTCGCTAAAAATTTTAGTTTTTTAGAATATTTTGTATGGAAATTTACATACAAATTAAAAAAACTTTTACGTTAAATTTGCAATGATTTATAATTACGTTTTTCAGGACTTCTCCATGAATTCTGATTCGAATTTATATTACATTTAAGATTGTAGAACAAACTAGTTTTAATGGTTTTCAAGGAATTCGCGTTTTTGAGAAAAAAATTATTTTAATTTTTTATTTTATAAATAATAAATTCCACATATTAATTTAATCCTCTTCTTGCAATAAAATAAATGTATGCCATTGCAGGAAGGATTACGCTTTTCTGGGGATTTTTTATTAAATATGAGTTATTTGGCGGGTGAAAATTCTGTGAATTAAAAGTTTTATTATATAAGACGGCAAACTGCAAAAATGTTTTAAAAAATGTTATTCCGAATTATCGCGAAAACTGTCATTTTAATTATTTAACCTCATAATTGTAATAATCGCCAAAATATTTTATAGATTTAATGTATCGATAATAAATTAAAATTAACTTCAATATTAATAAATTTTAAAAATTTAAAATTTTTATTAACCTATAGTTGAAACTTTTTGTTTATTTTTTTCAATTAACAAAATTTCTTAAGACTAATCCGTGAAGCCATTTGGCTTGTCTGTCAAATAAATAGCTTATCTTAAAATTCATTTTATAATGATTTAATGATTTTCGTTGCGAATCTATAAAGTATTTTTATTTATTTTTTTTTTTTCGTTTGTTATTGCAAGTGTTTTTTTTTTGTATAAGTGGGTAGTTTATTTAAAATGGTAACCTTAAGATGAAAAGGATTGCTCAGAGATTTTTGGTTATTTACTTTTTGAATATGCCATCACATCAATTGAGCATTGAAAGGTGGACTAGAATTTTTAAGCTTCTAATGAGTATACACTTTTATTACAGACAAATCTTCAAGATTTAAGATATGGGAAATAGTAATGCTTGTGTATTTGTTTTTTTGTTTTTTTTTTTTTTTAAAAAAAGAGAGGCAACACTCAGGAAATACTTCCTATATTTAGTGTGTTGCTTTCTTCGGAAAGGGATAGTATAGAGATGAAAGGTGGGGAAAGATGAAGGGCTTCAGACATGGCAACACTGTAATTGCGCGAGATGATAAGTCTTAGAACAGTTGTTGCTCGCCACTTGATGGAGAGTTGGCGAACTTATTGAAGCTTTTTGGTTCATAGCCCTGATTCATTATTTTACTTTGGTGGGGTTAATTGCTATGGGAACACCGAAGGTGGACATTGCGATAAGTATGAGGGATAGAAAAAACTCATATATATTAATTTGATGTTGCCGGCACCGGGATCGAACCCGGGACCTTTTGTGTAAGAGTCCAACGCGCTAACCATTACACCACAACGCCCCACATTATGTACATTAAATTAAAAATTTATGTTTGTTTAACAAACTTTGCTTTTCAAACCATAAAAAGTGTGTTGGATTAACTTGAAGTTTTTATTGTCCTATATGGAAAAAAACATGAGACAATTTATTAAGTTTTCCCCAAAAGTGGGCAAAGTAGCCTTGTATACAAATTGTCAAATTTATGATTTATTGCCATATTAAAGATTTATTGAAAATTTGCCTAGTTTGTGATATTAAAAATATAAATTTTTTTAGTGTTAGAGATAAATGAGTTTTTATAAAAAAATATGTTTTATTTATACAAAAGTTTAGATGTTTTGCTATTGATTCAGAGAGTTTCTTGTTACTCGATTTTGTTTTGATGAAAAAATTTTTGAATATTGTCTATCTCTTTAACATTCAAATATTTGGTCTATAATCAATTATAACATTAGTATTTATTATCAATCCCAGCAGAAAATAACCAGGTAGTAACTATATTTGTATACTTCCAAAAAAGTGCTTAACCATCATGCATGCAATAAAGTAATTGGGAAGGCATTTTGCTTTGCTGCACTGAATGCATTCTTTTGAAGCAGTACATAAGGCATATAATGAAGCATTACAGAATGCATACAATGAAGCATTAATGTTGTCAATACACAAAAAGCGATTTTCATTTTCTACGATGGTATGCATTTATTACTTCTTAGAGCACATTAAGGAAGAGCTTTTCACCTGCTAAAAAGAGACATACCAAGTAGGACATCGCGAACAAAAATCATGCCTTCTGGAATTGTTTCGGAAGCGCTCGGTGTAGGTGCATTATAATTTGTAAACCCTGTTTTATTTTTAGAATTAAGTATTCATGGAGTTTATAATAGTTTTTGTTTAGATTCCGATTTTTATAATTTTCATTCTGAACTACAAATCTAAAATAATAAGTAATCATTTTAATTTTATAAAAATAAATTAATATGAAAATTTAAATTGCCCACACTCGGTAGTTAAATAATGCCTTCCAGAACTGCTTTTGGCTTAGCAATATTTTTTTCTGGGATCTCATATTGATCATTTACTAAAAGACTGTCTTAAGTCAAAAACGAGATTTTGAGTTAATGATGTAGATTTATTATCTATATCATGCTTCACATTGTATAAAAATTTCATATTAATATCATGTACATATACTTTTCGAGTTAGAAGAGAATATATTTTATTTTTTCTGGAAGAGTATATACTTTATAGAGAAACTGTGCTACTCACGAGTCTCTGGATAATTGGTGAATTCGCATTCAACTCTCACTAAGAGAAAAATTCATTACAAGCCGTATTTATAAAAAAACTTGACCAAATAAGTTTGGTCAAGTAAGTTTGGTCAAGTTTTTTGAGTTATATCAGACTTTTAGTAAATGGGCGAATATGTTCTTTTGTAATTAATATATTTAACACAAATCGCTTATTCCAAATTTTGGAAATGTCGATATTCGGTATTATTGCATATATACAAAAATTAATTTTTGTACATGGAAATTTCAAAGAAATACAATAATATTCTGAAAAAAAAATACTTTTTTACAATTGAAGGGGCTTATTGTAGAAACAGGATAAGCCGCATTTTATTTTTAGTTAGTTTTCGCCTTTTAATGGTTAAAAAATGCACAAGATATGAATTTAGCGGGACGTTTATACTCCAGGTAATTGTAATAAGTGTTTAAGAAATACTTCTATCAAACATTATGATGAATTCAATTAATTTGTTAACGTTTTTGTATAAACAAATTGGACTAACTCTCGATTTTGTCAATGACAATGGGTTCGAAAATAAACTCATTCCATAATATTTTTTTGTATATTTTAATTTAACTTAACATTTAACTTGATGCGATTTTATTATTTTGTGCCTAGCACTAAGATCCCGTAAGCTGGACCGTTTTTAAAAAAGATATTTTTTAGTTTTTTAAAGTTAAAAACAAAGGTTTTTAAGTTTTTTGTGCCGAGATTTTTGGGATATAAATGTCACATTGATATATTTAAATCTTTAGTTGATTGAATTAAGTCCGTGTTTTAGTTTTTTTCGAAATACACATTAGTTTTCGTTCAAAAACTCAAAAGGATTCTAATCAGCTCAATTTCAGTATTAATTTTTTTTTAAATTAATTAGTCATCTATGTGTGAAAATAGTTTATAATTTGCAAATTGAATGCACTTTCAACTTGTCTAAACGTAATTTTTAAAATAAATTTAAATTAATTCAGTCTGCAAACCGACTGAGTTTGCAGACTGACCGATCGTTGGATTCGACTTAAAAAAAAACTTTCATAAGATACTATCATTGTATATGTTTTCTATGTTTAACATACAAAATTCTTTGGAAAACCAAAAAAATAGCTTTTTTGAAAACGATGCGTTCTCTTGTGCATACGTAGTACTATTTTGAGTTCATGCTAAAATTGTGTACATTTGACGAATTGAGGAAAATTTTCTATGCTGGTCTAAGAAGGCAAAATATTGGAAGAAACTCATTTTTAATATCGCATAAAAGTAACGCATTTTCAAAGGTTTTTTTAAGGCTGAATTAGTTTGTAGGTTACGTTCCGACACGCATCAACTGATTTGTTTTTGATGTATGAAAGTGTAACGTTGCGTGCCGGATGAACCTGTTAAAAACAGAATTTTCGTTACTAATTTAAGTAACTAAATTTAACTAAATTTAATAAAAAAATATTTTTTTAACAAAATTTTCCCACACGGAATTGAAACCTGGGACTCCAGCTCTACCATCTAAGCTATCCCGACATGTTATACTTGATAGATAAAAACTCAAATGACTTGATTGCATAAAATGTCATTACTTTACAGCTTACACAAAATCATAAATAAATAGTTTTATATGTATTTACTAGAAGTGAACCAATAATGTGTCTACAAACAGAATTTCCAAAAATGTTTAGATCATTACTTTATATTTTAAATAATAATACAAATAAGTTATTAGTAAGTCCTTATTACTTCTGCTAAAGTAATGTAAAGAGTAAGCTGGTGTCACTACTGGTAGTGAGAAAAGTAATGACATGTCTTTACTGTTTGTTTCTACACTTTTTGTTTCAGACATATTTCTATAAAAAAAAAATAATTAAATTTGGCCCCACATTTCAACCCTTAACGTGAGGATCATAGAAATACGCCTGTAAAAATAGTAAAAAAAGCTACTAGAAATTAGTTAAAAATGTTTTTGCAGAAAAAACTGATAAAATTAGCAGATTTTTTTTACTAAATATTACACACAGAGAAAAATTTAGTCACTTGCCAACTGAAATTCTGTTACTACGACTCAAATTCGGTTACTACAACTGAAATCGATTTGTACAACTGAATATTGGTTACCACAACAAAATTCGGTTAATACAACCGAATTTAATACAATCAAATTTGAATATTTTTGTACTAACCGAATATATTAGTTGTTAACACCAAAATAAACTTTTCAATTCGGTTGGCACTTTATTTCTCTGTGTGTAGTAATATAAGAATAGCAAAAATGAATCTCTTGAATTTGCAAATATTTAGTTATATTTTACCTAAATTTTAGTTTATTGAAAGTAACGAAACAATCTGCTAAAACCTGCCAAAGCATTTACTAAATATTAGTAGACAAAAAAATCATTAAAAAATGTGAATTTTTTTAATTGTTTTATTTTTTAATGCGAATAAAAGTCTGCCCTTATGTTATTTGCATTCTACTAAATTTGTGGTAAGTATAGCAAAAATTTTGTTAATATTACAGTTTTTGTTTGCTATTTCTAGCCTACAATTACTTAGTAAAATTTTTTGCTAATCTAAAATTCACATCGAATATAACTAAAATTTTTAAATTTAACATATTTATATTTGCTTTTCTTAATTTATTAATATTTAGCAAATAATCTGCTAAATTTTTCAGTGTTTTCTGCAAGAGCATTTTTAATCTATTTTTACAGGTTTATTTCTATGGTTGTAGTTCATGCAAACAACAAACCATTACTATGAATTTAAATTTATTGTATGCAGTTGTTTTGTTTTCATTTTATCAACGGTCAAAAACTAATGACAATGTTAGTTGAATTTAAAGAAATGTTAGTGGACCTGTTTTCAAGTGAACTTTTAATTGTTATTAACTACATTTACAGTGGTCTTTACCTACAGAATATTGTACCTTTAAAATTTAGTTGACCTAGTCAAATTTAAATTTAAATTACATTCAAATATAATAAATAATAAATTTTCAAAAATTATTAAATTGGAAAACATTTAACCAAACCTACTTGGTACTCTTTTAAGAACAATCTAAAAAGTTTTTCTACGTTTAATCGCAACACACACGACAATAAATATTATAAGTTTGGCATTAATGCAACATAAATTTTTCTGTAGCTTTTTTCTGTAGCATACACACACATTTTGTATGTGTTTTAAAGGTCAGTCACCATGTGGTATGAGTAATATTTTTTTTAATAAATATTCATCATACCACACAGTATACAAAATTTATTTGTTAGTTAAAGCTGTAAAGAATTGGGGTGATTTAACCAAACAATTTTGTAGAAACTTTCTTAGTTTAGGTATTTACAGGTTTTATAAAAACAGTTTATATTTAAATAAGTACCTCCTACTAGATTTTGTTTGAAAATTATTTTATATTTTTCTAAAAATTCAAACAATGCTATATAATGTGGGAATATGGTTCAGCGCTATTGACAAATTTGGGTTTTTATCTATTATATATATATCATTACTATGTATATAAAGTTGTTAAATAGTAATGAACAAAAAAACATATTTTAACAATAATTTAACTGTGACTAAAATTTCGGTTGCCTTAACACAAAAAAAAACGTTGCCAAGTTATTAAGAACATTTCAAATAGTAAAGTTTTTCACATAAGTTTTTCAAATATTAAGTAGAGAAACAAGAAAAAACTTGGTAAAATGCTGCTAATTTTCATATCATTTTGAGAATAAAATTTATTAGTTGAAGTGCTTGGCAACGATTTTTTCTGTGTTGATAAACAATTAATTATCTCGCATAAAAAATACGGTTGCTGAAACCAAATTATTTTATTGGCAACAAATTCAGTTGTCAGCACATACATTTTTTTTTTGGTGTAAAAATGTTCTCTCAGAAGATGTTAACAGATTCGAAAAGTGTTTCATCAGTATTACCATCAAAAATTGCTAACTTTTAAATTTCCCTTATAAAATTATCCTAACCAAAGGGGTATATAAACCCATCCTAATATCGTAAAGTGTACACTCAAAAAAATAAGTTAGTACAAAAGTTAGTAAAACGTCTTGTAAATCAGGTATACTATTTTTTAGCAAATTTTTTTGCTAAAATCGTGTTTTCAGCTAAAATTTTTGTTATACTTATTCAGCACTTAACTGTTTTATACTAATGCTTTACTAATATACTAATGTTTTACTAATTAATTTTGCTAAAAAAAATTGTGCTGATAAGCAGATGTCGCGGCATGTCAAGATGTAGTAGAGAAGAGGAAAATGATACTAAAAAGTACAACTCTAATAAGACATATAAAAAAATCAACCACGGAAGACTTTTGTATCTCTTTTTCATACATAAAACAAAATTGAGGATTAAAACAACTCAAATTTGCGTTGTCATCGGCTTGTGAAAATAATTGTCTATTAATAAAATAAAAGACAAAAGATAATATTTAAATTTAATATGTATTTCTATAATAAATGTTAATAGATTAATAATCTAGTGTGGTCAAATTGCAAACAAACATATACAGACATGTAGACAGAGTAAGGCGAAAGACAAAGACACACATCTTATTATGGTTCCTTTTTCTTATTGCCAGTGTTACCATGTATTTTTTTTCAAAAAACTGTTAAAAAAAACTGTTTTTTTTAAGAAAAAACTGTTTTTATGTGCACTTTGAATTCAATTGCATTTTATTTAAACATAAAAAATCATAAAAAACATTAAACACATAACAAAGCATTTTATATACACAGAAAAAAAACTTATTTGGTGTAGACCAACTAAACACAACACAAGAAAAACGAAAACAGACAGAAACAAAATGACATTTCAGCGTTTCAACACAAACAAATGCAAAAAAGGGAGTTAAAACTTAATACATAGTTGCATTCAATGCGTAGTATTATTTTTTATTGAAACATTTTGCGCAACTTTTGTATTAAATTTATAATTTCAAGTAAAAAAATGTAAATCGAGCAGGTAAACTGTTGAAAACTGTAAAAACTGAAAAAAAGGCTGAAATTAAACAAAAACTGTTTTTTTTCATGAAAAACTGGAAAACTGTTATGCATCCTAAAAAAATGGAAAAAACAGTTAAAACTGCAACATGGTAACACTGCTTATTGCAAAAAAAGGGTTGTTTTTTTCGTTTCGTTTCTATAATTATCTTCGGCAGTTGCGTCCTTAAAAGATAGCATCATTTAGACAACCATTGATGTAAGTAGTTGAAAGAAAATTTTTGTTATGTTTTATATATTTATTTCTATATATTTTCAGATATTAAATTACTTCATGACATCAATGTGGGAAAATGAAAATTTTTATATTTCGTAATTATTGTAAATTATTTTTAAAAGAATCACAAAAATATGTTTTATGATTTTCAGCAAATATATTAACTAAATTACAATTTTTTTACAATTTTTTGCGTTTTTTTCAGTCTACTAAAATTCAGCAAAAAATTTATTAATTTTTACCAACGCTTTTTTATTTGTAATCTACTAAGCGTTAGCAAAACTTTTGCTGAATCTACTAATTTTGTTGCTAAAAATCAGCTCAGATTTTGCTGACATAAGCAATTTTTTTGCTAGCATCCTCCTGACTAAAATTTTGCTGACTCAGCAAAATTTTTTGCTGACTTTACAAACTTTTTTTTTGAGTGTAGCTTAAATATATTAATTTTGCATACACAGCAAATTAAATCTTTTTTTATTTTATATAAATATTTAGGTGTAGTATTAAAGTTATTACACATTGTTAGGTAATTTTTGAATAAATGTCGTTTCTTTTGAATCTGTTTCTTTTCTTTTCTTTTTGTTAGTTTTTTTTTTCGAATATAAAAATGTATTTGCTTGAGCACACTCTTAATAGAATCATCATAATAAGTAACGATGATGTTCATCATTATTATCATCTGCATTATAATAATTTTAAGTAGCCTTTTTGTAAATTTTTATTAATAAACTGACACAGTCATATTTATGATATGCCATATCCGTATAAGCCTACCCAGGTAGAAAAATACAATCGGCACAATGTTGGCAAGCGTCGGCTATGGTGGGTTAGGTGTTGGCAAAACGTGAGATTAATAATCTTAATAGTATTGTCGTCTTACCCGATTGATAATAGTGGCCAACCGTTGGTTTAAGCGAACTTGCCTCCGTTGGCATAACGTTGGAAATTCAAAAAATTTGGTGCTTTAAACTAGCTTAATTAAATTAATGTTGAGAAATATATATGTATACTAAAAAGCAGCAATATAGTTCGATTTTTGTCTTATACATCATATTTAAATGTGTGAAATACAATAAATATTAAAAAATTGATCGAATTGGTTGTAATATTGGTAAAAAACAATATTGGCAAAGCATTTTGCGGGTAGTACTGGTAAAACATATGCTTTGCAAACAAAATAGTGTTTTCCCAGTACAATATTAGTTTGCACCTTTGGTAATTTCTAACATAGTGGGTTTTACAAAAATAGCAGTAGTATGCCATTATTATTTTATTGGTACGGTTGAAAATTTCTACTTGGGTATATTTAAACATACACACAAAAAGAACAAAGATCAAAAATATAAAACTTATATATATAATATCTTTTTTCATTAAAGCCCTAACAAAATATATATACAAGGCGTTCCATACCAACTGTCCAGTATATTTTTTTTCAAATACCACATTTGTATGGTAAATTGTTGTTGGTTCGAGCTGATGCTTATTTAGTTTTGCGATTTTTTCAATTTTCGTTATCATTCGGCTTTAACACGACTTTCCCCGAAAAGCTTTAATAACCCAAATTTTATATATTTCAAATAAGTGACAACCCCTGGGCTCACAGCATAGGTAATATGGGTATTCAAATTTGTTTTCTATAGTACTTTAATACTGAGTACAAAAAAATCTGCATTTATTAAATTTGGAACATGTTTTTATACAAAAATGTTGTAAGTTTTTACCTCTCTTTCTGGGTTAGAGGTTTAAGTATTAATTAAAAATTTTAATAAATAAAAATGTTGTATTCAGTTAATTATGTACAAAAGTTATCAATATTAAAACATTTAAACGTATAAGTTTTCATTTGTTGGGGATACCTTTTTTGTTAAAAAAAGTTACTAGAATTATTGTCTATGGCCTTGTTTATTTAACAAAGTTGTTAGTTAGAGGGATTTATATATTTGTTGCTTGTGTGGAGTTTTGTTTTTAGCGAAATTACTAAAGTAATTGAAAATATCTAAATTCAGTTAAAGTATATTTGATATTTAAAAATTTCTAAAAGAATTCTTAGGGAAAGTTGTTCTACCTAAAGTCCAAAATCGAATATAATATTGTCAAATTGGATTACATTTGTTGCTTTCAAAAAGGCCTAAAATTTTTATAGTAGACAATTGTTTCCTGGACATCACCCCATTCTCCAGTTGTCCGCATTAAAAAAATGATGACAGGAAACAAAATCTACTATAAGAGAATTTGGTCTACTTCATGTGTAATTTGGAAATATATTAGATTTTATTTGAAAGCAACAAATAAAATCTATTAAGACAATATGCATTAGATTTTGGACTTGAGGTAGAACAATATTCAAACTGTATACAGTGTATAACAAAAATAAGTATACGCTGTATAAACTATATATTTTTTTTATTATGGAAACATAGTAAGTCCGAAAAAAATTTGTATTTTTTAACAAGCACCGAAAACATTTTCTTGTTTTGTTTTTATCAAATATAATTATCGTAGAAGGAAAAAAAAATATATATTTATTTCTTATTTTTTTAGACGAGCTTAAGATAATTTATTTATTAATTAATATTATTTATTTCCAATATTTCGTCTCCACATTGGGTGACTTCTTCAATTAACAATTATTACATATTGATTGAAAAACTTGTTTTAATAATTAAAAATTTATATACATATAACAAATTTTTTAAAAAAGGCGGGAATTAAAAATATTTTTGATTTAAAAAATATTTTTAATTTCAAAATATTTTTGATTTTTCGCGCTTTTTAAAAATTTGTTATATGTATATAAATTTTTAATTATTAAAACAAGTTTTTCAATCAAATTGTAATAATTGCTTGCTATTTTTTATTTAAAAATATTTTCGTTATATGTATATAAATTTTTAATTATTAAAAACATGTTTTTCAATCAAATTGTAATAATTGTTCCCTGAAGAATTCACCCTATGTGGAGACGAAATATTGGAAATAAATAATAATAATTAACTGATCTTAAGCTCTTTTAAAATAAGAAGAATTAAATAAAAGAAGATCAAAGAAAACTTAACATTTTTAATATATATTTATACAAAAAATAAAATAAAATATATCTACTTAAAAATATCGCCCATGATAAAAATGAAAAAACTTATTTTTATTTTTTTTCTTTCAAAAAAAAAGATAACAAATTTTCTGAAATTGTGGAAAATAAACAATTTTTCTTTTCATTTTCAAAAAAAAAAACAAACTTTTCATTTTCTTTTTTTCAAGATAAATATAGTGTTAAGCTTTATACAGAAATATAATTTTGGCAATTCCCGTTTTCATCTTCATCTCAAATACGGGTCGTATCTTTTCTATAGTGCTCTTGTGAAATGAAGAAAACATATGTTTTTTGGTGATCAACGATACATTCGCTAACACGCTTTTGATGCGTGTTTTCTTCACTTTTATGTTTTCTTTCAGCAACATTAGCGATTTTGCCGATAAATTTCTTGTGTTTTCTATTACAATAAAACAATGAAACACGAAAATTCTTTAAATTTTTTTTAACAATTATTCGATTTCTAAGTTAATTTCAACAATAGAAGTAAAAAAAAAAAAAACCAATTCCGCCAGAATATCATGCTAAATTTTTTAACATAACATTTTTGTCTCTTTCTCTAACAATTTTTTTTGCAAAATCACATAAAATTGTTAAATTTTCTTCATTCCATTTTTAATATAAGCAAACTATAAAAGAAACTATTTTTTGCAAGATAATCGATTCTTCTCCACTGCATTCTTTTTTTTTGAGATGGTAAATGATTTTATAGCTTTAACCGATAATTCTTCACGCGTATTTAAGAATGTGAAGAATCATGGGGTTTTAAAGTGAAGAGTCGACACTGACAAAGTGAAATGAATTTGTAAATATTTTTTTTTCTTTTTTTTACAATAGAACATAAATATTTTCGATAATTATCAAAAAATTTTGTAACTACTTTATTTTAAACAAAATATTTTTTTTTTTTTTTTTTTTTTTTGGTAAAGGTAAACAATTCATTTTCTCCCGTTTTCCCACTTGAAAATGGCATACCACAGGGGTCACCCATTTCGGTCTTACTATTCCAAATTGCATACGAAAAAATTAATTCTATCTTATATAAACACCCCACATTTAATCACTGTATGTATGCAGATGATTTGTGCATTATTATAAAACACAAACAGTCAATAGATCAAGTTAAAATTGACAACTTGTTTGTAGAGTTGAAAAATTGGTGTGATAAATACGGTGCCAAAATATCATATGATAAAACTAAAGCTATTGCCTTTTGTCGCAAAATCCAATGTACTAAACCTAAAATAAACATACAATCGCACACAATTAATCTTGTAGATGAAATGAAAATATTAGGCTTGGTTTTTGATTCAAAATATAGATGGAAAGAACATATATCTTACCTTAAAAAAGCACTGGAAAAAAGACTAAATCTTATCAAGTGTATTTCAAGTCTAAATTGCAATTCACACCCAATAACCACAGTTAATATCATTAAATCATTACTTGTGTCAAAAATAGAATACGGCCTTCCAATTTATGGATACGCTGCAAAAGTAGAATTAAATAAAATTCAATCCACATACCACTCAGCCGCAAGATTTGCAGTTGGGGCGTTCAGATCAACACCAATAAAAAATTTACTTACAGAAACTGGGCTAATTTCCCTCGACAATCTCATCGAGATAAACACAGCAAAATTAATTACAAAACTACTTCTACCAACCGAAAAAGAAATTCTCCAATTTAACCCTAAAACTTCTTGCAACAAAAAATTAAAATCAGCCGTCCAACGAATGAATGAATACGTGCGCATACTTGATATCGACCCTACACCAAAGAAAAAATTTAATTGTCTGCGTCCACCATGGCTACTAACTGAAGAGAGTATTGTAGATTCACTTATGACGTATCCAAAACAAACAACATCACCTGAGACATACATTGCTCAATTTCAAGAGTTGAAGGAACAATATATCAAAAATAAATGGAAATTTTTCTATACCGACGCACTATGCTTTGTCCCATAGACAAAAATCAAAAAAAAATTTTTGTCTCAAATTGTTTTTAAATACAGATTTTTTGAAAGATAATAAGGTATCTCAAATAAATGTTAACAAAAAAAATTTTTCTGATTGCTTTTGCCACCACGAGAGGGCGTTAAAAGCAGATAATTTCTTCCAAAAATTACTTAACAGAAAAATGAGTTTTAGTTGTTTCACAAAAATAATTCTGAAAAATTCATTTTTTTAAAAAGTCGCTCGAAATTTAGTTTTCAAGTACTTTGATATATTTGCAGTTAAATTAAAATTTATAATTTAGTATTTTTTTTACAAAATAACTTTTTTTATTGCTCTGAAAAACACATTTTTTTTGTTGAAAATCCAAAAATTACTTAAGTTTGATGGAGTATAAAAAAAATTATATAAAATTAGATATTTTTTTTTTTCTGTTTTTGTAAGTTTATACTCTTAGCTAAGAGGGTATTCAAAAATTAGTGCCTATTTTTTACCACAACTTAAAAAAAAATGCGTTTTTTGAAATGCCTAATTTTATGATTTTACTCAAATATCAGGCATTTAAGAGTGTTTAATATCATTGCGCAACACGATTTTATATTTTACATGTTAAAAAATAAAAAAATTTAATTATATCATTAGTAGACCAAAACCACTGAAGTATTTTCAAAATTTAGCTCGAGTTTTTTTTATGGCCCACTGAAGTTTTTAAATTTTTTTTAAAGGCGTTTTGAGTAAGTCAAAAAAAATGTATTAAATCTAATACAAGGCTAATAGATGATTTTAATAAAATTTGATGACGGTTCTTTTCATAGAACTAATTAACCCTCTATCTGCCATTTTAGGGGTCATTTCAGCCCCTCCTCATGGAACACCACTAACACGTTTAACATTTAAGATAAACTCGGAGACCCAAAATTTGTTGCACAGTGTATGCAACTGTAGCTTTATGTTATGTAAAATATCTCATTAATAATTAGTTAGATCCAATTAAACTATAAATTAGATTCTGTTTCATATTTAAATTACTATTTTAAAGTGTAAGTTGCGATTGACTTCGATTTTGAATTATTTTTTGTTCATATTTTTGTTTTGCTTTATCATATTATTTGCCGCTATTTATATTTTTCAAATTAGAGATGATAGCGTGACACATTTGTTTTTAAATTACAATACACGCGTGTGATAGTAACTATATTCCAGCAGCGTTAATACGACCATATATTAAATTTTCGGAAATGCGAGAGAAATTTTTATTTTCTATAAAAGTTTCAATTGTATAAAAACCGTAAGTGTTACAAATTTAATTGCCTTTAACATAAGTGATCGTGAGTGCTAGTGGATGAAAATACTAACGGGTCCATCTCTATTTGTAAAGTAAACAAGGTTTAAAAATAAATTTATAAATTAATGTAACTAATCTGTGGTGATGGCAAATCTTTAAAAAAATTCCGATATAATTGATTGTTGGATAGCAGCATCCTCAAACAATAAAATATCAGAGGTGTATAAATATGTAAAACATAAGATAGGCGATTCATATTTTAACAAAAAAAACTTAATACAAAGTATTCAGTTTTTTAATAGTAAAGTGAATAAGTTATGGAGAGAAAGCAGATATAATTTTAATTTTTTTATCAAAATATATCGCACTTAATCAACAGGAGGGTATTAACTCAAAATGTTCAGTAGAAGCAAAACAATTTTAAATTTAATATTAAAGGCACATGAAAAAGAATTTTTAAACCAACCATTTCATTATCAAAAAGTAGGCAAAATAGCACGATATTTTTACAGCGGATATGAATACTACTCGTCAATTTTTTTCGAAAAGTGGAAAAAATAAAAATTTTGATGGAAGTGCGATATGATTTTTTCATAATTTTTTAATGACGTTTACATTGCTAGTTTTCCTCTTTAATTTTTTCATTTATGTTATCTTTCAAATATCCTTATAGTTTTATTTTTGCAAAAGCATTTTAACCGGTTTATCCTATTTTTCAATAAATGATGGTTTTGTATTTTCCACATTGATAATCCGATTCTACCCAAATTTGGCACAAATATATATCTTGCAAATATCAATTTACATACCAAAATTTATTACGATCAGACAATTTTTTAGAATGGTAGCGTTTTTAAGAAAAAGGATATATAGCAGGACCTTGAGTCCTTAGTCCGATTTAAATAAAAATTTACACACACGTTGCTAGTTGCATGTGTATCAGCATGACCACTCTTTGTAATTTTGTGGGCATTATTGAAGCTAAATTATATTTTTCAATTTCAGGACACATGGGAGGTAGGCGTGTCCTAGGGCCGATTTTTTCCAAAAATTCTTATGTTTCTTAACTAAGCTATTTTATGCTAGTGTACCAAATTTCAAAAATATCTGACTACTCCTTCTATTTTTGTCCCTTCGTTATATGGGAACGAAGCATAGTGCGACGGCTCTAAATCCCACATAGGAGTTTCCTTTGCTTTGATTGACAACAACTACAATACAATCGAATATGGCATAATAAACCAGAACAACTCAATATTTTATGCAGAAGCACAAGCGATATTAAATGCAATTTTATGGGCAAAAAACAAAGATTAAAACACATCATTTGCACAGACTCTAAATCATGCGTTACAGCAATACAAAACTTTTCAAACACAGACGATATTGTCAGCCAAATTAGGAATAATCTAATTAGATTTTCAAATAAAATAAACTTATGTGGATACCAGGCCACTCAAACATCAAAGGTAATGTAACAGCAGACAAAGTAGCTAAAGAAGCTCTAAAACTACCCCTTATAATGACCTCAACTCAAAATAAAAAATCAATATACGCAGCAATCGGTAACTTCTTCAATAACAATCAAAAATTTTTTGGGATAACTACACTAATTTCTGCATACTGTTTAATCCAGATGGAAAGCCACCTTTATACCCACCTAACGCTACAAGAACTCACTTACAGAAATGTATTAGGATGAGATTAGGTCATAGCCGACTAACGCACCAGCATCTTATGGAAAAAAAAGCCTGCACCTCAATGTAATTTTTGCCGAAGCTCGCATGTTTCAATGAATCATTTGGTCAATGAATGTATTTATATTAAATCCATTTGCACTAAACATAATTTCTGTCTTTCTAACTTACTTTCTGATGTTTCGAAAGACAACATTAACAAACTTTCAAAACTTTTAAAAGAATTAAATATTTTCAATAAAATTTTACACACCAAAAAAAAAAAAAAAAAAAAAAAATAAATAACAATTTTGTTTAAAATGTTTAAAATTATGAATTTTCTCGTTAAAATAGATTAAAAAAAAAAAAAAAAATATATTAAAAAAAAAAAAAAATGTATATACATATTATTTACTTTATAAACATATTTGTAAATAAATAAATAGTACTAATTATAATAATATCTCTAATCCTAATAATTAAGCATTGTAAAAATATGAGCTGATGGCCCAAGCAGCTAGTGCTCAAAAAAATCATAACTATATAATAATTTATTATAACTATATAATAATTTATTATTATATAGTTATTAAATAAATAAATAAATTTTTTTTGGCTGATAAAAATATCATAATTAAATGATTTTGTTATAAAATCCGGTGCCTGATATTTAATATATATTTATCCCTTCAATAGTGAGAGTAATTTACTGTGACCACAGAAAAGTTTTGTTTGCTCCATTTCCTTAATTAGTAAAAACCTTTACACGTGTTATTTGATATTAGGTTTATGGTTTTGTGTATATTATTGTCTCTATTGTTTGCTGAATGTTTATGAAACTATTTTGTGGCTTGAGTAAAAAAAAAATAAATGTACACACAGAAAAATAAAGTGACAACCGATTTGAAAAGTGTACTTTGGTGGCTGCAACCCAAAAATTCAGTTTGTACAAACATATTTAATCATGATTTCTGAGTATTTTGTGTGTTGCAACTAAAATTTAATTGTAGTAATAGAACTTTATTGTGAAGACCAATATTCAGTTTAACCAAGAGATTTTAGCCGTAGTAATCAAATTTTGTTGACAAATGGCTAATTTTTTCTCTGTGAGTAAAATAATATTTTAAACTTAAATACTAGGGTTATAACTTTTTTGTTGCGAAAAACTTACAGGGCACCACCTTATGGACAATATGTCAATAACTCAATTCGGAACAAACACGTTCCGCACCGAAACCATTTTCTAAAAGGCTATTTATTTAAATAAAGGGTGTTTTTTATACATATACCTTTAAGTTGGCAAACACTTTTTGAACTGGCGGACATTTTGTTAGCTGTCAAGTGATTTATGTTTAGTTTGGTTTGGCATTTCAATATGAATAGACAAACGCCTGAACAACGCTTCCAAATTGTGCAAATTTATTTTGAAAATCATGGTTCTGTTCGAAATACGTATCGTGCACTACGTCCATTTTACGGTCAACACAATCGTCCATAAGAGCAATTAATTCGATTAACTATGAAACGTTTTCGCACCACGTTTACTCTAAATGACAATATGCATCCACAGAGACGTCGCACAGTGCGTACAGTGGAAGTTATTGCTGCTGTAGAGCGTAGCGTAGAGGAAGAACTCAATCAGTCTATCCGCCATCGTGCACAGCAATTGGATATGTGTCCATCCACCTTATTGAAGATTTTGCGGAAAGATCTTGGTTTGCGAGCTTACAAAATCCAATTACAAAAACAAGACGGGGCAACACGTCAAAACAGCTCGTGCCACAATTGATTTGTTGAAGTAAACGTTTGGAAACCGCATAGTTTCACGTTTCGGACCCGTGAATTGGAATCCAAGATCGTGCGATTTAACGCCGCTGGATTATTTTCTGTGGGGATATGTGGAGTCGCTAGTCTAAGCCGATAAGCCTGAAACAATTGACCACTTGGAGGACAACATTTCCCTCGTTATTGTCAATATGCGGTCACGAATGATGGAAAAAGTCTTCGATAATTGGACCTCCAGATAAGCCTAAGTCCGAGCCAGCCGTGGCGATCATATGCCAGAAGTCATATTTAAATTACAATTCGAATAAAGTAAGTTTGGTTTTTAATATTTTTTCAAGGCCTACACGGCAATTGCATGTAATTTTTGATATTTACAAAAAACGCAAAAAGTTATAACCCTAATAAATACACTGCCAAAAAATTTGTTAAAAATGCATTTAAACTGCCATAGAACCGGTCCATTTATTTGAAAGGAAATTGTGTTTGCATGGTTTTGTCAAAAAAAAGATTAAATTTCCTTTTTGTGACATATCATAAAGCTAAGCTGGTACAGGGCACTGAACTCTCCTAAAAAAAAAATACAGCTTGGTGACATTTTTTTTTAAGGTACCTCATTTCAAGTTCCGACTTGTGCTAATTTCTCTCTTCTATTCCAGGAGGACTATGTAAAGGGATCAGTAATGCGGCAGTTTCAACAAATTCCCTGTATATCTCTTCTATTTTACTAAAATCAACAGGTCTTCAACTATTTCTCCATAACTTTTTTTTTAAGTGTAGAATATGAAAGTATTTATTTACATATTTATTTACAGTTGCAACATGAAAATATAAACTAGTATTTTCAAAAATATACATAATCGCATAGAGATTAAGTTGAGTATTTAAGTTTCTCAACCGAGAAAACACAATTTGAACTATTTTAGAAAATTTATAAAGTACTCATACTAATTAAAATTGTGTTTAATTGCAAACAAAGTCAAACTCCCAGCAATGATATATTGTTAAAAAACATTATTCTGTAAATTCCCGAGTGAAAACGCTTACATATAATCATGTATTATTTATATATATGTACTCAGAATATTATGTAGTTTACTGGTCGTAGTTAAATAAAAAAGAGTTGAAAATAAAGGAATATACATTTGTTTTTCAAATAAATAGTTTTTTTTTTCAAATTTTAATACATTTGTTCAATATAATTTTTTTGAAAGTCGACAATGTTTTTTTTTGAAAAATAGCGTATGAAATTGTTTTTATTTTCATACAATTATATAGAAAAGTGTAAAATCAAGTGAAATTTTATCAGAATAAAACTCAGATTCAATTATATTTTTATATATGCGGTTATGAAACAATCATTCACAATTATATCAGTTCAAAATCCGGATACATATATATATCTTACGTTTATATAATTGCATATATTTGTATCGATTTAAATATAAACTTATACAATTAGATAAGAAATTGATACAATCTGAGAATTCTATAGCGCATTTTTCGGATAAAAATTTTACTGAACATTTACCTAATGGTAACATCTAAACCTATATAAATAGATCCAATTATATGGGTCCATATTTTGGATTACATATAGCGTCGTAAAGAAGTTGATATGACCAAATAAAGCTCAATATCAATTTTTTTGTCGGGTTCATTTATATTTACTACAAGTTGAAAAAAGTATTTTTGCGTGGGCTTCAACTTCATCCTAAAACTACAATCTTTCTATATTTATGGTTAAGTTGTTATTTTCTTCCAAAATTTTGTTAAAATAGTTCCTTTTGTGAACTGTCACTAACATGTAAATATTTATCAAATAAAAAATTCTATATTAAGTACTGCCATTCTTAAACATTAATGAGAAAACTTTTTGCACTGATAAAACAAATTAAAACGAATACCGTCACATCTCCAATACAGTCTCAAAGAAAGGAGTAAATAAAACAACTCAAACTACAAACATAAAGAAAAAAAAAATTGGCCTTGAAACACTTATACTTATTGTTAAACTATAATGTAGGTAAATATCACTTGAAATTTAGTCAAAAACAAATGAAATTTCACTTGAAGACAGGACCACTCACATTTCGTTAGATTTAACAAACCTTTTCATTTGTTTTTGACTGTTAATAAAATGAACTAAAAATTAGTAAAAACATATTTTTATTAACACATTGACCTACATTTACTTGTTTAAGATATTAGAAAATTAACACTGTAATGCAAGTAACTGGGATCTAATTATTTATGATACTAAATAATTAGAAATTATTTATTTTAAATTTAACATTTTAGGTGGTAGTAGATTCATTCAAAAGTAGCGTTTCTGCAATCTTTCTGCAAAGAAACTGTGCTCTTTTAAAAAAGTTTTTTAAAAAATCAGATTATGTGCGCCCCGGTAGGCTAGTTGGTAGCTCGCTGGCTTATTAGTGTGGGTGTCGTGGGTTCTATTCCCACCAGAGGCACTGGTCTGTTTTCGCTACAACGCGTCAAAGGAAAAAGTAGCTAGTGCTCGGTTAGTGTAATAGTATATAATTTTTAATTATATGATTAAGAATTAATAAAAAAAAAAAAATCGGATTATAACTTTAAAAGTTAGAGCTTCTTAAGAATAAAATAAATAATATGAGCTATAAAATGAGTTAAGAAAAACGTTGACCATCGGATTTTTTTCATAGTACAGTCAAAGTCCGGTATAACGAATACTTGGTATAACGAAAGCGCGATATAACGAACGAACAACTTGTTTGCATTGACTACCCGGGAAAAGTAAATGGAACAACTTCTAAATGAATCACTTGTTTCATTACATCAACAAGAAGTGGCCTGTAATAAAAATATGCCATTTAGGCGTTCCTTTTCACGGGTAGCAAGATATTGATATTACTTTTTTAGTTTTTGACGTAAAACAAACATTTTTTAGAAAATATTTGACTTTTTTTTAACTATTTGATATTTTTTTTAGTTTCATTTAATTTATTATGAAATTTTTTGAAAATATAAAAAAATTTATCTTTCCTTTGAATTAAATAAAAGAAGTATTAACAATTAAATTTTTTAAAAAGGCGAGAAATCAAAAATATTTTCTGTTAATGTAAAAAAAATAAAAAAATCGCAGAAAAAAAGTAAAGTCATTGATCTTTTTAAATTGAAATAATTAAAAGCTTAAAAACAAATTAAAAACATAGGGTTTCTCTTTGAAAAGTATATAGAGGAGACCTTATAAATTTGAGAAACACGTATTACTAATTATTAGCATCAAAAATTAGTTTAAATACTCATACAGATGAAATTTGTTCTTGTGTTAAAATGAGAAGACTAACGACTTCGGTTAAGTTTTATAGACTTAGATCCGATTACTGAATGTCCCGTTAAAATTTAAGAAACAGTTAAATTGAAAATTTATATGGGCAACAACAAATTTATCAGTTAATGTCCCAGTTAGTAGCTAATGGGACATTGTGAAAATGAGGCTTAAATGATAACAACAAAAACAGTTATTCATGGGAACTTAAACCCATTTAACATATTTGTGTACTAACTTTTTTATGAGCAACTATAGTTAGTTGATAAATAATTTTGCATTATGTAGCCGTACACTATGTTTAAACAGGATAATCCCTTACATAAAATTCTAAAGAAAACAAAGGTCATTCTGTTAAAAAACAAAAGAAAATAATCTTAAGGAAACAAAACAAATGCATTAAAACTGCAAGCATTCAAGTGATTAAAATAATAATAAAAATAATTTATGTTCGCTATTAAATATTTAAAGAAAAATAAACAAAAGGGTGAGTTGAATGTTTTTAAATTAAAGGAGTTATTTCTCTACAATAAATTGACTTCAAATCACACAACGGAAAACGTTTTATTTTAGGTTTTTACTAAAACTAAATATGTTATGATGTGAGCAAGATTATTCAAGTTTAAGATCATTTGTTTTTTGTTAAACAAAAAACCCGCGCAATATTGTTTATTTAATAAAGGAACGCTAATGCCGCAGAGAATTATAGAAACGAAACGAAAAAATAACAAAATGTAACATATACAACCCTTTTTTTTGCAATAAGAAAAATGAAATATAAAAATCTACCTAAGATGTATGGCTTTGTCTTTGTCTTTCGCTTTATTCTGTCTACCTGCTGTATATTTGTTTGCAACTTGACCTCTCAATTTGACTACAAATACACATTTAATCTTTTTTAAATTTAATATTTTATTTTGTCTTTTATTTAATTAATAGACAATTACTTTCACAAGCCGGTGAAAAAATTTAAGTTGTTTCAATCCACAATTTTATTTTATGTATGAAAAACAGATACAAAATCTTCCATGGTTGATTTTTTTATGTGTCTTAGGAGAGTACTTTTTAGTATAATTTCCCTCGTCACTACTTCATCTTGACATCTAATTCATTCTGCGTATAACTTTTAATCTGGTTGTCGTTCACACTCTTGATGTGCTAATCAACATTGAGTGTACTTGAGAGGTAAAAAACAAAAATTGGAAGAACCGAGCTAATTGAAATAAAAAAAAATACAAAATTTTTAACTAATAACATTGTTTATGTTCAGGCTAGAATATCTAGTCATAATGAACTGTGTTGTTAGTGTTTATTAATAAACATTAACACTTTCTGGACTATTTTAGACTGAAATTTGAAAATCGGGTGTTTAAAAAATATTATTTGTGAATATTAATATTCACTGATGAACAATTTTGAGAAATATTGTAAATGCTTATATATCCTAAACCAGTCCCCTAGCCCGTCCATAGTTACACAGAAAAAAACTAAAAACGGTGTTCAATTAAAAAATTTATTGAATCAATTAATATTTTAATTGACTTTGCACCTATCACGCCAATGATACTATCAATTAAACCTTTTATTAAAATTAAGAAGGAAAAAAAGTTATTAATAACTTCTACAAAAAAAAAAATATGATACTCACAAAAAAAATGTGTGATCTATACGTTGGTATGTGTGTTTTTTACAATGCTGAGTATGTTTGTGTGTGTGCTTGTTTTGTTTGTTAACTTCAAATGTATTTGGTATTTTATACTGAAAATTTTCTATTTAGTCTAAAATAAAATATGTATTTATATATTTAAAAGTCAATTAAAATATTAATTGATTCAATTAAATATTTGTTTAGAAACAAATTAAATTCAAATCAAATCTTCAATTAGATATTTTAGGTTAATAATTTTTTCTGTGTACCGTATCGTAATACCAAAATTATTCATTTTAAAAAAAGTAGAACAACAAATGTATTTCCAAAAAACACGTCAGTCATTTTGAAATAAAGTTGTATTTTCAACTCAATAACACTTTGTTTCAATATTAAAAATAAATATAACCATTTTTAATACATTTAGCTTTAAAAGTCACTTATTTTTACATTTTCAAAAACTGACTAAGTTTGAGGTTATGTAACTTTTACAATCAATATACTACTAGCCTATTTTTTTTTGTTATGGAAACCTACAAGTCTACTTTACAGAACCCGTATTCATTTACAAGGGCATTTTCATTCCATCCCTGCAGTTTCAAACGTAGCTAGTGACTCTATGTAGTCAGTTATTTCGTTAGCGAAAAGCCTGACTAGCTACTTGAGATGCTACAGGTAATGCTAGAATTCGCCTTTTGATTATTTTAAGTATGAAAACAAGCAAAAAAAAAAATAAAAACAACGGAATGAACCGTTATCCCAATACAAAGAATATTATGACTTTGTTATTTTTTGTGTTGGCGTCAGTTTCTATTGAAAGTTCGTGGAAGTCAGATCGGTCGCGTGGTTGTGTTATTAAAAGAGGTAAAATGGCCAGCAATTTTTACTCAACACTTATAGGTACAAATATGCAATCTTTAGCAATTTTAACTTTTACTCATAGCTTTATTTTTCTTTTTTTTAGAATCAATACCAATAACGGAAAAAAATTCGGCGCCTGCGGAAGAGCAATTGCGGAAAGCCATTCAACTGCAAAAAAAAGGGAAATAAAATCAAAATGTTTAAAAATAAAAAATGAATATTTTTAATTTACTTTAATTTAATTTTTAAACTGAGTTTTTAATTTTGAATTAATTTTTTAATTTTTAATTGTTAATGTGAAAGAATGGAAATTTTTTTATTTTTTTTTTATTTTTTTTAATAAATAAGAAGCAAAATTAAAAACATTAAACTTGTCCTTTCTTTGTTCAGATAGAATAATTGAAATATGAAATATATGCTTCAATTAAATTATTGAATGCAATATTTATGATCTGGCGAATTCGTCAATCGGATTGTACTAGTCAAGTAGTTAGTACAATGTTGTTAAATATTTTGTCAGTGCTTTGTAACTAGCGATCTGCATGGTACATGGTAGTGCAGAGGGTAGTCACTGACTACCGCCAATGACATCCCCATGTTAAATTCGTCAGTGAAAAGCATTGCTGGTAGTCTGGCGGGTAGTTAATGGTAACTATTAGTAGTTAGGGAAATAGCTAAAGATTCGTTAGCTACGTCGACTGCAGGGATTAAGCACAGGCTTCCCAAATGTACATGCATGTTTTTTGTTACCATATGATAACTACAGGGCATTACGGGTTATTATTAATTTTTGAACAGATATACGCACCAGAGAACAGAATGAGACCATTCGTTTTTGT
Source organism: Delia radicum (assembly GCA_021234595.1). Taxonomy (NCBI): domain Eukaryota; kingdom Metazoa; phylum Arthropoda; class Insecta; order Diptera; family Anthomyiidae; genus Delia; species Delia radicum. The sequence continues at coordinate 190,553,488 of CM037852.1, forward strand.
TGTCCATTCATACCTTTATTGCTTTTGCATTGCTTTTATTCAACAACAACAGCCTATGCTGTTGCTGTTTATTTCATTTATTGTTTTTGTTGAATGCCTTTTTAACATTCATTTTTATAATGCCGATACATGTCAAGCAATGGAATGAAATGATGACACATGAATAACATGAAATCAATCACAACATTCGCGTAGTATTCGTTGACCTGTAGCAATAATAATAATTTTTTTTAGTTTTATTAAACATGAAATATGTATACATTTTTGTTTAATTTTATTAAACATCAAATATGTAAAAAAAAATTTAATTTTCTTAATACACAAAAAATTTGTTAACGTTTTATTCACTTAGCATTGATAACATTCATACCAATCGTTGTGTATTCGTTGTTTTCGTGAGTGTTAAGTGAGGTTAACACTAGACAAGCAATGCAATGCATGGATTTCGTTACACTCACTTTTCTCAATTCTGTCGATTGTTGCTTCATTGAAATGATGTGAGTTGACAACAATGTACTAATTTTTTGTGATTGCATTCAAAAGCATGAAATAAATCACTCAAACCGTTCTCTGATACGCACTGGTGTACATAGTGGAGAAATTCAGGCAGAGTTTAGAAAACAATTTAATTAAATCTTATTGAATAATATTAATTCAATATCTAAAGTATTTTCATTTAAAATTCTATAAACTGAAATAGTCCCTAACATGGCAATGAATTGCACGCATTACTTTTGCGAGAACATTTTTTTGGATTTATTTCTTAAATCGAAATTTCAACATCAATATTTTATTGATTTTTTGTCAGCTTTTATTATTTTGCAAACATAATCTACTTTGTGATGTGTCAGTTAAGCAATTTGTTAATGACAGCTACACATTAAATTGAAAACAAAAACGAAAGATAAAAATGGTTAAGGCGAAAAAATTTTAAAAAAGAAAAAATTAAACAATACCATACAGAACCCGGTTTTACTTTCATATTAAACAAAGCAATGAGGGAGTGACTCCATAAAAATCAGCGAAATAAAAATAATGTATAAAAAATTCAATGACAATGTAATACACACGTTGCAAGTAGTGGAAATGTATGCTGTTACAAGAAATATTTTTCAAAGTAATTTTTATTTTTCATTTTTAGTGTTTGTATGCTAACCTATGCCAACTAAGTAAATGAACAAAATTCAAATATAAATTATTGCTATTATTGCTAATAGGCATGTTTTTTTTTTTCCAAAATGCATGTCAATAAAATCATAGATTACAGGCATTATTGCAAATATTGAAAAGTGAAAAAAATTCAAAATGAAAGTGTTTGAACAAAACAGTCCAGGTAGAATTTTCCAACCGTACCAAAAAAATAGTACACTGCTATTTTTGTAAAACCCGCAGTGTTAAAAATTACCAAAGGTACAACTAATATTGTACTAGGAAAACATAATTTTGGTTGCAAAGCATGTGTTTTGCCAGTACCAACCTCAAAATTGTTTGCCCATATTACAAATATATTTTTTTAAATATTTTATTATATTTCACATATTTTAATAAAGTAATACTAAGATCGAACTGTATTGCTTAGGCTTAAATGTGATTTATTTTACATATTTCTCAAAATTAATTTAATTTAAGCTATTTTAAAAGCACACAATTTTTTGAATTACCAACGTTATGCCAACGGTGGAAAGTTCCTTCAAACCAACGATTGGTCACTGTTATCAATCGGGTAACAGGACAATACTGTCAAGATTGTTAATCTCACGTTCTGTCAACGCTCAACCGACGCTTTGCCAACACTGTGCCGATTGTATTTTTCTATCTGGGAGTTTAAGAAAAAATGTCTATGACATGCTTAAACGGTATCTTAAAAACGAAGTGTTACATCATTTCCTTAGGGAACACGTACCACGTAACACAATATTCCATATTCAAACGGTTTGAAAATGGAGTAGTGACATAAAACGGGATAAAAAAGAAAGGATGTTAAATTGAAAAAAATAGGCGGTTAATCAAATTGGGACAGGAAATCTTAAGTTGGCAGAAAATTACCCGTTTCCAAGAAAATAATTAGCAAAAACTTGCACCAAATGAACGTGAAACACTATATAAAGGGTCCGCCAAATAACTTTTTTTTTTTGAACTCCTGAACCAATTGGACTTTGTATGGCGTCATACCAAGGTCTTTATGCAAATTCGTCTCAATGATGTCTCCGAAATGTTCAATTGTTGAGAACGACGGTGAATTGATGTTGATAGCGCTTCACGCACACTTTCTGCCACAGCAGCAATATTCTCGGGTCTACGCACTGTTTTTGGCTTTTCACGCTTTGGTTTATCGATGAGGATGCCAGTTTCTTTCACTTTTTTTTACAAGATAACGAACATACGGACCATATTCGTTCAGCGGAAGGATAAAACTAATTATAAGCACTAGTTGAAAAAAAAAAAGTTAAATGGCGGACCCTTTAGTAAAAAAAAACATTTGGCAGATATACCAACAAAATGCATACAACTGAGAAAAAACTTCATGAAAAAAAATTTTGGATGATAAAAACCTTATTTTCTTTTGGTTGGGAGAACGGAGGAATTAATTCTCGATTTTATTCCGGTGACTTGAAAAAGACTCACGACAAGATACGTTATTCGCCCAAATCGTTTGAACCATAGTGTGGGCAGCCATTTCAGGAGAGGTATATCACCAATTTTCATCCAGGATTCAAAAGCTATGGCTGTAACACGGATGTTTTATATTAATAAATGTTTAGTAAAACTGGAAAAATTTATCAGAGATAAACACTCTAAAGACAACATATAATTTTTGATAGAGTTAGCAAGCTGTCAGTACACAGAAAAAAACTAAAAACGGGTTTTAATTAAAAAATTTATTGAATCAATTAATATTTTAACTGAATTTTGCACCTATCACGGCAATGATACTATCAATAAAGCCTTTTATTAAAATTAAGAAGGAAAAAAAGTTATTAATAACTTCTACAAAAAAAAAAAAATATGATACCCACAAAAAAGTGTGTGATCTATACGTTGGTATGTGTGTTTTTTGCAATGCTAAGTCTGTTCGTGTGTGTGCTTGTTTTATTTGTTAACTTCAATGTATTTGGTTATTTTACACTGAAAATTTCTATTTAGCATACAGTGTATTAAAAATAATATGATAATTGCGTCTAAAATGAACTATGTATTTATATATTTAAAAGTCAACTAAAATATTAATTGATTCAATTAAAATATTAATTGATTCAATTAAATATCTGTTTAGAAAAATAAATTCAAATCAAATCTTTAATTAGATACTTTAGGTTGATAATTTTTCTGTGCATGCCAAAAGACGTTATAATGGCTTAATGCAACACCACATATCTTTTGTACCGAAATACTCAAATCCTCCAAATATTCCAAAAGGAGAACTTTTGATGCCTTTTATGCCAAGAAGTATATGAAAATGGTGGGAAGTCAAAAGCACTGAAGGATTGATGAAAAAATTAAAAGCAGTTTAATAAAAACTGACATGAATGTCGTCCGAAGCATGATTGAACGTGGCAAGCATAAAATACGCCAAATAGAAGGTCGCGGCCCATTGGCTCTTTAGAAAAAGGGAATTAATAATTTATAGTCTATACTGTATTCTAAATAAAAATACTTAAAAAAAAAAAAATTAATTTTCTAATTACACGCGTTTTAAAATTGTCCATTTACTAACTTGGTATAGGTTATATTGTGCAGTAACCCTGTCACACTATTGACCATGATATATACAAACCGCCACCGACAACTAGTAACAACCGACTATTCTTTACCAGTCTGAACAATAACAAAAATACGAAAATGTCATGCTTGGCAGAGCAACTAAAACAATAACGTCCAATGTTAAGCAGAAAATAAAGCCGGAGGTTGGCGGATTTTATGTTCTTTATATCTGTGCATCAACAAGTTTTAAACCATTTACAATGTTTTATTTAAAATGAGGAGTTTATTATAAATATGTTTTGCAGCCATCATGACTTTATCCTGGATGATGCTTTTCAGTTTTTGTTTTTTGTTAAATTAATTTTTTCTCTGTATGTGTAATAGGGTGTCCCGGTAAAAAAATTCAAGCAAACAACCCAAAAATTTGGACTGAAAAAATCAAAATTAACTGCAACCTACAAAAACAATAGCGTGCCCGGAAAACATACTCGGTAGTGAGTAAAGTTTTTGTTGCCAATCGAATGTTTCAGTTGCTGCTACCGAATTTTTCAGTTTTTATAACAATTATTCGATTGAAACATTAGAAAATTAGAATTTCGATTGCCTTAACAGAAATTTGGTCATTATTACAAAAAATTCGGTACATCCAACATAAACATACGTTTTTACTGGATAAATTTTTGCCAGTAAGAATTTGTAAGAAGAAAAAAACATATGATTGAAAAAATATGCTTGTTTTAAAGTGTTTTAAAGTGTAAAATATTAAAGAATTAAACTATGAAGGAAATTAAAAAACATTCTAAATTATTTCTGGGCGACAACTTCAATTAACTTTTATCTTTTCCATAACAACCAGGTGCTTTTTTTTAATATTTGGTATTAAAATCAGCTGTTATATATATTTTACCAATTCTTACAATTTTCTTGATTTACTTTTTTGTAAATTTGTCTTACTCTCTATAATTTTGTTACTGAGTAATTTTTACTGGACTTTACTGGGAAAGTAATCTACACACTTAGCCTAGTTTTTGGGATGTAGATTATCTTTAAACTTAGATTAACGAAGTTTGTAAATGGAATACTACCTCTGAAATATGATTTATTTTATTTTGTTATAATAATAGCCAATATTCTAACAAAATGAAGTGATTCCGACAATTTGTTGTTAAGAAACTTGAAAATGGCAGACAAAAATCATTGTCGGATTAACTAAACCGAGTTTAACTGACATCCCAAAACTCGGTCTTAGTGCTATCAAAAGTGTCAAACTTTAACAATTTTGTTCTGTTTATTTTCCCTATTAAGCATCGTTTTAGAATTATTTCTTTAATCAATTCGCATGAAAGTCATTTATCAGGACACGCTATTAAAGGGTCCGCCAAATAACTTTTTTTTTTTGAAATGCTATAAAAAAAAAAAATGAATATTTTCTCAAATTTCTTTTTTTATTTGAAAGTACAATCCTTCCGGTTAATAATGGAAAATAATTTCATTCAAATGGCTGCCTCGGCTGGCCATGCGTAGCCTACACAATCGGTCTAATTTTTAAGCACATTATCGATTGT
>CM037852.1:190558854-190598226 GCA_021234595.1 Delia radicum
TTTTAGACCAATTTTCAAAATTGTAATATGGCAAGAGAGTCGTTTTAAAAATTTTCAATACGGTCATCGGATATGTGACTATTGAAAGCGCTGAAGGCAAACCTAAATATCTAATATTTTTTTTCAGTTTTGATTCGATTTTCACAAATCTTTACTTATGTAAAAGATTGGAGCTTCAAATAATTAATTATTAAAAAAATTATTAAAAAAGCATACAGTATCTGTAGAGAAAGTTGTAAAAATGCAAAAACTCAGTTTTTTCGCGAATTTATCAGAAACTGCATCCTTGACTTCTCTTAAACAAGTTGTGGTGTTATATCATATTGTCTTGTACAATATATCCAAAATTCAGAGAGGGGGGCACTATGGTTCGAAAAATATTTTAGTAAGAAATTCTCATATTATTTTCTTATAAAAGTGAAATTTTCCATTTTTATTCAATACACACTAATTTTATATTTCGCAAAACTCATGACTCATAGTCCAGAGTATACTTTTTTTAATTGTCTTTAGTGAATCGGAATGTGTATTCAGAATCCTCCAAGTCATTAAGTTTTTTAGACATTCTAACATGAAAATTCAAAAAACACCTTTTTTCATCATATTCGGAACTTTACCACACCGCGAATATTTTTTACTTACATTTTAAACTCGTCGCAGCTTCTAAAACTACTTTCTTTTATTTTCAAAATACTTGTGAATCTATCAGATATCTCTATCTGATTTCATATAAACCGTTCATTGTAAATTAATTAATTTAGTTTCATATAAGTGTGGTGATGTTGAACACGTTATTACTGGCAACGGCTGAAAAATGAAGTTATCAAGTAAATTCAAAGGGCATTTTAAAAATGAAGAGTAAATTAATCTCTATGTAACGTTCCGAATATGACAAAAAATTATGTTTTTTGTATTTGTAGCTTACAATACAAAAAAAAAACTTGATGACTTGGATAAATTGTGAATTAAGAGCTCAAAAGACAATTTGAAACTATACTTTGGACCATAGGTTGTGGGTTTTGCGAAATTTAAAAGTTGTGTGTATAAACAAAGTTCAAAATTTAACTTGGTTAAAAAAACAATTTAAAAATTTCTTGCTAAAATCTAAATAGCTTACGAACCCATGGAGACCCCACTCTGAATTTGAATATGTTGTACAAGACACTATTATTTATTACCACAATTTGTTTAAGAAAAATCGAAGATGTAGTTTTGAAATATTCTCAAAAAAAACTTCGTTTTCTCTGAAAAGACTGTATGGACTCTTTAATAACTATCTAAAATTAGAATATCTAATCTTTCATATGAGATAAGACTAAGTAAAATCAGAAAAAAGCTAAAACCTATGAATACCTATGTGCACACTTTCAATGAAATCAAAGCACATACATTCCAAAAACGACTAAAATTTAATCGAAATTTTTGTAATGACTTAATACTCAATTTTAAAAATTTGTTTGTGGGTTGAAAGAAAATATGAAATTTTTTACATCAAAAAAGTAAATGATTGTAATTTTTTGAATATTAAAGTTTTTCAAAGATCGGAAATTTCTCGATCTTTTAATTTAAAAACAAAAAAAAATAATATACATGCACAACAAGTTTTTCTCGTTCAAAAAAAGTAGCCATACCAAAATCAACATATCTTTTATGACACCGGTCTTATTTCTATAAATTAATTAATTTTCAAAAAATGCTTTGAAAAAGTGTCAACAATTTTATTTTTAATTAATTATATGGCAACCCGGGAACGATAGTTTACATTTTTTTTAAAAATTTATTTGTATTGTAAAGAATTCATGTTTTCAAATTCTTTTTACCGAGTGTTATTTCTCCCTCCTATCCCAAAATTATCGGACCTTAGAGGTAGGTGTTGCTTTCAAGCAACTGCAGTGTAAAATGGGTTAAATCAGCAAAAACTTTTGCTAAATATTTGTAAACAAAACACTGATATCAAAAACTGTAATATCAACAAAATTTTGCTAACATTTAACCAAAATTTTTAGTGAATGCAAATAGCAGTAAATTTCGCCAAAAACCTGCAGAATCATTTGCTAAAAATTTTAGACTGCTAATTTTAAAAGGTCAGATTGAAAATATTTTTTTGTTTTCCAAAGTTTAACAAATATTTTGCTGATTTCAGCAGACCAATTTGTTACTTTGAATAAATTTAAATTTAGCTTTAATATAAATAAATTTTTGCTGATTCAACAGATGTTCTTATCTTACTAATATTTAAAAAAAAAATGCAGATGTTTTTGCAACGTCATTTTGAAGTCTTTTAGTAGTTTTAGCAATAAATTAAAGGATTTTTTTTATTTGTGTATTTTTATTTTAAATTTATTTTCAAATCTATTACACAAGGTGTTTAAAGCATGCCAATGGATATCCTCCTAGGTTCATTTCATATAGAAGTTATAAATTTTATAGCAGATCGTTTAGTTTTTTCGATTTTCATCAATTTCGCACAACAGAAGTTGAATACCTAGTGCTGCAAAAATCTGCACAATAAATGGAAATAGAAAAAAAAACTCTTTGCTTCGTTTAAAAATAATTCTTGAGAGGAAATAAATTAACATAATAACGAAGTCGTTTATTGCCTGCTAAAAGTTAGATCTTAGTGGCCTCAATTTATGACCATCGGCATACTACTAATGATATGGGATGCATGAGAGATTTCAAAGCTAAATCATTGGTCTACCTTACATCATTAAATTCATCTCATTGGTATTTTTTTACTTTGGCACCTTAACGTATACTTGATGTAGAAACTTAATTAATATTAATCATACTCCAATTTAAAACTTTTATAAACCTTTTCATTTTTCAAAGGCTTAATACAAATATTAATTAGTTCGTTAATTAACCTTTAATCTCAAACTAAAGAATGCGAAAAAATACTATAACTCATTTCTATATCGGCCATTCCACGTTAGATCGGCCAAAATGTGACCTTGGATCTTGCGATTTCAATTATATTTTGCACGCACAAACTCTATGGAGCCACTTAAAGATTGCCGTTTTTATTTTCTTGAAATTCGAAAAAACCATGGTTTTATTTGTGTTAGTTTTTTTTTGAAAAATAGAAAATATGCAAAAAGTGTGTAGGTTGGAACAATCGTAGTTTCTTTACTATATATTGTATCATTATAATTAAAAATGTAATGAAATTGTATACTGCACTAATTTTATACTGTGCATTAAAATTATGTTCCAGCTTCAAAAATAAATGAATTTTTTGTGCAATTTGTATTAACTTTTGTATTAACTTTTTCGTATGAGTGTAGTACTAGTCCATGAAAATATCATTTACAATTTTATATGGAAACTCCTACTAGTTTCAAAATTACAGCTTATCAAGCCGGAGTTTTGATGTACTTTTGCACACATATTTTTATATTTTTAATTAATTGTATCTTTCTTAAAACATTTTTCTAAAAATTGCACCACATGGCTCACGATAGAGGGCGTAATTTTAATCTGAATTTAAAAAGCCTATTATTCTGCATAAATTACTCTACGTAGTTTTCTATATCCTTGTATTGTTTTTAAATAAAAAAAAAACAAAAATAAATTAATCAAAACACACGAATTGTGTTGTGAAAATTGTACCAAAGTACGCGAAACGCCTAGAAAATGTACCGAAAAATTGCTAAAAGAGAAATTAACACCAAAAAAATACAAAAACTAATAAATTTGAATATTATAGGCCTTAAATATTTAATTCCAATTGTTTAATTTATATATTGATTTGCTCCATTGGATTGCATATAAAAAAATAAGAGGACATCTTGCCTCAAAATAGCCCAACTTCAAAATGCTATAAATTAACAGTGCACTCAAAAAAAATCAATAAAGTCAGCAAAATTTTTGCTGGGATGATCCTCGCAAAAAATTTTCTAATATCAGCAAAAACTTAGCAACATTTTTGGGTGATATTAGCAACTTTTTTTGCAAGAATCCTCCCAGCAAAAATGTAGCTGACTTTACATACTTTTTTTTTAGTGTACGATTTAACTTTTTAAAAACCCTTTGGACATTTTGGTCTACTAATAGACGTTGTGGGCGTTGTGGTGTAATGGTTAGCGCGTTGGACTGTTACACAGATGGTCACGGGTTTGATTCCCGGTGACGACAACATCAATTTAGAAAAATAATATGTATGAGTTTTCTATCACTTAAATGTATAGCTGCGCCCACCTTCAGTGTTCCCATATCACTTAACCCCACCGAAGTAAAATAATGAATCAGGGCTATGAAACAAAAAGTTTCAATAAATTCGCCAACTCTCATCAGGTGGCGGCCAACAACTGTTCTTATCATCTCGTGCAATTACAGCGTTGCCATGTTTGAAACCCTTCATCTTTCACCACCTTTGCTACCGAATGTAAGATTTTTTATTGACATGTTTACTTCAAATAAAACACCTGGGTTATTAAAAATTAAATTTTAACATTTTAAAACATAATGTTTTAATAAGTTCGTTTATCTTTGGGGTACAGAAAAAATCTTAAAAATTAAATGTATAGTTTTTAAAAGAGAGACATTTACACGGCGCCTTATCATTGCATTTTTAAATTTACTCTTTTTAACTTTGGAAAATTAAAAAAAAATAGCAAATTGTTCTTGATTCCATGGAAATATAATGAAAGCAGCACGCTACCAACTAGCCCGGTAGGCTTGTTGGTAGAAAGCTTTTTTTTTTTTCAATAATTCACTAATAATAGATAAACCCCGGGACTCAAAAAAAGGAAGGTCTTTTTTATAGTAAAAAATCAATTTTTGCAATTATGCATAATTTTTTTCAAACCGAGAATGCCCAAACTTGTGAAAATTGCATTTAAATAACAAACTGCATAAAAATTTATATCTTTTAGATTCAAAAAAAATTATTCTCTAAAGAAATAGGCGGTGATCCGATGTAATAAATGCTGATGATCCAATGAATATTAAAGAAAATAGGAATATTCAAACTTACACACTTTTTGCATATTTCTCATTATTTCATACAACTTAATCGCGCATAAAACCGTATATTCTTAAAAATTTAAAAAAAAATTAAAAACGCCAATCTTTAAGTGTTTCCACAGAGTTTCTAAATCCAAACTAAATTGAACTCGGAAGACCCAATGTCAAAGAAATTACTTTTTATGGCCGGTCTTCGGTGGAGTGGCCGATATATTATTTTTTTTTATTTAATTTTAACGTCAAAGAAATGTACATTTTATTTTTAAACCCTTTTTTATATTAAAAATACTGTAAAAGTAACTAGCCATCAAAAACATAAATTTATGTATAGTGTAAAGGTTTTTTTTTGTTGTTAAGTTATCTTTTGCGTTATTTTCTTTAACGAAGTTAATTATCTGCTCTTGGAAATCGTTACAAATTGTCAAACAATTTTAAATTATAAATTAAGCGTAAATAAAAAATACATTTTGTACTCTACACAGGTGGGGTTCCAACTTAAAATTTTTTTCTTACATCATGAACAGGTCAGCTACTGTCATGCGATTTTCACAAAATTCTTTTCGGAAACAATGAACTTGCAATGGCATTGATTTGTTGCTGCATGGTTTGTTATAAATATATAATTTATCATATTTAGATTTTTAGAGCATATTTTTTGTCATTTTAAATGATTTTTGTTGTATGTTTTGCGTTTAACTGTGTATTCCTTAGAGGTAAAACATAGATATTATTTTAAATAAAAAAAGCAAGAATTAAAAAAACTTAACACTGTACTGAACTGAATAAGAAACATCAAATTGCCATCAGACATTTATATTTTATTTTAATCCATCGCTATCGAGTTGGAAACACGATTTTAAAAAAATCTAAAAATTTTTAGCCCTGTATTTTAGATTTTTTAGTGCATAAAAGTCGCTGCCCTGTTCATGTATAGCCAATAGGTTATTCAATAAGTCCGAAAATGCTGAACTAACTTCCTGTTATCCAATTTTACCCAACCTATAAATACGCTGGGAATTTGTTAAAAGTTTTTGGTAAATTTTACCCGTTTTCGAAAAGTTGCTTCATATAAAAAAATATTCGTGGTACATACTTGCAGGCCAAATTTTTTACTCGAAATTTAAAAGCCATAAATCGTAATTTAAATTGTGAAAGTAAACAATTTTTAAATTTAAAACACACAGAGAAATAACGTGCCAACCGAATTGAAAAGTGTATTTCAATGGCAACAACTTATAAATTCAGTTAGTACAACGATATTTACAATAGATTTCTGAACATTTTGGGTGTTGCAACTAAAATTCAGTTGAATTGACCGAACTTTGTTTTGAAACCTAATGTTCAGTTGTACCAACCGACTTAAAATCGTAATAACCGAATTTAAGTCGTAGTAACCGAATGTCAGCTGGCAAATAACAAAATTCTTCTCTGTGTGTAAGAAAGACAAAGTCATAAAAAGCTAAAAATTACTTTTTCAGCAGAAAAATAATAAGACTAGAACATAAATACTTTGTGAAAAAATAGCCAGGGGAACCAGAAATATACTGTATCATATTTTTCTTGTGCGTCTGATTAAAGAATGGATGATATATTTATCCGTTTCAGATATTAACGAATTCTGGCATCGATATGTTAGGGAATATTTATGCATATTTCGTTCTAAATAGCTTTTTTTTTTTACATATTTTGATCTTAAGGGCAAATTTTTTAGAAAAAGTCTATTTTTAGAGCATATTGTTGTTCTTTTCTACAACAAAACAAACTTTTCCCTTTATTTTAAATTTTTCATTATAGTAAAGTTTATTTTTCAACAAAAAATTTCCACAATTTTTTTCAATATTTTCTGGCAGTTTGCAACACCGATTTCGGCACTTATTGCTTTATTGAGTTTTCTATTTTATGATTGTACCGATTTAGGTATAATTCATTTTTTATCTCCTTTTTTATTAGCAATCAAATTAAATTTCACAAAAGTAACTTCAACTGTACTGAAAAAAAAAGTTTTAAAATACGACTTTTTGATACGAAATATGTTTTTAAGAGCACATCAAATGATGTTTTCTGAATTTCAATTGATATTTTCTGAATTTTAAAATGATATTTGCTGAATTTCAAATGAATATTCTGAATTTCAATTGATATTTTCTGAATTTCAAATGGAAAATCTGATTTACAATTGACATTTTCCGAATTGCAATTGGAAATTCTAAATTTCAATTGTTATTTTCTGAATTTCAAACAAAAGTTTCAATTGGATTACAACAGTTTTCAATTAAAATTTTTTACTCTGCTATTATTTTTTTCACTTTACCTATTCTCTCTTCTTTTTCATTTTTTCGATTTCGGTTTTGGGCTAAAATTTCTCCCAAATTGAGATTTTAGTTGAAATTTTTGCTATTTGAACTTGATGAAATACAAAATTTTTAACTAATTTTGTTTTGCTAAATTTACTAAAGTCTAAATCACGGATGTTAAAGTTAGTACAATTGTACTTTTTTTTGGTACATTTTGACCTTCTAAAGTACCGTGGTACTACCGCGACTCGTTTGGTACAATTTAAAAATTTTTAATTTTTCCCCTTTTTGAATTTTTGGTATAGCAAAAGAAATTGTTATTGTGTCCTTTTTCATTGCATTTATTCGTTTTATGTAATGAGTGCTTAAAATATATAATATATAATTTTGAGGATTTTGTAATTTTTTTTTTTTAAATATCGGAAATTTGATTTTTCACAAAACTTATCTGGCAGCTGGTATTGTGTTGTATAGAGCTCTTACATATATTGACACTTGGTGCAGCCAACTTCACTTTTATTTTGAATTTATTAAAATTCTGAGGATGTTAAAATTAAATTATTGTTAAAGAAATGAAAGAAACAATCTTAAATAAAATTTTTCGCAGTTTTGACAACCAAAGTCAACCTTAATAACGAAGTATTAATGTGGTTCCATAAATTTACTCCAGAAAATGTTATTTCAGGTAAAACAACTAGTATTGTAAATCTTTTAGTAAAAATGTTCCCGAAAGAAATTGCAAATTTTGATTCAATAAATAATCAATTTAGAGCTTTAGCTGATGTTGAGCAACTGAAGTCGTTAAAAAATTAAAACATTTTAGTTTTTGGTCGTTAGTAGCTAATTTTCAAAATGAACTGAATGTCAATATGTTTCCTGACATTTCTAGAGTCGTTGCTGGAATTTAATCCATTCCACACTCGCCTGCAGATATGGAAACAGTGTTTTTTCTTTTCAAAATATAATAAAAACTAAGGAAAAAAACAGACTACATGTGCCAACATTATCAAGTCTCATGAAGACAGAGGATTGGTTAAGATCGACAAATTTATGCTGCTATGATGTAAAAATTCAAATAATTCCATGATTTTGATCTCATATATTCATAAAGCTTTTTTGTACCTTATTTATTCATACATACATATAATGTATGTTATTGTTAAGTTTTGTTTTTTTTTTTGTGTATAAGTGCATTTTTATGTACTTTTTTTGTTGTTTTAATAAATTATAAAAAAATGGTACCGTGAAGGTCCAAAAAGTACAATTTTTTTTGAAGGTTGTACAAAATTGAAAACCCCATTTAACATCCCTTGTCTAAATATATTATTTTGAGAAACAAAACCGGCAGAGGTCGTTGTAATGCGATGTTTGAGTTTCAGTATTTGTTTATTTTTTAATATTTTTTCAGTATAAAATAGAATTAGATTAGATCGAATTAGAAAAATATTTGGAAACATGTATGCAAATGATTATATTATAAACTAATAAAAAATAAAACAATAAAAATTATTCAAGAGCTCTTTAAAAAAAGTATAAAAATGAAAAAAATTCTTTCTGAATTGTAGGACTTTATAATGTTTAAAAAAATTATTAAAAAAATTTTAAAAATATTTTTCTTTTAACAATGAATAGATATTAAAAATTTTGGAAAAATCAGTGCTTTTTTAATTAAGTTTTTACTTATTTGAAATTATTTTGAATTTATTTCTAGAATTTTTTGCTTAAAAAAATGGTTACATTTTTATTAAACAAAATTCAACTTCAAAAATTACATTATCAATTTTATGATAATGCTATATATATTAATATATATTTTAACCACTGAATTAAAATTATTTAAAGTAATAAAGCTAATGAGAATTAATAAAATCTAATTAAAATGAACTTAACATATTTATTACTAATACATAAACATTTATATAAAACAACGACATACATATTACAAAAAACAACAACAGTATGGTTTGAGCGATAGTATACAAAAAATGTAAAGCAAGTTCCGAATTTAAGCAAATATTTAATTAATTCAATTAATTTTTAATAGACAGCTTTTCAAATTTTCAACAATCGATTTATTTGAAAAAAAAAAGTTGGGAAACATTTTTTTCTATGTACTCTTTATGATTTTGCGGGTAAATTTCGAAAAATCAAGCAAAATGTTCGAAAACCGGCGGTAAATGATTTAAATATAAGAATGTACAAAAACTGTAAATGAAAAAAAGTTTTTTTTTTTTACAGATTTGGATTCAGCGTATCTAAGTGTATTAAAAAATATGTATTCTAAACCTTTGACGACATAACTAAAACCAATACAAATTTTTTGACAAACTTTGTTGAGGCTTGGTCCTATGGCTAAAAATACATTTTTTGCATCTTTTTGCGCTTTACTGCTTCCCCCCCATTGGAAAAATGCAGTACTAAAGCTAAATCATTAATGGATTTTGTCCAAGTTTTAATTTTGTATTTGCTTTAAAGGCATAAGTAGTAACGATTTTTGTATAAACTTAACAGCGGATTTTTATCATTAGAAAATCTAAAAACAAAAACATAAAAAAGATCACTAAAAAAATAAAAAACTAATTTTTTGATTTTGGGTAGACCTTGTAAGGCTCTGAAACTAAAAGTCCACATATGTCTGTTGTCACGTTTTGTTAAAATCATCATCCCGATTTTCCTAAAATGGCAAAAAGTAGAATTGGGACATATATCAGCCATTTGTCGTCAAAGCGTTAAAGAGAGGTTCTGCAAACAAATTGAAATTGGTCGAGTAGTGTAATTTCCTAATCAAAACACGTGCCACAATTTTCATGGACACTATTGATTATATTTTGATTTGATTTATGATTTTGTAAATTTATTTAGCAATTTAATTATTTTTGTCTGTAAAACACTTCAATTGTGATGTATTTTATTTAAAGTAAAACGTTTTTATTTTGATTTTTTAATAAATATCCTGTTAAACTCTTATATAAGTCATTCATCACGTACTTCAATATTTTGTAAATTAATTTTTTTTATGTGTGTGTGTTCGTTTTTTTTGTATTTTTAACAAACAATTTGTAATTTACTGAGTAGAACAAAACACAAGTTTAACAAAATTTAAGTGTTTGTTAAATAAACTTTTAATTATTTTATATACAACTACATAGTTGTTATGTGGATAATATTAACCCTCTAACTGGCAAACGATGTTTTGCAACGAAATTCATACCATGTGCTGCACTCGAAAAACAAATAATAAGTTCTTTAACAAAATTGTCTAAAGCATATAAAAGAGAAATTTTGGACAAAAAATATTTCTATTACCAAGATATAACCACGCTCGAAAAACTATTTGTTTTCTGTTCCTATTTAAAAATATATCGGGATTTTCGCTTTTTGGAAAAAGCGAAATGAGGCGAAAAAGTATCTAAACTTTAATTTATATTGTTCAAACTTCAACGCTTTGCTTTTAATACTTAATGTCTTCGTTCTGCAAAATTTTATAAAAATCCGTCTATTAGTTTATAAGTTAAGACGATGTCCTTAAGAGGAGTCCTGATAAAATCCTGCGTGTCCTTGGACTAAAGTAAGGATTTATTATTAAAGATAAAGCTTCATTCTTTTAGTCAACTTAAATTGGTTTTTTACATTTTTAAAAACTATATTTTTTTAAAACTAATTAGTTTTTGAAATTTTACGAAATTTCGATTTAGAAGCTTTTTCGCAACCAAACCGTGGACGACACACGTAAAATTTCTCAGCAAAATAATTAGCAAATTTAGTTTTCTATCGGAATATATTAACTTCTAAGTATAAAACGCTCATTTGACGCATTTTTTTACACAAGTCTACAAAATTTTATAATTTTTTACTTAATAAAAATTTCAAAGGGCTGATCAACCGAGGGCATTATATGTTTTAGTTTAGTGGTTTTTCTATATCCCGCGTTTTCGGTTTTAAATTTTCTGGAAAGAGAATGTTCACTAATGTGGGACTAACAAGTGGAGTCTTCCGACGATTTCTCTCGGATCTTAATGAAATTTGGATATGTGATAAAAAAAAGCGACACGTACTTTTTTAGCGGCCAAATGTGGTTAAAATGTGGGGCCAAAGTCAATACATTTTTGTAAGGAAACATACCTAAAACTAATGAAATTCAAATCTTTTGAAAGCAGTTTCGATGTACTCGAAAAAACAAAATGGTTGATTGCAATATTGCCTATGTAGTGTGTTAGGGTTGCCATTTATTTAAAATATTGATTAAAAAGCTCTTCGCGAATAGTCGTATGCAAGCCGAACAATTACAAATGTCGAAAAAATCCCAGATACCCCCTCGATCAAATTTAATTGACAATAATAAACATATTTTTAAGCTTAATCCAACTATAATTCTTATATATAATACTTCAAAGTTATCGGATATGTTTCTAATACCAGTTAATGCGTCTCCAAAACCTTTTTCCTTGGTACCTCACTTGCCTAAAGTTTCTCTAAAACAATTTGAATTAAGCAAAAAAAAAAAAAAACGAAAAATAGGTAATTTCCGTAAACATGGTATTGGGCCTCTAATAAAAAATAAGTGTTCTATATTTTTTTTTTCTTTAACATATCCAAATTTCATTAAGATCGGAGAGGACCCATTGTGAGACTCCCCTTTCACAGTTTGATATATCAGAAATTTTTTTGGAAATAGTTTGGCCATTTATTACTTAGAGCTCCGATTTGAACAGGCATAAGTGACGTAATATAGAGCTTAAGTTTTGATTTGAACCATCCAAACACCCCGGGGCGGCAATATTACTTTTTACAGGGAACTTTTTGCTTATACAATTTTGAGTGCTCGCCAGTTTGTTGTTTCTAATTCGGGTTTTTAACATATTTGTGATCTGCTAGTAGAGGCTAACAAAAAACATATTTATCTCTAATAGTTCCCGAGATATTCCCAATTGAAAAAGAGAAATTCCAAATTTGTTCCGACTTAGGTTATTTAAATAAATAAATTCTTGATCAAATAAAAAAATTAATGCTATATCGTGTTCCTCTCAAATTCTACATTCGTTCAAAATAAAGCACCAACAGTCTTTTCCCTCCAGATAAATATTTTCTTCACGCCTCTAATTAGGTAACGGAAGCGGTTGCAGATACTCCAACATAAACCTAATTTAGTCTCTTTCAAGCCCCGCTTTAAATGCAGACATGACACAAAGAAATCTAAAAGCCCCATTTTTGGAATTTATTTAAACAAAATGTTTTTAAATTTATTTAAACCAAACAACACAAAAGAATTATAAAATGAAAATAAATAATATATATAATAGCAGAAGTGCAGTGATATGACCTCGGTTTACAAGACACTTGATATGTCAATTGACTCATTTGTTTACTGCTTTTGAATTACCGATGAAAAAAGTTCGTACATGGGTGTATATAATCATATACAGTCTTAAATATAATTCATTATCACCTCATATTATAGCTGATTCGAAAAATGGCATAGATAAATTTATCTCATGAGATCCCATGGGATCTCATTTAATATAATTTGATCCGAAAAATTGGTCTATCTAGTTTGATGTAGTTACATACAATTTAATGAGCTTATATAAATTGATATAATTCTTTGGAAATCAATTTGACTAATATGTAATGCCATATACAATTATATGTAAAAGTTATATATTTTTCTTCTTCTAGCGTATATGTTTAATATACATATATGATTATCAACGTAGGCAAAATTTTAAATTTTGTTTTTTTTTATTTATTTCGATTTTCCGATTCTGAGCATTACAATAGGGGTTCCTTAAGCTTTTCTTTGCTTTTTTAAGATTTTCTGACTTAAAGGTTTTCTGACTTAAAGTTCTTTTTATACTCATACTATATTATGTATTATATTAGCTTTGAACTTTTGTTATTATGTGTAGCTTTTCTTAGCTTTTCAATTTTACTTTTTTTCAATATATTTTTTGTTTAAATACATTGAATTTAGCTTTTTTCTGATAATTATATGTTAAAGTGATAATTTTTTTTTTTAATTTTAACCATATATGTTCATATATAAAAGTGATAGCATTTTTCTTTTTAAATTTATTTGATGCCATATATTAGTTATTATTAAGGCAACCAAAAATAAGCTAGAGCTTGTTTTTTATTTGAAAAGATAGACCAATTTGATTGAACAGAAGTTCTGATCTTGAAATTATGAAAATTTTAAACTCTATTTTTTTAGCTTAGTTTTTGATATTTTCTTATTTTAGCTTATTTTGTAAATATAAGCTTACTTTTTGACTAATTTCCTTGAAAATTAATCTTATTTTAGCTTTTTTCTTTTGAAAATGGGGGTTTTTGCTTTTTTCTATCAATCAGTATTTTGAAAAATTTTTAATTGAAAGCCAAAAACTTATTATCACATGTAATAGAGGGGAACAAACAAATTGGTTTATAAAAATATTTTGATAAATCAATTTGAATATTGAAGCTTAAGAAAAACGTTCCAATGAACAAATTTTATTTATAGTAACGGTTTTAATACAAAATTTTGAAATTTAGCGGTTTAAATTTAACAACCTATTTTTTAATTTTAACGGTTTATTTTATGAAATATCAGCTTATATATAATATTATATATAATGATATATATATCGCTGTATTAAAAATGTTTCATGATGTAAATATATATCGGTCACATATGTAATTATATATAATTAGATAAGATAGATAGATAAGATCTTTATTTTTTTCAATATAAAAAAAGTTACAAAATATTTCTTATTAAAATAACTTATTTAATATTTGAAATAAAGATAATTCAGCATGGTTTAGAACCGTCTGCTGGAGAATTGGTTTTAATTTATTATTTTGATTTGATTTTATTATATATAAATTTATAAAAATTTTAGAAATTAAATTCAATGCTAAAATTAGAAATTAAATTCGTTTACTAATAAGCTTCTATATTTAAGGGCATTTTTCACATAGTTGTATAGGCTTAGCCAATAAGTATCTTTACCACCATTAAGTACTTCAATAACTTCAGACTCTGATAATGTCATGCTTTTAAAATATTGCAATCTTATAAATTTAAGAACGGGACATCTGCCTATGAAATGATTTGTTGTTTCAACTTCGTTCATGTTACACAAAGAGCAACGTCTAAAACTCTCTTCTTTGTATTGGTTACCATTTAGCCACAAAAGATCTCCTCTCGCTTTCATTATGTAACAGATTTGATCTTGGTTGTAATTTTCATTGCAATACGTTTGACCCTTATAATGATCCAGATGTTTATAAATTCGTTGCTGGCTAGTAAGGGCGTTTGCTTTATGATCTTGATATGTTTTGCGCTTCATGGAATCTATTATATTTATGCAAGCATTATTCCATGTTGTTTTCTGCGGTTCTATATCAAACATTTCAATATTAAAGTCTTGGAGTTTTTGTTTAAAATCCTTGTGCCAAAATATATTTTTTGATATTATTATTTTCGATAATTTGTGAGGCAATCTGCTTCTGTCGTAATCAAATATGGTCTTTGAAATATATTGGAGATGAAGGCTGTATGAGTAAAAGTGACCCTCTTCTTGATTGGTTTCCAATGCAATAACATAGTTGGGAGTGTTATTTGACAGTCTCAAAATACGTTTTGTGAAAAATCTTTGCAATTTATCAATATCGCTGAAACATGAATTTCCCCATACTTGTGCACCATAACACTGTATAGATCTACACACCGCCAGGAACATTTTCCACTTAGCTTTTAAGGATACATCACATCTTCCTATAAAATTCTTCCATGTTACATTAATGCTGACTTTGGCAGCATCATTTTTGACACTCACGTGTTTGGAGTAAGACATTTTTGGAGTTAGAAGCATTCCTAAGTACTTATACTCTGATACAACTTTGACAATTTCTCCATTAAAACACCAACTTTCCCTTGAACTGAGTTTACCTCCTTTTCTAAATACCATTATTTCTGACTTAACGAGATTCACCTCCATTCCCCAGATGCTGCAGTATTCTTCTAGGTTTTTGATCATCTTTTGCAAAATATTTACATCTTCTGCCAACAATACAATGTCGTCAGCGTACATTAGTACTCGAACGTTTATATTTCCTACCATTAAACCACCATTTAGAGCATCATGCATATCATTCAGGTATAAGGCAAAAAGCAGTGGAGACAGCAAACATCCTTGCTTAACTCCCGTATCTGTTTCAAAGTAATTTGAAAGTTCAGTACCAGTCCATACCGCAGATTTCGTATTCTGGTAAACTTTTTCTAAACAATTTATCAATTTTGTTGACAATCCCATTTGATGTAGCTTATATAAGAGTAATTTTCGTGGCACTCGGTCAAAAGCCGCTTTAAAATCTACAAAAAATGCATATACTTTTCGATTTTCCGCAAATTTTATGTTAACTATAGCTGTGAGGTTATAAATGTTGTCGATTGTAGAATATCCTTTTCGAAACCCAGCTTGATATTCATTTAATACTTTATTACGATGCGACCATTCTGATATTCTTTCTTGTATTATTCCCATCATTATTTTTGCACAACAATTCATGAATGAAATGCCCCTGTAATTATTCGGTTGGTTCAGATCTCCTTTTTTATAAATGGGAAATATAATACTTTTTGAAAAGCATCGTAACTAGTTTTTCCTTCTAATATTTGAGTGAATGCATTTGTTAAAGCTTCTAAGTAATTATCACTAGCCTCTTTAAAGAACTCATAGGGAATCCGGTCTTCACCAGGCGACTTATTTACTTTGCTTTTTTCAGTTGGTTTTTCACTTCAAGTAATGATATAGGTGAATCAAGATTATCGTCCACAATGTGATTTTTTGCATAAAACATATCTCCTGATCTAACTGTAGGATTAAGAAGTTCTTTGAAGTATTGATGAAGTCTTTCGACACTTACATCACAACCAATACGATTTTCCTCCTGTCTTAACTCTCTAGCTAACGCCCAAAACATTTTGCTATCATTTACTGTGTTCAATTTTCGTTCTATTTGATTAAAATATTCGAATCTTTTCTTTTTACATAAAATTTTAAAAATATTTTTGTTTTCAGTGTATTTCTGCTTATCGTTGTGGTTTTGAGAATTTCTAAAAGCTTTTAACGCATCCATAGATTTTTCTCTTGCCTTTTTACATTCCTTGTCAAACCACTTATTTTTAAAAACAATTTGCTTGGGATTTACTATAGGATTTGGATTAGCTTTAAAATCAGGTTATTTAAATCTTTTAATTCAGGTTTGCGCGATTTGTGCTTTCAAATGCATAGCTGAATGTCCAAGTTATTTTTATAGACTGCTTTATTCTGAGGGTTCCACTTTAGTTTTGGTGGCAGATTAATTTTTTTGGAGGCTTGTTGTGAATTATTTTCTACATTTACATTAAGTTTTATTGGTAGATGATCCGACCATATTTGATTTTCAACCTCAAATTTTTCCACAAGGTTAAGTATGTCAATTGAGACCACACAAAAATCATTTACTGATTTTCCATTTTCGCTCACATATGTGAAATCACCATTTTCATCTCCCAATGTTCTTCCATTAAGAATCACTAACCCGTAGTTTTTACAGAACTCCAGAAAGGTTCTACCATTTGCGTTAACAATTGTATCCTTTGGATTTTCTTATTTCAAGGTCAGCCGGAAAATTTATTTTATTTGTATCCAGTACCTGTTGTTCCTGACCTATTCTCACGTTTATGTCCCCCATTATTATTGGATTTCTAACATCAATTGTCTGCATACATTGTTCTACGATATTAAATTCTTGTAACCAATTTGCGCCCCTTACATAAAGTGGAATTATTGTGAATTCGAGAGATTTATTTTTCATTACAATTAAATCTAAATTACCATGAGTTCTACATTCGTATTTCACTCCAATATCTACTAAATCCTTCCGGATTCCACAGACGTATCCCCCAATTCCTCTTCCATACTTGCTATTTCTTGTGGCTGGTTTCCAAATGGTTTTAAATTTTCGGAATTTATTGTCGAATTTGCTTATATTTTTTTCCTCAACATGTGTTTCTAGCAGCAAAAAGATTTCATTTTGTTCTACGTAGTTAAAAAAGTCTTGGTAAAAATACTTATTTTCAAGCCCGTTTACATTATAAGATACAATTTTCAAGCTAATTTTATTACATACATTTTTTACTATTATATTAACATTTTTCTTTAATAACATTTCGAATTAGTTTCTTTAAATTTATTTTTTAGTTTTTGAATTTAGTTTATCAGCAATATCTGTATAAATTAAACTAATATTCTGTGCTTTCTCACCATATATTTCTTGAAAAACTTCTTCGCCAGTACTTTTCCCAGACATAAGAATTTTATTTGTGTTCCAGGCAAACTTTTTTCCATCCACCACAAGCTTATATAACTATATACAAACTTTTCCGTCGGGATTTAACTTAAATAAGAAAAACTTTAACAAAAACAAAGTTTCCAATTAAAAAAAAAAAAATACAAAGAAAAAAGTTTATAAAAACCGGGAAATTTAAAAATTGTTTTTTAATTAGGAGCACACGATTAAAATGCAACACAAAAACCACAATAAATCATTAAATATCAACTGAAATTTAAAAATTAAAATAGAATGTCAGATAATACATATCACTTACTCATTTACTACAAGACTGTCATAAGTCAAAAAAAAATGCGATTTTTGAGTTAATTATGCAGATTTATTAGTTATATCTTATTTTAAACGCGTTTTCTGCAAAATCATCTTTTTTGAATTATGACAGTCTTTTAGTAAATGTGTCATATATATAAAAAGAAGTTAAAATAAAATTTAATAAAATTAAAAATGTTATTTTAAAAATAAAATAAATCTACACTCAGGGAACTTCTGCTTTAAAAATGTGTAGTTGTTTGGGTTGTAATACAGTTTCTTTATTTTTAATGTAAATGTCAGTCATTTGTAGAACAAATTAAAATTAGTAACCTTGTAGTTCATTTAAAAAATCTGCAGACATCAAATGACTGTTTTATGATTTTACATTCATTTTTACAGTTGTTTTTTGTTATTTAAAAAAATAAAAAAAAATAAATGTTTGTTTACTTTTTACTACCGTGTGGTTAATTTTCACTACAATTGTTAGTCATTTTTTCAACATTAAAAAGAAATGACAATGTTAGTTGAATTTACTGTAATGCAAGTCGTCCTTTCTCTAAGTGAAATTTCATTTGTTTTTAACTACATTTGCAGTGGTCTTTACCTACATAGTATTCTAAGTGTACACATGATTATTGCACAATTTTCATTTGTCACAAAATTAGTAACATAATTGACACAGCTTATGTCACAGCGATATCAAATTGTGTTAGTTTTCTCATAAGTCCTGCTTTAACCTGTTACGGGATACGTTAGTATATTATTTTCTATAACCTCATTACTTATTTTCAATAAGAAATTGAATAAGCTCAATTTATGATACTAGTTTTTATTTTTCGACGCTAAAATGTAATTTTACCTACCCTAGAAAAATACTAGTTAAACTTAAAGTTTATGATGAGCTCTAGCATCAAATTGCGTATTAAAATTTCATTCATTTTGTTATACAAACAAACTAAAAAAGAAAATTTATTCATAATCAGGTACAGGAACTTCATGCACTTAAAAATTGTGTTTTAGGCGCATATAATATGCATCAAAAATCTTAAAATATGTAAGGGTGCTTTTTATACAGGTATGTTGTTAACTTTAAGTTGGCAACACTTATTTTCAGCACTTCGACCAACCCGTTGTCTCATTGGCACGACTGCATCACACAATGAAAATGTAGACTCAACATTTTGCACTAAACTTGTTATTGCTTGTCTACTAGGGCGAGAATAGCGACCGAAAATTGGAGTTAACGCTCTTAAAGTTGCGGTCACCGACTCCGAATACACTTTTATAATTTGAATACGTGGTTCGTTCGTGTACTTTACCATGATGAAAATGTTGAGTTTACTGAAAAAAAGGAAAGTAACAGTTAGATGATCAGTGAAATAGTGCGTTCACAAATTAATTTCAAAGTTGTCAAGTACCTATTGGAGAACCCTATAAAAAAGTAGAAAAAAAAATTCATATAAATACTTTACAAGAAATTTGTAAAACTAACTTGAAACTTATGTAGTTGTATCATTACTTAGCACTTTGATAATATTCCCCCAGTTTTTTTTTGCATGTTCTTAAAAAGTTTTTGACATTAAAAAATTACTGCTCATCGTCGACGGTTGTGATCGGTTTTTGTTAGAATGAAATGCATAATTTAAAAAAAATAATAACCAACTAATTTTTAATATAACGTGAATTTAAACTCTTCAAATATAACTGACAATTAAAAGTAATTTTTTTACGAAAAACTAAGAAATATGCAATAAAAATATGCATTTAAAGTAAAATAAGTAAAAATATGCATTTATAGCAAAATTAGTAAAAATATGCAATAAAAAAAGCATTTAAAGTAAAATATGCAAAAATATACATTTATAGCAAAATATACACTAACAAATCGATGCAATTTTAACGGAACTTCTTGGATTCGCTAAGATATTTTGTTTACCATGTTATCAGACTTAAAGGAAAAAACATGGATTTGCACGAACTTCCGGTCCCTGATCATAATATAAGTTTCACTTTTAAACAACAATGAAAACCCCTCTAAAAATACAGAATGTAATTTTGTATGCGTTTTAAAAAGGCAAAGTTGTTAAAATCTAAATACAGATACACAATATGCTCTACTTACTAAACGTGTGCAACATTTGAGTCAACAAATTTTAGAATTTCCTCAGCTTTAGTAATAATATGAAAGTGTCAAATAAAGAAAAACCGGAAACATAAGTACACATGAACGCGTAAAGGTAATTACACCAATATACGAACAAACACTCATATTGACTTTAATTTGTGTATATAACTTTCAACTAAGCTTTATATACCAAAGTTTATGTATTTGTGCTGATTAGTGAATGTTTACTATGTTGTTGGTTGCAATAGTCGACACTCTTTAGAGGAAGTTTACTAATTTCCTTCCATATGTAGCAGGAAATTTTAAAGTATGCATAGTTTACCTAGCAACTTGTTGTTCTTCATCTTTGTTTCTATGTAGTAAAACTTGTCGATATTGTATAGCGAAAATTAATATGTATTATCAGTGGGTGTCCATACGACTCAGTGTCGCTCAATTTGCTATTTTTTTTATTTGTTCGTAACTCGCACCGAGCAAATGAAAACATGTTGCAGAAATTTAAAAGTTTAAATTAATCTTTATCACGTTTTTAAATAATAATTAATAAAAGTTTTAAGTATTTTAAATATTAGTGATAAAATCAACAAGGTAAAATTAAAAATATATTAATTTTTAATAGAAAATATAAGCAAAATAAAAGTGAGTCTTTTAAGCAACAATTTTTTATCAACATGTTGCAATCAAAATGTTTTCATTTGTTTGCCCGAGTTCGGTATTTTGTTGCTGAGAGGCGTGGGAATTGTAGTCTCTCTATTTGTATATACTCTTTAATTAAATAACAGATTTAAGAACAACTTATAAAAAATATATCAATTGCAGATTTTGAAAGTCTGTAATGTCTACCAAAAAATTATCTTCGCTGATGAGATAATCTGCCATAATTCAACGATAAAAGAGAGTCGATGATAAAATTTAAATGAAATCGTGTTTACAGACAAAAACCTAAATAATTTATTTATTAAAGTTGTTCTTTGTACCGATTTATTTAAGACTAATAACAAAAACAATGGTTTTCTATACATTTTTTAATTTTCATTCACCTTCTTTTTCGTGAAAGAAATTCACGGCACCGAGAATGCATACAAATTTCATGAGCTCGAATGTGCAGAAATTTTCATGGAGAATTCTCTTTAGCATATATGCTAATTGGCAATACTTAACAAAAAACCATTAAAAAAGTTGCAAATATATATTTCTATATCGAAATACAAATTCTCAACATCATTTAAAAAAGCTAACTAAATATTACAAGAACAAATTAGTTCAAAAACATTATAAATTAGTTTTTGTGGTATAATGAGAAAACTAATAACTTTAATTAAAAAACAGATTTAAACGATAAGAAAAAAATAAAAATAGTCCAACGTGTTCCAATTGAACCCGTTTGACAGACTAACTTGACAGGCTAACCCTTTTGACAGACTAACCCGTACTAACTTTGTTTATGAGTTTGTAGATTTAGTTTAAATAACTTTAAAATAATCAATTTTTGTAAATTAATTCAAGTCATCTACATATTGTTCATTTACGAGACTGTCATACGTCAAAAATTGCGATTTTTTAGTTAATGAAGCAGATTGATTAGTTACTGTCATACGTCAAAAAATACGATTTTATTTTTGAGTTAATGATGCAGATTTTTTAGTAATATCTTATTAATGCTGATGTCAGTCTCTTAGTAAATGAGCGATATGTTTTAAATTATATATGCAAGAATAAAAACAAATATTTTTGGTTTAATCTTATCAATATTGAAAGCTCCTATGTTATGCTACGAGTATATTAATATTTAGAATGTAATAAACCTGTACAATAATAGATAAAGTTGATTTACTTTGAAGAAATTGTTGCTACAAAGCTTATGAAATGTTTTTATGCAATGATGAAGATCCATGAAGTATTTGTCTTCAAATATTATAAAACACTTCGTCGTATTTACGAAAACTTTAACTTTAATTTAAAAAATGTTTCATTAACATTTTCATTAAATTTATGAAACATTTTTATTAAATGTAGATTGGCTAAGCAAATATAATCTACTAATAGCATATTTTACCAATTTTTTATGTAAGTATAGTTTTTAATTATTCCGAATAAAATTTTTTTAGATTTTTTAAATAAGCAAACCTTTGTTGCTAATTTAAGCACTCGGTGTTTTTTAAACTTCAATTGCATATTTCAATCATTATGCGATCGGAATGGTTTTTGGGTTTTCCCAATAAATAATGTACACATACAGAGAATAAATTCGAATTCCATTGTAACCAACAAAATTTAATCATTATTCAATAATTTTAATTGTAAGTACTTAAAATTCATCATCAGAATTATTAAATTAATTGTAAACAGAAAATATATAAAATTAACCAAAACACAGTCACATCATTCAATTTATTGGTTTTCGTTATCAATATTGAAAAAATATTATCTTCTACCTTTAATACCAACAGCCAACCACTTTTCGGAGATTTTATACCTTGAATAAAATATTTGCAGTTAAAATCGAATATTAGTTTTGCCTGCAAAAAAAAACAAGCACTCTATCTAAAATATAAGTTTTCGTTACCATTTTTTTTTTATAGTTTTGGTAATTCTAATAAAATATTAAGATTAGCAACCGAATTTCTGTTTTATATACATTTCTATTTTTAGGCATTAATATTTAAACTTGAAATAATACAAATATTCTATGTAGAAATTTAAAAAAAAAATTTTAATTGAGTTTAGGCAATAGGTAAAGCAAGTTATTGACAAGCAGAAGGTCGCCGGTTCGAGCCCAGTTAGCGGAGAAGAATTTTTTTTTAATAAAATAATTTTAAAATAATATAATTTTTTTTATAGTTTTGGTAACTCTAATAAAATATTGAGATTATCAACCGAATTTCTATTGTACATATTGTACAAATCTATTTTAAGACTAATATTTTAAAATTAGCAAATATTCAAGGTTGAATTAAAAAAAAAACATTTAAATTGGGTTTAGGCAAGGTAGAGCACTTGCCTGACAAACGGGAGATCGCCGGTTCGAGGCATATATTTTTTTTTATTAATAAAATAAATTTTGTTGAACGCATGTTAATCTCTTTATGGAATATTATAGTTCATAAACATAAAATATTCAATTGTTACAATAAAAATTCGAAATTTGTGAATAAATGTCGGTTGTTACAATTGTATTGAAATTTAATAATAGTAATAGTACGTCTAACCACAAAAATTCGGTTGACAAAATTTCGGTTGCAACTACAATACTGGTTTCTGTGTGCACATAATAAAGTTTCTGATACCATAGTTTTACTTCCAATAAGTCCAACGGCATATGACGCTATTAACCAAATTTTTCCAAACATGTATCTAGTAAAGTTGTACATTGTATGTGTTCCTTTAATGCATTTAAAATTAAGAGTCCAGCTCAAAACAATGTAGACACACACTACATACAGATCTTGTTTGTATGGCTGTATTACTTGCGGAAACTTTTTAAATTTCTTTTAAATTGAATTGAAATCATTTAGTATATAAACAAACCATTTTAGTGAAAAATAATAAAACAGACTAGAATTTTTTGAATATTTTTTTTTGAGGCAGTCAAACAAATACAAATTTCAATTTATAATAACTGTAACGGAAACAAAAAACTACTTTATTCCGTTATATGATTAAATTTTTATGAAACTTTAAATAAATGAAAATCATAAATGAAACAAAAAAAAAAACAAAAAAAACGCTAAATGGTACACACAGGGAACAAATTCGTTTTGGTAGTTACACATACACGGTTACAGCTACTGACGTTTGCAGTTATGTGTACCATATTGGAACAGCATATTCAGTACATTCGACTGAATATTTTTATACACTCAGGGAACTTCTGCTTTAAAATATGTAGTTGTTTGGGTTGTAATACAGTTTCTCTATTTTTAGTGTGAATGTCAGTAATTTTTTACTAACCTTGTAATTCATTTCAAAAAGCAAACCACATCAAATGACTGTTTTATGATTTTACAGTCGTTTTTTGTTGTTAAAAAAAAAAACAAAATGTTTGTTTATTTTTTACTAACATATGTTGTTAATTTTTACTACAATAGTCGTTAATTTTTTGACAATTTTAGTTGAATTTACTGAAATATAAGTCGTCCTTTCTTTAAGTGAAATTTCATTTGATTTTAACTACATTGGCAGTGGTCTTTACCTACATAGTATTCTAAGTGTAAATACTATTGAATTTATTAACACATTATTATAGATTATTATTATAGATTCTTAGGATGAAATCACGGTACCGTGAAATAACTCCCAAATGAAATAAGTCCCAATGAAATAACTCCCAATAACATAAGTCCCAAAAAAATGAAATGAGTCCCAATTTTAATAAATGATATAACCTCCAAAGACAAAATGAAATAAGCCCCAACATTTGGGAGTTATTTCATAGTAATAAAATAACTCCCAACAAAGAATGAAACAACTCCCAATGAAAAAGTCCCAACAAAAATGAAATAATTCCCAATTCAAAAAACTAAATTTATAAATCGTATAATCGCACGCAGAAAAAACTTTATTTCGCGAAGCCGCCTGCCGCGTTCTACGGAGGAAAAAAACCCCTAATAGCGGCCGAAGGCCGCCACACAGAAAAACTTGTTTTTACAAATTACTTGATGTCTTAAAAATATAAGATTTCAACGGATTCGACATCTGATTTGAAAAACAAGTTCTTCTGGGTGGCGGCCTTCGGCCGCTCTTAGGGGTTTTTTTCCTCAGTAGAATGCGGCAGGCGGCATCGCGAAATAAAGTTTTTTCTGAGTGCGACACAAAAGAAACTTCAAAATTACTGATCTGTTTCCACACTGGAGTATAATGTCCATGGACCTTATGTCCACGTTTTCTTCGTAACACGTATAATATTCTCTTCCTCTAGCTTCCGAATTTTTTAAATAAATTTGATTTTCGACTTTTACGTATAACACTTTACTATTTCTTCTTTTGCCACTCATTATTTCAAATACAAGATTTGCCATTATTTTTAATCACTTTAATACCGATCTTTACTTACCAAAATTCTAGCAAGAACTGCGTTCCTTTTGGTAAAATAACTAATTGTATTGCTATTATTTACTTTACGACAATTTTAAGAACCGTTACAAATGCATAAAATTTACCAAAATGTAATTTTAATAGAAATGAAATAACTCCCAACAAAAATGAAACAACTCCCAACGATAAAATCACATTTAAAAATGAAAATGAAATAAGTCCCAACAAAAGCGAAATAACTCCCAATGCCAAAAAGGAGTGAAATAACTCCCAACAAAACCTGGTTGGGAATTATTTCATTTGGGAGTTATTTCATAATGAAATAGTTTCCAACAGAAGATTGTGAAATAAATCCTAACGCATTGGGAGTTATTTCATAATGAAATAATTCCCAATTTATATGGAAAATTTTTGGGAGTTATTTCACGGTACCTGAAATCACTTTCAATGAGTTACATTCAAATCTCAAATTCCACATTCTGCAAATAAATACTGCTTTCAAAAAATTTCATTTGCAATTAGGACACAGATATTCTTTAAAAACCTAAATAATAAATAATGAAAATATATTAACAAAACGCATCACTAACTGTTGTTAAATGTAATTATTCTTGCACCACCAAATATAAAAATTATTTAAAAAAAAAAATTTTAATTATTATTTTGACAACTTTTATTAAATTAATGCAGTTTTTTTTTATAAAATTGATGAACAAATTCATATTTTTATAAAAATTTCACACGACATGAAATTTTCATGAAAAAGTTTCTTTAAAAATAGTTTCATTAAAACTGTAAAGCTACTTCTTGAAATTTATGAAACATTTCATTAATATTGCGAAAAAAATGCCTTAGTTTAGTAAAAAAGTTTCATAAAAACTAGTCCAATGAATTCTCTAGGAATTTTATACACAGGCAGCATTTCTTGGACAAGTTGTAATGAAATTTTTTCACTAAAATAATGAAGTTTCCTTTACAATATGATTGAAAACTTTCTTAAACTTTATGCAAAAGCTTCATAGTTTTAATGGATCTGTTTTTAACGAAACTTTTTCATTACTAGTATGCAATTTTTAATAACTGAAATTAAATTTTTTTATTAAAGTTTATGAAATACTTCATTAATTTAATAAATTACCAATGGTCGAGTTCCAGTGACATTTCATAGTTCTAATGCAAAAATTCATTGATATCACGCAGACAATTCTCTCAGTGTAGTGTTATTATATACATTTTCCACAATTAGTAATGTTCATTATAATTTTTAATATTAACAATTGCTTTATTTTATACTTAATATTCTTCATCATAGCTTGGTAAATTTAATAACTGTTTGTGTGTATTATATAACACAGATACACACACATACACCATCAACGAAGACAGCACCGACAACATTAACAAAATAATTAATTTTGTTTTTACAGATTCTAAGTTTAATTGCTTCTTTTTATGGTACTTATTGTTTAAATTGCTCTTTTTTTGCTACTTCTGTCCTTATTTGTTTATTTATCTGCTGATACACTTAGAATATTATGTAGGTAAATACCACTGCAAATGTAGTTAAAAACAAATGAAATTTCACTTAAAAAAGGACGACAAAAGACTATTGTGCTGTTTAAGTTGTTTTGTATTATGTTTGAAGAAAAGAAAAATATTTTTGTTTATATTAACAATAATTATTAGTATGTTTATAACGGTTATTACGGTTAGGTTAGATTAGGTCGAAAAGGGGATTCGGAGAAGCGAAATTCTTCCCTAATCAGACTCAAGTCCCTGAGGACTTACACTTAAGCCGGAATGTCGGCTTGTTGTGAGCTCTAAAAATCGGTCCCATGTCTATTTCCTACCCAGGAACTCCGTCGCACAGACGAAATTCCTTAACCTCTTCCATCCTATGCCCCTAAGATCCCCCAATGTGAATATTGGGTCACTGGATAGTATTTCGACCCGGATCCCGACAAATGCCGGGCATTCACAGAGATAGTGTTACAAGGTCTCCTCGTCCTCCCCACAGGCCCTACAAACTCCCGAGATGGGTGGAGATGGGTCCTCAGTGTCTAGTGTCCCGTGAGGATTTCCATCAAAAGACTGCAGTTCCTTCCTACTAAGATTCAGAATTTCCCTCGCCCTGTCCCTGTCCGGGTTGCCCCAGAGAATCCCCGCATTCTCCCAGATCCAGGTCCTATGCATGGTGTCAGCCCAATCCACCAGCTCCGCCTTGAGAGCTCGAAAAGGTCTAGCGTTTCAAAGTGCCTAACTCCAGGGAAGATCCTCCCCTAGACAATTCATTAGCCATTTCGTTCCCCGCTATACCACAGTGTCCAGGCACCCATATAATCTCAATGCGTCCCCGTGCAGAGAAATCGTTAATTTCCCCTTTACACCTGAGTATCATCATTAATCCCACAGAGTCCGTAGATAGAGCCCTGATAGCCGCTTAGCTATCCGTGAAAATCACAATATCACCGGTCAAGCCCATGATATTCACCTGCTTAATGCATTCCGTAATCGCGGCGACCTCCGCCTGTATTACGGTATTATGGTCAGGAAGACGGAAGCATTTGCGTACATTAAAGTGTGCGTCACAGAAGCCCAAACCCGTTTTCCCACCCAGTTTCGACCCATCCGTGTAAAAGTGGATCCCCGGGTGGTTCACCAAGAAGGTCCCATTTCACCATGGTTCCCTGTCGGGGATTCACGTGCCACAGAGCGTCGGGACCGACCTCTCTGAAATCCTGTCGCAGTCCCATTACCCGGGCAACTGGTCCAAAATAGTACGGTGACCGGTAATATGGCCATTACAGTCCCATTCTCCGGTAGCCCTCAGCCGCATCATAGTTACGGTTATTACTTTTAATACTTTTTTCCAATTATCAAATTTTACCTGTTCTAGGCATATGGTAAAAAAATAAATAAATATATAATTTTTTAGATATAACACAAATCAAAATGACATGTAATAACATACAGTGTAATATTAAAAACAAATTATTTCATTTTGAATAAAACGATGTCTTGACCTATTCATAGTTATGTATCGTTCCCTACCAGAAAAATGTAGTTCTTCTTTTGGATAAAACTATATATTGCTGCATTTTAAATCATTCATACTAATTTTTAGGCCCATAACGAGCACATTAAAAAAATCGAGATTTTAAAATAAAAAATGCGATGCAAAATTTTAACAACTTCAGCTTTTTACTTGCAACTTCACTGAATTTGTATGAATCTTAATTTATTAAAAGAATTGTTTCAAAATTAAAAAAAAAAAATTATAAACTAAGTGAATTAAAAATAAATCTATTAATTTTATAAATTTTTAGAAATGTTTGCCACGCTTATAGCGAACTTCGCTTATAACGAACTAAACTATCGGGTCCCTACGAGTTCGTTATAACCGTTTCTCCACTTTATTAATAAAAACAGCAAAAGTCATTTGTAAATTATAGTTACGCAACGCAGTGTAGATTTAGGTACGCTGAGTCTAAATATGGCAAACATTCTGTTCCTAATTAGTAGTTTTAAAATAACGGCGGTTTTTATATTTATATTAACCCTAATTTTTTATTCTTCTTTTCTGAATACTTCAAAATATTTTTAATTGTTGTGGAATTTTAATACAAAAAAATTTTCACTGGAATGTTTGGTTTATGGATAGCGATAAATTTTAATACGTTTTTTTTAGCACATATAGAACGTATAAGGATAAAACAAATCAAAATTTTTTTTCTTGCAATACCAGTTAAATATCCGGAAACAAACAACCGCATGATTAATCTCAAATGAGAAATCATTTTGTGTAGATTTATATTCTTGAAAAAAATTTCTTGATTTTGAGGTCCAATTCCGAAAAATTAAGCAAAATGTACCAAAATGTGGTGTAAACAATGTAAATACTAAAACCGTGATATTTAAAAAACTGCAAAAGTGAAATCAAATCTTTGCCGGATGTGGATTCAGCGTACCTACACTTAGAATACTATGTAGGTAAAGGCCACTGCAATTGTAGTTGAAAACAAATGAAATTTCACTTAAAGAAAGGACGACTTACATTACAGTAAATTCAACTAAGATTGCATTTGTTTTTTAATGTGCAAAAAATGACTTACAATTGAAGTAAAAATTAATCACGTGGTAGTAAAAAATAAACAAACATTATTTTGTTTTTTTTTTCAACTAACAAAAAACTACTGTAAAAAATGAATGTAACATCATAAACAGTCATTTGATGTGGTTTGCTTTTTTATATGAATTACAAGGTTAGTAAAAAATTGTATTTGTTCTACAAATGACTGACATTTCACATTAAAAATAAAGAAACTGTGTTACAACCCAAACAACTATATATTTTAAAAGCAGAAGTTCCCTGAGTGTATGTTTAACTCTAAAAAATAAGTATTTGAATGACTAGTTGTGCAAAAATTAAAAATTGTTGAGTAGTGTAAGTTAAAACGAGTTATAGTGCGTAGAATATTTCAATCCTCAAATTGAAATGTTAATAATAACTTCATGTCCATGATGATGAGAAAAATTTGATTAAAACCACTTCAAGGAAAAGTAGAAAATGTGGTGAAAATATATGTTAATAACAAACAATATCCTCATGTGATAAACAATTTCTATACGAATGAGATGATAGCAGTTTATAGATATCGTAGGCGTTATACAGTGTTAACTTGATAAAAAGGACTTAAGAAAAATAAAACATCAGTGTTTATTAACTTTATTGCACGCAGAAAAAGGTCACTTTTGATATTCAAAAGTGACCTTTTTCTGATATTCAAAAGTGACCTTTTTGTGGATAATTATTTATATGTTTACAATGATTCAAATTTTCAAACCTAAACAAAGATATTTTTGCAATTTTAAAATTTTTAGATGTTATGTTTGGGACATGCAAACATACATATATATTTGCAGCTAAACATATATATATTTGGAGGTTTGGACGGTTTTCACTTCTTCCAAACATATATATGTTAACAGGCAAACATGACTTTATTTGCAAGCAAACATCTTTTATTGGCAAACATATTATATTAGAAACATGGGAAACGGAAATAGTATCCAAACAAATGCCGGCGTTGGTTTAGCGTGTGGAACCATTACTAAATATTTTCACCCAACAATTATTTCCTAATCGCACTATTTCCTTGTTATTCATTTATTCCAGATTCCAATGTTTGTTATTGATGATGGTACTTAAATTAAATATTCTCTATGAACAAAAACATTAAATTAACTTATTTGACTGTAAACAATATAACATTCGTGAATGACTTATAATGAACAAATACAATATTAATATAAAAGTTATATTTATACTCTGTTTATATATATTTGAAGCGGAAACCGGATATGTTAACTTATTTTCAGTGTTTATTACATTTTGTTTTTGGTTTTCCTACAAACAACAAAAAAAAAAAATATAAATAAATTTAAAACAATATAACTTGACTTTATAATTTATATAAAAAAACGGAGAATATTTCAACAATTTTGTACACGAAAAACCTTACAAAACCTTATATTTAACATCCGGTTTAAAACAAACACATACGTATACATTCAAAAAATGACACAATTCCCATGAAGCTTATAAACTTTGTGTGCATGTATATCTATTTGTGCTCATCAACGTTGAAAAGTTAAATAAATGCTTATCGGGGCATAAATAAAATCATAAAAGTAACTCGACCATTTATAAAGCAATTAAGTAAAAAAAAAACATTTACAACATTTTAAGTTTTACACCCAAAAGATGCCAAAGCTCTGACAATGGCTGATATCTACTAGAGACTGAAATGTATATTTAAGTGATGAGAAAATATGATATGAAAAATTTATGAACCAAACGTGATGTTATAAAAAACATGGTAGTTAATTAAAATGTTTCAGGGGTTGCATTACAAAATTTTAATTACAAACTATTCGATTGAATATTTAGTGGAAACATTTTGTTTTTAGTAATTTAAGGAAGGATATTTTAAATTAAAATTATTTATTTAAAAAGTTTATGTATCTTCTAATTAATTTGGTATTTTTAAATTTCGGGTTTCTTACTATCAAACACTCCAACTTTTCTTCTTAAGGAATTTTTTTTTGAAATATAAAAAAAAGTGTTCCGTTATAACTTCTAGTTTAGTTTTATTTAGTTAAAGAATTTATGGGCGAGTTTTAATGAATTTTTTTTCACTAAACTAATTAAGTTTTCTTCATAAAGTGAATTGAAAATTTATTACAGCTTCATAGTTCCATTAAAACAAATTTTAATGAAACCTTTTCATTAGACCTATGACATTTTTAATAAATTTATGAAATTTTTCATTAAATTTTAAGAAAAAAACTCCATTCATTTAATAAATAATTTCAATGGACGAATTTCAGTGCCAATTCATAGATTTAGTGCTGAAATTCATTATAATGCAGATAATTCTCTGTGACAATTTGAATATTTCCACTAAAAGGCGCTTTAATCCAAAAAAAAAAAAATATATACAAAAAATTCTTGACGTAACACTGTTCTATATATCCGCAAAGTTCGGTTAAAAATGTTCAGCGAATCTATGACATGCCCTTATTTCAATAGTTGCCATATATATACTTCGTTACCTGTAGTTTTAACCGGACATTGAAAGAAAATCGAATTCCCGATTGAATAAATATATATAAGCCATATAAAATTTTATATAATTATATACGGAAATTTATGCATATAATTATATATAATTATAAAAAATCCTATAAAATTTGATATAAGCAGATATAATTAGATATAATTATAGTCGAAAAATATGTATATATAATTTATAGATTATATACAGTAGGTTCCCAGCCAGAAATTGCCAATGGTCTGAAAAATCAAGCACTGGCAGAGCACTATTTGCCGATGATCCAACAAATAAAGTGCTGGCAAAGCGCTGATTTTCAATGCACTGCCAACGTTAGTAAAAATTGCTTTGCCAGTACTTAATTAACAAAATTGACAACAGTAAAAATAATAAAAGCACTGGCACAGCTCTGGCTTAGAACGCTCTGCCAACGTTCGTAAAAAGTGCTTTGCCCGTACTTGATTTACAAAATTTACAACCGTAAAAATAAAAAAGCACTGGAACAGTACTGACTTAGAATGCTTTCCCAAAAAGCAAAAAGTGCATTGCCAGTAGTAATTTATAAAATTTACAACCGTTAACTTAATAAAAACAGTGGCACATCCCTTGTTCACAACAAGAGTGGAAAAAATTCAAAACTAAATTCCAATTTATGATTTGAAGTTTAGAATATTAAGGTCTCCTATTATAGTCAGCACAAAGTATAGTTTACGTACTAAAATTTTACTTAAGAAATTTATTTTCAAATTTCTTTCTTTAGACAATTTGTAGTAAAAAATCGTGCTAACTTATCACAAAAATAATTTGATAAAAAAAATATTAAGTTATTTTGTAATTAAACTTAGCTGAAGCAAGCCTATTGTTATTTCTGTTCAAATTACCAAAATCATTCAATAAGAAATAATACAACTCTTCGCTGAAGTGAATTACTATGTAGGACTTTATTGGTCGTTTTTGGTTTTGGTACTGGCAAAGCGCTTATTGCCAGTGCTTTGCCAACGTTTTAAAAAAGAAACGGCCAAGCCCTGCCCGGTGTTATCATTTTGGGGTTGGCAAAGCACTTATTTTATTATTAAAAAATCACTTTATTGGTTGTTCAAAAAATGATTTGCCAACGTTTTAAAATTATGGTTTTGGTACTGGCAAAGCGCTCATTGCCAGTGCTTTGCCAACGTTTTAAAAAAGGAACGGCCAAGCCCTGCCCGGTGTTATCATTTTTGGGTTGGCAAAGCACTTAAATCTTCAGATGTCCAACGCTCTGCCAACGCTCATACCACCGT
This sequence comes from Delia radicum, assembly GCA_021234595.1. NCBI lineage: Eukaryota > Metazoa > Arthropoda > Insecta > Diptera > Anthomyiidae > Delia > Delia radicum. The sequence goes on from CM037852.1 coordinate 190,591,802, forward strand.
TGAAAAGCACTGGGCCATGCTTTGCCGTTCGTATTTTTCTGGCTGGGTTGCTTCAAAAATTCTAGACGTAGGAATTTTCCACCTCTTCGGCGACCAATCAATGTGACTTCATATTAAGAGTTAACTGAAAATCGCTGAACAAAAGTTTTCATCTTAAAGTCGCTAAATAGCGGTAAAGTTTTCAAAAATTTAAAAAATTATTAATATTGAATTTAAGACCATAGAACACGATACATCAAATCTATGAAATTATGAGCCCAATTTTGCAGTTTGGTATCTTATATTATGAAACGTTTACTCCGTAGGATTTCCACTCTGCCACGAAAATGTTATCTATATGATGCCTTTTTTCGAAAATGTATTCAAATTAAAAAATTGGTCCATTATCTAAAAAGTTATTAAAAAACTCATATTTTTGAAAAATACAGTGGATGGCGTTATCCTTCCTGTAACGGGTATGCGATTAGTTTTTATTATAAGATTTAAGGAAGAGAATTAAATTTATATATTAAATATAATATTTTTGGTGGAAACTGGCTCTTAATATTAAAAAAAATTATAATAATTTTTTTTTTTTTTTCAAAATCATTAAAAACGCGAATACCTTACGCATTATTAAAAGTTTATTTTGCAATCTTAAAGAAAATAGAATTTTAATTCAGAACTCATTTAGAAGTCCTGAAGGACTTAATTATAAATCATTAGAAATTTAATATAAACCTTTTTTTTGAAGATAAATTTCCATACAAAGTATTCCAAAAAATCGCTATTTTTAGCGACCTTAAAACGTCATTTGATTTCGCTGTAATTTGGAACATATGACAGTGGGGTCCATTCACAATGATCCAGTTATGAAGAGTTTAAATTGGACTACGTCTCGTTTCTTCATACGATTTTGAAAGCATCTTAATATAATTTATATAAAATTATACCGAAATTATAACAGAAAAAAATTGCGCAATCGGAACTGTTAAAATTTTCTTTGAATATATGAAACAACCCTTATTTTTAAGATTTCAGTGCCATCCCCCGGTACTTGAACATGCAACTCTCAATTGTAATGAAACATCACTAATAACACGATACACCTCAAGAGATAAGTGCAACTATTTAACAAAAATTTGACCGACTATTTAACAATTTGATTTGAGGCAACTTTATTTAATACGTTTTTTAATTAAAAACAAAAGTTGGAAATGTTTCAGCGATCATTACTAATGATTATTACATTATTATTTAAAACAATCCCAATCAGCAAAACAAAAACTTGTGAAAGCAAAAATTTAGTTTTTATTAAAATGTAATTTTTCACTATTTATAAATATTTATTAGCAATGATTTTTTTTGATTTAAATATACTTTAAAGTCAACAATGCGAAAGTTATGTCCGAATTTAATGGTTTATGAAAGCAATCCCACAATTCCCAAAATAAAAAAATTGTCTGGAAGTGAAAGACTACTGATGCTGCTTTTTAAGAAAATATTGCAAAAATTTGATTTTTGTTTTATTTCTACTTTATACGAATGTATTTTTTTGAGTACTATCATAACTTTGTGATTTTTGTTTGTAAAAAAGAAAATTTTAAAATGAAATTATAACTGCTACAGAAAATAGTATTTTAGTATCAACCTAGCTAGTATGTTTGATTTGCTTTATTTTTGTAAATATAGGGTGGTTGAAAGCTCGTTATAAATTGAAAATATATTCATATTATTACACTCAGGGAACTCTGCTTTAAAAATATGTAGTTTGTTTGGGTTGTAATACAGTTTCTTCTTATTTTTAATGTAAATGTAAGTCATTTGTAGAGCAAATAAAATTTTTAACTAACCTTGTAGTTCATTTAAAAAAAAAAAACTCACATCAAATGACTGTTTTAATGATTTTACATTAATTTTTTCACAGTTGTTTTTTGTTATTTAAAAAAAATAAAAAAAAAAATTAGTTTATTTTTACTACCATGTGGTTCATTTTTACGACAATTGTTAGTCATTTTTGAACATTAAAAACAAATGACAATGTTAGTTGGAATTTAATGAAATGTAAGTCGTCCTTTTTTTAAATGAAATTTCATTTGTTTTTGACTACAATTGCTGTCGTCTTTACCAACATAATTTCCTAAGTGTACTTTTAATCGGTAACAATGTAGACTTGAAATATGATTTTACTGCAAGCCATAAAATCACAGCTTCTTAAAAGTGCTAAAATCCGCGCATTTTTTTGTCCAGAAGTAATGCTTTCAAGTGGGAATTTGCCATATAAAAATCATGGCATGTACGCAGGTTTGTAAGAGATTCTGGCTTACTCCCTTACAAACCTGCTTGTATTAGCAGCGTTTTTTTACTGCGTTTATTATAATTTTTATATTTTTATCTACACACAGCAAATAAATCCATTAGATTTACCATAGTTTTAATTGCTACACAACATAGTTTCTACATTTTTTTAATAATATCAATTGTATTAGTAAAAGGTCTGAATTAATGACAGATAATTATAAATTTCTAACCAAATATTGATTATATTTTTCATAATTAATGGAGTTCTCAAACCAACGTGTATCTTATTAAAGTATTTGTAATCAACTCGATTGTTGTAATTACTTTAAAAAATAAATTGGTACACTTAAACGTCTTTTACTTGCATTTGAAACTAAAATTTTGTTGTAATAACCAATTGCAACAAAAACTTTATATTAGCTTCTTCACTAAAAATTGTATGCTGAAAGTTGGTAATACTAACCGAATGTTTACAAAAAAAATATGTATCTTCTTAACAAAACCTTTACATATATAAACAATTTGGGAATTGCAATAGATTTATCGATTAATAAAATAAATCTAAAATTGTCAACAAAAAAATAAACAATTAAAAAAAATTGTTTTAAAATTTTACAAAAATATTAAAAAATATTAAAATATTAAAAAAAGACAAGAATGGAGCAAAATTGATGATTATGGGAGGCTCTACCTTTTCTAAAACTTCGGGTTCTGAGGAGATCTTTAGCCAGATCGAAATACTAGTATCAACCTAGCTAATATGTTTGATTTGCTTTATTTTGTAAATAAACGGAGGTTGAAAAACTCGTTATAAATTGAAAATAATATAAAAATAATCTCAATGTATATAAAAACAAAAAACTAATATAACTGTAAAAATATTACTTGAGCCAGAGTACAACACTAAAAATTTTTTATATAAATAGAACATTTTTGGTCTTCAAAGTTTAGTAACGTCATGATGCTTGTTAGTGAAAAGACTGCTTGATTACTAAGACGTGCTTGATTACTAAGAAGACAAGAATGGAGGCAAAATTGATGATTAATAGGTTTTTTGTTAAAGTTCTGCCTATTATGGAGGCTCTAGCTTTTCTAAAAACTTCGGGTTCTGATAGATCTTTAGCCAGATGGAAATACTAGTATCAACTATGCTAGCTTATCGAAGTTGCCAGATGTAATTACAATTCAAGAAACATGGTTTTGTAATGACATTACACAAATTTACGAAATTCCCGGGTTTACTAATGTTCATTGTTGTAGAGAGGATGGTTATGGTGGCACATCGTTATATGTTAATAAAAACATTCATTATAATGTAGATATTTGCAAAAGTGAGAATTTGTAGAACGCATAATTGTTACTTTTTGCAATTTTAAAGTTGATCATAAACCTTTAAAACTTTTTTTCGTTTTATCGTTCCCAAAATGCAACGTATATGATTTTATAAACATTGTTGATTCTGTTTTTAAGTGTCCATGCTCGTAATCCAATTATTATAGTTGGTGATTCAAATGTAGATTTTTTTCAAAATACTCATTACAGTGATTTGCTTACAATGTTTCAAAATTATGATTGTGATAGTGCTCACAGTTTGATAACGAGGCCCCAGAGTAAAACCAGTATTGATCAGGTGTTCAGCAACTTTGCGGATAAAATTTATGTTGATTCGGTTGAATGCAATCTGTCAGATCATAATATAGTCTGTTGCAAGTTTGAAAGTAATGTAATGAATGCTAAATATACAGAGATAACGAGGACTTATTGTGATTATACGAAAGCAAGAGAAATCCTGCAAAATAGTTTACCACTAACTATTCTTTAATTGATGCCTCAGAATTAACGAATATTTTGGTTTCTTGCATGAAAAATGCTTTAAATGATTCAACGACAGTAAGTAAATGTAAAAACAGTTAAGATTTGAACTTACTCCATGGATTAACAAGAATCTTCAGAATTAATTCAATTAAAAGAGAAAATATTAAGAAAAATAAGGAAGTCTAAAAACAAACAGGGCTTAGAAGATTTTTTGAAGCGAATAAGTAGAGTTATAAAATTGCTACCAAAAAATGTAGAGATAGTTATTATTCTGACAGTTTATCTAATATTGGAAATGACCCAAAAAAATCTTGGAAATTCATAAATACAACTCTCGGCCGAAAGAAAAATAATGAGATTCACCTTTATGATGCTCAGGGGCAAAAAATAACAAGTGATCAAGCTAAAGTTGATTGTTTTAATAACTTTTTTCTAACAATCGTGAAGAACCTCAAAAGAGAATTGAATCTATCCTGGTGACAATTGTAACTTGTTGAGGACGCTTTCCCACTCGCCGAATTGCTTTACCATTAATAACATTAATTGTAGTGTAGTGATTGAGGTAATATTGGGTATGAATGCTAATAAAAGTCCGGCTACTATATATATTTCACCGAAATTTGTCAAGGAATGTCGAGAGGAAATTGCTCCAATTTTATGCGATATTTTTAACAAAATGATTAATAACTCATTTATCCTGATACCTTAAAAGTTCACAAATTAGTGCCAATAGCAAGGAAATAAATGTTTCTACTGTAGATAAATATCGGCCAATTGCCGTTCTATCTGCAATTGATAAAATTTTTGAGAAAATATTGTTGATAAACTGTTAGTGTACTGAAGAAAATAATTTTTTGTATATTTTCAATTTGGATTTAGACGAGGAAGTGGTACAGAAGATGCTGTTCTTAACCTTGTTAAAAATGTTTGTAAGGGTCTAGATGATGGTTTTTCTGGAGTTGCTGGTATATTTTTGATTTCACTATAGCTTTCGACCTTGTAGATCATCATATAATGCTGGAAAGTTAAAGTGTTATGGTATTCAGGTCGTGAGCTTTTGTTGTTTGAAATTACTTTAAAATAGAAGACAATATGTGAATATAAACAATTCAAAAAGTTTTAGTGGTGCAGTCGAATATGGTGTGCCGCAGGAAGTGGACTGGGCCCTCTATTATTCTCAATTTATTTAAATGATATTAAAAACCTGAACTTAAGTGGGCAGCTGTGTATGTTTGCTGATGATGTGTGTGTATTGTATCCATATAAGCATGATTTGGTACTTAAAACCCAAATTGAAAGGGATGCATTATTTATTTTTGAATTTGCTAGATTAAATCGATTACTGCTGAATCCTGGTAAAACTAATCTTATTCGCTTTAGACCACATTCTTTGAGTAGTAATAATAACTTTAATGTATATGTTGATGGAAAATTGTGCACGAAACCTTCAATAAGGTTTAGGAATTATTCTTCAAAGTAATTTATCGTAGGATCTGCACATCAGTGATGTGAAAAAAAGATAGCTCCGGCAATCGGAATTTTATATAAATTAAGAAACAAATTGGAAAAAAGATCAAAACTGATGATATATCAATCCTTGATTCAATCTGATTTGAATTACTTGGCTATAACATATGCTTACAATAAAAACAATGTTTCACTTAAATCGCTTCAATGCATGCAAAACAAAGCATTAAAAATTGTATACAATTTACCATTGTGTATTCAACTATTTCATTATATAAAGAAATATGCAAAACAATATTACCAATTTTATGGTTACATGAATATCAAGTTTTAATGTTTGTTTTTAAATGTATTAATAATATTGGTTACCATACTATACCTTTCATGCAAAATCAAATAAATTTCAATACACGGAACAGAACGAATTTAAGAATTCCTAGATGCAGGTTAGAAACAACCAAACAGAGAATTGATTATATTGGTGGAATTAAATATAACAATTTGCCTACAGCTTTAAAATTAATTGGATCGAGTTTCCATTTTTAAAACGTCTTGCAAAGAATTCTTATATAATACAATTGAAACGCTTTTGATATAATTTTTCTCTCTCTCTCTCTTTTTATTAATTACATTTGTAATATATTATATAAGCTACTTTTAAAAAATTTATTTGTACATTTAAATTGTGAGTTATTTGCCAACTTGCCTCAATAATGCCTTCGTGGCGCTGAGGCCAAATTGAAATTTGTAAAATGAAATTGTCCAAATAAAATAAGCAGCTTGTACATTGATGTTGTAGTTGTAAAAATACAAAAAAAACGTAGCTAATATGTTTTGATTTGCTTTATTTTTGTAAATATACG